>JAFIDM010009631.1:25437695-25508744 GCA_023159025.1 Thereuonema tuberculata | reverse complement strand
AAAAAAAAAAAAAACAAAACAAAACTTTTTTTCTTTCTTAAAAGTTTTACAATTATATGGGATATTGGCTCCATAAAACAGGATGCGTAATTCTGTCTTGGAATAGGTGATAGGTGGCAACCCTAGCTTAGGATATGGTTTAAGTATCTCATCCAGATTTTTCTAAATATTAACCCAAACTGCCATCAAGCAAATAGAGATAAGTTTGGACATGAAATAAAATCCAACCACCAACATCCAATGCATTTCTTTTGTTAATTTCATATGGCTTGCTGAAGGTTCCTAACTTTTCCGAACAAAGCTATTAGACTGCTGAAAAAGAAAAAAAATGTAGATTTATCCATGAGAAAGATTTTTAGTATTTCTTGAATATTCATAGGTTCAACCTTGATTTTCAAACCATTTCAACTGAAGCTTCATTTGGCAGGAAAACTACTTATCCATGAAAACATAATCCAACCCTGTGAAGCTTTCTGATGTTCATCTTCTTTAAATCATCTAATATAACCCACTGTTTTATTTACCATATATAATCTAAGATTACCATATTGCTTTTTCAAACAAACATTAAATTATTTACATACATCAGTAATCTTATAAGATCCTTGATTTAATATGTTTTCTCTACACATTGATTCTATTTAGCTTTGATGGACAATATAATTTATACTTACTGTAATAACTGTTGCAATGATGGAATAGGTCAGAAATGCCCTTTCATTGTGTACCATTTCATCTAGCAGCTCATTTTCAGGAGTTACATCATTTTTATGTTTTTCATCACAATATGTCCACCATAAAACGCCTGTTCCAGCTGAAATTTAGGAGAAATAAATTCAGATTATTTAAATCTAATTAGTGAAACAGTTATTAGCAAATATTCTTTTGTTATTAGTGAACTTTCTATGTCTATTTTGGCTTGTTCATCCACTGCATTCCTTTTAATACTGCTCACCTGTCAATTACATTCCTGCCCATTCTGTAACTAGTAAGTTCTCATCATAGAACACACTTTGATTAAAGAATTGCAGCCTATGTTCTCAAATTGTATCTAAATGATATAGTTTCGTCAACTGTGACAAGAATAAATCTTTTTATGACAGGATTTATTCTTCATGAATTGATGTACAATTTGACTTATTTTTTACTACTCCTATAAATTTTAAAGTTTCCCTTTTTCTTGAAAGTTAAATTTGACCATATAACTATTGGTAGCTGATGCTTGTACTGCACTGATACTGTGATCAGTATATCTACATCTTGTTTCAATGTAAGTTCAACTTCAAAAATTAGTGTTTTATTTGTAAATGGGATGAGAAGGAGAAGGACTTTTTTATCTTTATTCAATCATAACCACTATCTTTAAACTTTATAAAGGTAAAGGTTCTCTTTCACAGTCAGATCTAGATCCAGTTCTTTCATTCATAGACATAGAATGTCTCTACTGTAATCCTGTATGCAGTAATTCTGGAAACAGAGCAGACAATAACTCTTGTTTAGACATAGAAGACATAAATGCCTTTTCCTATTTTTCAAAACATAGCAGCCAATTCAGAATACTAAGTTTTGCAATAATGACAATCTGGACACTTAAAAGGAGAATATTTAGTTGCCTTCCATTACATACCAGTAACAATTAAGTCACATATTACTTCCTTTCAAAAGACATCATATGTTTGATGTCAGAGGGAATAAATATTCCTAAAATGCATTCTCATGTAGCTGCAAAAATTGAGCTACTAGTGCTGGAAATGGGACTATGACTGGTGAATGATACTGCAACGAAGTTCTTCTACATCATGTTCAATTGTTCCGTGGTACTGTAGGCAAAGACTTTCTATTCATGGATGACAACACATCCCCTCATCGTATGAAAGCAATGCAGACACTTTTGGAGGCTGAAACAATTCATCGCATCGACTGGCCAGCACGTTCCAAAGAGCTGAACCCCATCGAACATATCTGGGGCACAATGAGGTGATGCGTTGCTGCATGAAACACCCCTCCAGTACCCAAGCGAGCACTCATTTGTCCTCTGAAGAAGGAGTGGACCAATTTGCCTCAGGAACTCATGGATAACTTGGTGCTAAGCATGACAAGGCATCATGCGACCTGCATTGTAGTTGGGGGGGGGGGGCATATTCCATACTGAATAACTCTCCACCTGGTTATCTATTAGCACTGCACCTATGTCCTTCAGAAATTTATGACTTTTGCAAACAAACTTATCACAACTTACTTTTTACTTCATTTAAAACCATTTTTTTATGTTATAAAATGTGTTCATACTCTGGCACTACATCTATTAACATATTTGGCTACAATCATGAATTGTTTTTCAAATACAGGTACAAATGTCATCCGTCCTTAATTTTTTGATATATATATGCAGGAATATTTTTAATAAACTTAGAAGATTTGATAATGTTTGGTACCAAATGATCATCTGTAATCTCTTACGATTGATTTGATTTCTATTTTGTAGGAGATATTTTCTTCATGTATTCAAACTATTTTCGCTACTACACATGCTTTCTCTACTATTCAGCTGGGAGGTCCTTCCTGGCTTCTGAGATTATGATGAAATTATTCCTTAAAATTTAGTATTTCTTAATTCTTCTTTTATCCTCCTTTTTTCTATACTGACAGCATTTCCATCTTATATCGCACTGTAAAGATGGCTTTTCTTTTCTTTTAGATTTAGAAAGAAAGAAACAAAGAAAAAAAGCCAGAAGTGAGGCAAATTGTAACAGATTTTCCAGTTCCTTCCATCAAAAGCATGTACATTCAACATTTGAAGATGATTTTATTCTAAGGCTCACTGACGATCCAGGATCTTTGTCAAACTGTGTGCTTCCTGTTTCTAGATCATTTACAGTTTGATACTGTCCTTTCATTATAGAAAAACCAGAGATGTTCCTGCCTCTTCAAAAGTAATGACCTGCCTTATTTTAGTTCTTGTTTTTCAAAAAATACCAACTTTGCTTATTCAAATGATCTACTTTTGCAAATGTATTAGAGCATCTGTAAATTACTGAAAACTCTATCCAGACACAACTAAATATAAATTTAAATTTTATTTAACATTTGCTTAACATTGTTTCCACTGTAAATAAATTGTGTTCTTAGGCACTATTAATATGGAACAATCATTAATCTTTCCTCTAGACTGAACAGTATTTAAGTTCAGTCTTAAGTTTTTAGTCTTTTTATGTAGTATACATGATCCATTTCAATATTTCCCATAACAAATTCATGGTTGTTTCTCTCTATTTTTTTTTTTTTTTCCATCATCTTTTGAATCTTGAGACACACAGATTTATTAATATTTACTACTAAAAGTCTTTTCTCCCTTTGTGGTAATGCATTTCTTTGTTTTAAATCTTGTGCAGTATTATAATTTTGTCATTTTTGTTTTGTCTCTATGTACTTTTATAAAGAGTACAAACACTGGGTAAAATATGCTTATTTGCCATGTACACATCCTTCTTGCAAGAGTATGTTTTCCTTTCGCTGAATCCAAGTGAATAAGTTATATTAAAAGACAATGATATTTGGTAACAATGAAGTCTCTATTCTTCCTGTAACCTCTTCCTTTTCATTACTAGAGCAATATATTTACAAAACCTCCACGTATCATTTATGCTTTTGCTATATGAATTCCACTCATGTTAATATGCTTGAAAAAGACGAGTTAAACTTCTCGAAAATTCGCAATTTACAGTATTTTTAATAAATCTATTTTAAATACTACAATGAGATATGTGGAGTTTTTGTAAATAAAGTCTCTATATTGGTTTTAGTTTAATCAACTGATACCATTAGTGTTTCGCAAATTAGCGATTTATATCTCTTCAAGATCTTATACTCAATCCTTTTAATTAAGATGAAGAAATCTTATTCCTGTGGGCTTTTTAATGTTAAAAGTGATATATATCATGTCTATTCGATAAAATATGAGTATAAAATTCAAATGTTAAATCCAAATATTACAGTTTTCTAAAAAATAAAAATAAAAATGATAGTTGAACACATGATTAACAACTCTAAGAAAATGCTAAAGCATTCTCAATTTTTCATATTTCAAAAAGTAATTATGCAAAAGCTTGTACCTGCTTGTTTAAAAATAATATGCCTTAGAAAGACAAAAGTGTAGAAAATTAAAATCTGATGTTTAAATATAAAACCCTTGAAAGAACTACAATTGACAAGTTTTACAAAATCCTGCAAAAACACAGAACAATCATTTACAATACTTAACAAAAAAATAATAATAATAATCCACAAATATTTTTTTTTGCAATAACATCTAAAAACAAAAATAATGAGAAAGAATTCTTACCAACTGATGCAACTGCTAAGAAAATAATAAATATCCAAGATACAGCGTAAGCAAAGAAATGGATGAATATTGTCATTATGGCTCCTAAAACTGAAAAATAAATAAATAAATTCAAGTTTAGGCAAATTATTCTAGATGTCAATTATCTTTAAAATATACCAATCAAAATAGTAAAATATATGCAAAAGAGAGCTTTGATTTTTTTTTTTTTTTTTTAGTAGTACAGTAATACCTTGAGATATGAGCGTCCCGACATACGAGTATTCCGAGATACGAGCAAGCCTTCAAGCAAATTTTTGCTTTGAGATACGAGTAAAGATTTGAGATAAGAGCACTTTTATAGACTGATAAATTGTCTATTAGTCGTGCTTCGGCACTTTTTTACGACACATGCCTTACTCATTTCCGTAACATTTTGAAAGGGAGACAGAAACAAATCTCCCTCGATAAGTATTTCGTTAAAAGGCCTGCGACAAGTGAAAGTGAGGGTAGTCAAGAGAAAAAAGTTAAGAAAAGTGAAGAAAAGTAAAAAATAAAATAAAAAATAGAAAAGTAAAAAAAAAATACGTATGCTAAGTTAAGCTAATTCTTAGTTTATGTAAGTTACGTAGTGTACGTGTAAGGTACGGTACGGAATCAAGTGTCTACGTATGGACCAAATCTCTTCCCTCCCTTCCTCCCTCCTCCGCACATGCCGCCATTCGCCGCTACTGTATCGTCTATCATTAAGAACTCATAATTAAAACCACATTTTATTTTATATCACAGGAATCCTTATATACTATAATTTTTGTGTGTGTATGTCTCTATAGCAATTAAAAACATGTTGTTTCATTATTATTAGCACTAATAAGGGAGTTTTTGAGAGGGCCGGAACGGATTAATTTTTTTCTGTTATTTCTTATGAGAAAAAATGATTTGAGTTACGAGCTCTGTCCTGGAACGGATTATGCTCGTATGTCAAGGTATTACTGTACATAAATGGTACTGATATCCTGATAATGAACCACTTTAAGATGATACAGTGGTTTCTAGTTTGTTTCAGGAATGATTTTTGTCTCTCCTGTAAAATGCCAAAACTGAGTTACATAATTTATGTAAAAAAAATAGACAAATATTTTGCCTTTAAACCTATATCAAAATCCTTCACTGTTGGTGATGACAACTGAAATTCTAAATAACATTTACCACTAAAATAAATACTTTGAAAAACATCAAACACTAATACTAAGTTTTAAAACATTATAGCTGTTATTTATCCTAGGATAAATGATAAAGAACTAAAAATTATATTTTAAATTTATGATTCTACAATATATGCTATACAGCTTATGTTTATGGCATTCAAATTTATACACTCAACAGCAAAAAAAGCAAAACTCATTGATAAATGTTAAAAGTAATAAAAAACCACAGAAATTAGGTAAGTTATATTCACTTCTTGAGACTCTTCAAAGAGAAACAACAATTCAGAATGGTTTCTCATAAGAATAAAGCCTAGAAGACCCTGTATTTGACATGTGTTCCAACACATTTTATGGTGTTTTGAAGATATCTGAGCATTTAAATCTACAGATGTTTGAAGCCACTACTGTTGTTCTATTGATGTCTGGATATCTAACATCTAATAAAAGAAATTTTTGAAGTCTTTTATTTAATCTGTTACTGAGAATACTTAAAGTTAGGATGCCCGGAAGATGTTGTAAGGACCTCGTATTAGTAGAGGACATTCACAGTCTCCAGGTGCATCTTTAGCAATTCTTTTCCAAGCTGTTCATGGGTTTCAGGAAGAGGCCAGGATTAGGTCACAGAGGAAGAACTTAAGCCAAAGATGATTGGTTTCTGGATTGAAGGTCCTAAAGGATCATCATAAAGTCAGGAATCGGCCTAAATATATCTGCCAAGTGTCAGTGAGAGAAGTGAGATGGAAATTAGAAGAAGTCAATCTCTGGTTGAGAAGAATACAAAAGGCGTGCAGTTAACACAGCAGCATCAGATAGTCCAGCTATGCTTTGCATAGAACCATCATCAATGGACAACGGAGCAATAGGGAAATGTGAATTCACCAATGATTCTGTCTCAGGTCCCCCAATGGGAGAGAAAGTGTGTTGAGTAGGGCTGCGAAGTAATTTTAACCCACCACTTTCCTTGTAAGGGATGCATTTCATGGAGACTCTGGAATGCTGTAGATTAGGCTTAGCCATGGGACCCACACTGAGCTTGTTTTTGTTTGCACATTGAGCTTGACAAAGAGTTCATTGTCTGGTGTGGTCAAAGTACAGTTCAGACTTTAATTCCACTGAACAAGTGTTGGACAAGTTGGGAATATGCATTTTGGCAACATGTTCTGGAAACCCTGAAGAGACTTTGAATGCCACTGCAGGAAGAGTGGTAGAGGACACCCCAAGACATGTTTTCGAGGCTGTAATGAAAGCTAGGGTTGCAATATATGAATTTGAATATGGGGACAGTGTGTGAAGAGTCGGAAGACTGTTAATCTTGAATCTGTGTGACTAAATGTTTGGATTTGAACGATAGCATTTATTTGAAAATGTCCATTAATTTGTTGAACTTTTACATTCTCTGCACTAAAAGACATCTTTGTTTAAAAAGTTACATTGAAGCACTGAAAACATTAAAAATTATCAATATCATAGCATTAATTTAATCTTTACAGCTATTTTTAGCTTAGTAAATACATAAATACGTATTTTAAAAGTTGGAATTGGAATTAGGGTTGCCACCTCTCCGGGTTTGACCCGGAGACTCCGGGTTTCAGTGAATTATCTCCGGGCTCCGGGTTTAATTATTATTTCTCCGGGTTGTGTAAGTAAAATTGAATATGTAATATAAATAATAAAAATATAAATAAATTTTATAAAACAAATACTCAAATTTGTTATAGTTAGAGCATTGAAAAGTAAAAATTCAGATATTTCCGACGTTGCAAAACATTGTTTAAAATTAGGGCTCGTCATGGATCCAAATGTTAAAATTATGTTTAAAGAAAGATTTAAAATTAAGAAAAATCCTAGAAAGCTATATTATTAAAAACGATAAACTACTACTATAATCATTAGAATTGTATTTAATTTGTAGGATTGTGAGTTTTGAATTTGTTAATTTACATAAATAAAAAAAATTGTGTGTGTGTGGGGGGGGGGTTAGACAACGTCTCCGGGCATGACTTAGTTCTGAGGTGGCAACCCTAATTGGAATTGGAATTTTCATTTTTTTTGCGAGTATATAAATACTGCCCAGGAAGCATAATCTGTGCAATATTAGCTATATAATCAATTATTATTATTAGAAAAATATCAACAGTAATACAAAAGTACTGTATTCTCAAAAAAAAATGATTAAGTCCTGTGTTTTCAAAATAATATTAAGTAAATTATATTAGATCTCTTCCATGTTACCATAATTTTAATAATTTCTGTACGAATTGAAATATCGACTGTTTCTTTATCTTCTTTTTTAATGTAATAAAGACTGGATAACTGCAGTAAAAGTTTTGCACATTGAATTATGTTTATGATATGCATCAGAGTGGTCACTTGCTTTATTTGCAAGGGATGGAGAAACTTTGCTTCAGATAGAATTACTTATTTCCCAACAAATTTAATGATAATCAGCGATGATCCTTCAGCTTCTGTTGATACTTACGTAAAGCTAAAAATACCAGTGCAAGTATCTGCCTCCATGACGCATACAGATCACTGGTTACTTTCTGAAATGTATCAATGCTATTCAAATATGCATACATATTATATAAAATCTCCATTCCAATCTTACGGGTTGCTTTTGGTATACAACGATTTAAAATAGGTACACTGAAAATAAAAAATAAAAAATTCACAAGTTCAATTACATGATAACATTCAAATGTAGTTTTAGAATTTAAGATTAAATAAAATATGGACTCAACAAATAATACTTATAAACATATTTAAACTTTATGCATAGCAGCATGCTAAATTTAGTGAAGTAGGTTAATTCATAACTTATAGAAATTAGAAAGCCACTTTGTTATCATTATTATTTCCTAGTGATTTTGTAATCGTTATATTAAAGGCATCAATAAAAAATGGGAAGAACAATTTGCCTTTGCAGATTGTTACGTTAAAATATTAAAAGTTCATGAACCCAATGAAGAAGCCATGATTTTTCCAAGAGAAGTGTGAGGAACAGGCTCCAATGATCTGGAACCACAGGACAAAGAAGAAGCTGACAGCCAATTTCAATGCTTGCACCCCTTTACCCCTAGGAAAGAACCCTTAACCCGTAGGATAAAGAGTTCAAAGAAAGTAATTAACTCCAAGGACCACTTGAAGAAAACAACTAAGGAAAAAAAAATCCCCGATTCCTATCAAAAACTGAATCCAGTCTTTGTAGCCCTTACCCAACTCCCTAAATCACTTGAGCCCATATGAATACGTTTGGAAAAGTAAAATTCTTTAAAATACCAAACAAAAGAGGATTAGTTAACTTCATTACATGTAATTCCAAGAAATAGATGTACTGCTACACATCTGCTTACATTGTGACCAGCACAGGTTATTGTTAAGGTCAATTGTGTTTATAATGTATTTAAAACTGAGTGAATAGATGATGAATTTCATTGTAGTGTTTTAAGGGTCATTTTTTTTCCTTACTAAAGTTTATCTTGTTTTTCAAAAACCTTTCTTTTTAAACGCTATTCAGAAATCAGATCTATGTCAACCAGCAATATTCAATTTATTACATTAAAGCTTTTTATATGACATGAGTTATCTTAAGAAATAGAAAAATATATTTAGCATAAATTAATTAGAAAATAATAGCTATCAATTAATCGTCATTTTTAATGAACTATCTTGCTTTCACTAATATATTGATTTAATTACATTTAATTAGTAAATTAATATTAATTCAATTAATAAAGAATAATCATGTGTACTGAAATATGTACTTAATACTTAAGAATGGATTATATTTTGATGTATTTGTAAGAAAGAAATAGTGCAAGTTAGTGTTGAAATGAAATGCTTGTAAAATCAATTTCAGCACATAATCCAAATTAATAACAATGTATATGTATTGAATATATTTTTAATTGATTATATTTAATCCCGTGTAAAAATATTAAAATGGTTTTGAATGTATGAATATATAGGCCTACTATTTTAGGAAAATTGTAAACTTGTTGTTTTTGTGGAAAAAAACCCCAAGATGAAATCCTTTGTGGAGAATTAGAGCAGGTCACTGACATGACTTTCGCTCTGATCTCTTCACCTATCTTTTATATTCGTAGTTCAGTTCACATCTGTAAGAGGGTTTAAGAAAAATCAATGACCAATCACTATGCTTTATTTTGGGGTTAGAAAAATCTTTAAATGGGGGTCCCGAGCTTTTCTCGCTCTCTCTCTCCTCCTTCACCAGTGGATGGACGTGATCATCATTACTTTTAGACCGCCGTGATGGTACACTTCTCCGAAATACGGGCGGAGGCCACTTGTCGGAGTTGGTAAATTAATCACAGACAAATTTCCGTAGATCAACTGTGATACTGGATGGTAAGTAGCATTGCAGGTAAGGATGTTCACACATTAAAATAATACTGAGGGCTGATCACATGAAGGAAGAACTTGAGATTGCATTAAGATGAAATCATAGGAAGGTAGATATCTGATGATTGATTTAGCTTTGCCACAACGAAAATCCAGTATATACACGTCACTGTGGTTGTGAGCAATGGTTGAAAGAATATTGTTTTGAGTTAGACATCTGCGTAATGAGTATTTTTGCCACAACTAGAATCCAGTATATACACATTACTGTGGTTGTGAGCATTGGTTAAGAGAACTGTTTAGAGAAATATTGAAAGTAAGAAACGTTATGAAAGATTGGAGCCGTTTATTTAACATTGTGGTGCAGCCCATTCAGTAAAGATAAAAGAGCTACTTTCATCAGTATCCAGTTGGATCAGGGAATAAATTGTTTTGGTCTTGGGTAATGATTTTTATTTTAGTTTGAAATTGAAAAGCAGGAAATTGATTTTTTTTGAGATATTTACGATTGGTTTTTGATTTGACTTAGTTTTTTTTTTTGAATTTTTTTTATAAGTTTAATTTAGTACTTATTGATTGGTGATTTGACTAGACGAATAGATTATTACATTCTCTAATAATAGTAAACTAATTGTGTAATTCCAATTGTTGTTATTATTTCAATTTAAGATTTTACTTCATTTTAAAGATCAGTTTGTAAAAATATTGAATTGATTACATATTTAATCTTTTGTTTTTGTTATTGTAAATAAAATTATTATTGATTGTTAAAAGGATTCCTCGCATATTATTTTATTAATGCTTTAGAGATCCCTTAAGACCCACCCCCTAAAAGGATTTAGCCAAAAGCTAAATCTACGTGTGTTGTGGCGGTAATTTTAGTTAATCAATTAATTACTTTGGTCAAGAACCAGCCGCACACAACATATTACCAGTATCTCTTTCATTTTAATAAGAGAATAAAATTAATCATATTTACATCAACCATAAACTAACAAAATGGATAGTTTCATCACATACTCATTTCTGATTGTTTGCTCAAACATTTTCCAAAAACAAAAATATCTCCTAAAAATATCCAGACTATATTATTTACAATAACATAAATACAGCATACGGTATTCAGAAACTTTCTCAGTAGTTCGTGCAGCCAGAGCAAAGTGTCAAACACATTTTTTCAACAATAGACAAAATCAACAGACAGAACAATGAAGACCTAAATTATTTTGCTAGTAAAGCTTAGAAAACAGTTCACAAACAACAAGGTTATTTATAAACTGAAAACAAAAAATGAAATAAAGTAAATCAAAATATCTTTATTCTTATTATTTATAATGATTATATTGAAGTTCTCACAATGTCGTATCAGGTTCTTTGAATCCAAGGAATGTTATTTGGTAGAACCACCATGTGTGTTGATTTTTATTACATGTCCTTTGGATTAACAGCCAATGTTCAAAGTAGATCATCTATAATCACAGTGGAGCACAAACTAACCAAATTTCTGCACACTTCATTGTATAGCCACTGCTTAAGTTGAGCAATGGTCATCCAAGGTAACCTTCTTACCACTAGAACTACTCTTTAGCAATAATGAGTATCATCTAGTGACCATTGAACTATCATTATTTTGTAAAAATGGAATCATTAACTTATCAATCCTAACTGACTTAGGGATTTTGAATGGAAAGGCATTTTAAAATGAACATACATCAGTACAGTTATCAGTTCATCATAATAAATGGGAAATCACTGTGATTGAGAAGTGATAATCTAAATGGATGGCAAAAAGATATACAAGAGAAAGATCTCATGCTCTCACATAGTCACAGTCTATTGCTTCACTCATCTTGTAGAGGTTTCATGGAGGGAGGCCAAGTGAGTTTCGATAGGAAGGAGAATCATCTGATCCAAGGCAGACCATGTTCAGGAACTCAGTGGTGTTTAAAATTGAGAAGTGATTCTACATAATTTCTATAAACTACAAAATAATCAAAAAATCAAAAATTATATTAGTGTTGAAAAGATTCTTGGATTTGGGCAGGTAAGCAGAAGCCAACTGTTGAAATGATTACAAATGTTATAGTGACAAAGTGATTGGTAATAATCTTTGTGACAGATAAAATAGTACTTGGATGCATGCACAGACAATTTCATTAAATAAATTTAGTACAAGCATAATGTTTGTGTTTTATTTTTTTACAATAAAGAAAGAACAAACTAAAATAATGTTTGCTTCTGGGCAGTTCAAGATTTAAAGTAGGATCTTGGCTACTTAGTCATCGAACATTTGTGGCCCCCAAAGGATGCAACTACTTTATTATATAGGAGACAAATTGATAAATAGGTTAAACTTAAAACAAGAATATTTAGATTAACAAGAATAGCCTTGAATCTCTAAACCTAAATAAATGCACTTAATAATTCTGCATAAATGTACAATTTTAAATACATGCAACATAGTTATGGAATTCTTAAACAGCCATATGGAATACAATCATGCTAATTTATATCTATCTGTAACTCATCAAAATATTCAATACACTGGATGAACCAGATTTCCTGAATTTAAAACTGCAATACTACTACTACTAATAATAATAATGCTTAGTTAGAAAATTTATGGACACAATCACACATCCCTAACCATTCTTCCACACCTTTTTTTTTCCCACTTGGCAATATGTGCTTTGGTCCTTGACCCACCGTATTGTCTTTGCTGGGGAACCCATGGTTTCAAACTTTTACAAAATAATAATAATACTAAATTAAAAGAAGTAAAATCATTTATGTCAATATGGTGTCAAAATTTAATTATTGCTTAGTTCAGTTGTGACAATATTAAATCTTACCTTTCATAAACTGGGAGCTTAGGACAACTATGCCTCCATACTGAAGATAAGTTTTTAAATTTTGCGGAAACATAATCTTCCAGAGGAATATCATATCGACAAAGGTAGGATCCAGTTTCTTGTGCAAATTCATGAACTTCTTCAAAACTTTCTAAATGCCGAGAGGGACATTTTGATACACACAATTTCAGTGACCTGATAAGGTCTGATAAATTTAAAAAGAAAACAAAACTAAAAAAAAAAAAAAAAATACCAAATCAGTTATAATTAATAAAACAAATGTCTTTCAAGTCATAAGATTTAATTTTTGACAAGAATAGAGGAGGCAAATTAAGTTATTAAAAAAAATATATATATATTTAAGAAAAACAATCAGTTTCTGGATCATCCATTAATAAGTAAGAGCAATAATATCTATTGCTCCACAAATACAATTACTGAACTATTTAAAATTTAAACATTTTTTTGTGTAATCATATAGTTTCAGTAAAAGAAGTAAAAATATCCACACCTTCTATTTGTCATATCTAGACCAGTATTACTCAGTCCTCCCAAAGGTGTGTTTTTAGAGCCACATATATTTCCAAAGCTATCATAGCCATTGGTAAGTCGAAGAGGATTTCCATATACCAATGAAAAGCCAGCAATAAAAATCTGTAAAAAAAAAAATGACTATTTTAGGATTACAAAAGAATTTTTAATCTTGCCTCTCATTACTTGACAATAAGTTTGTTGTATAAGATTGGCCACAAAATCTTCATATTGCACAACTAAAGAAAAAAAAAAAGAAAAGAAACTCTCCTGGTCTATGCATTTCTTCGAAGTGAGCATGTAAAGTGGGTTCCCATAAGTGGATTAATCACAGAGAAGAACAAAACTTCTTCTGCACAGTAAATTATCACTAAAGTTTCTACACATTTTCACTTACAAAGTTTCTTGTGGATTTAGCCTTGTGAGAGTTAAACTCACAAGATAAGAATTAATAGAAAAAGGGCAACAGAATTCTTTCCACGAAAGATCAAAGAGTTTATAAATCACTCCGCAATAGGAGATCTGAAAATTTGTACAGTATGAAGATAAATCAAGTTGTGACAAGAAATTGGTGATTAAAGTTATGATACTGTATAGCAAATACAAGATATTAATACGTGGCACCATGTTGTGTGTTTAGGCTCTAATGATCAGTATGCTGCTGGATCTTGTAATGGGAACTTGTATTGTGTGTGGCATCTCAGTCGACACCTTGAACTGTAATAATTGGTTGTTGGTGCCGAACTTGTGTTTATTTTTTTTTCTCCCCATTACATTGAATGATGTACCAGAGCCTTGATAAATGCTAGATTCTCTAAATTTGTTGATTATTGATTTTATCTTGATTTTTAGAATTAAGAATCTGAAAAAAAATAGAAGTTCCTTGATCATACACCTAATTTTATTTTGTATATTTGTTTTTGAGAATTTACATTTATTTTTATTAATAAGTAAAAAATACATCCTTTATTCTATCCTATTTACATTTTATTTTGATTTCCTTACAACATCATTGACAAAACAATAAAAAAATATACTCAAAATCTAGTATCAAGGAGTCAATTAGCGCTGTAATTTAACCAGAGGTGTGGCCTACATGGAGCTGTGATAGTCGATTTGAGTGGGTTGGGGGAGGGAGGTTGAAGTCCGATATGTACAGACTTCTTAATCTACCATACATAATAAAAACATAAAACAATCTAGTGGCACCTGGGGATCACTAACCCTTACAATGGTGACAGTGAATGTGTTAAGTAAAATACCTTCACAAGAAAATGGAATATCTGATCTATCAAAAGTTAGCTGACATAGTTAATTATTGTTCTGAAGTTCGCACATGACAATATATAGTTTTCCTCTTTTGGTCTGCCAACTTTCTAAGGATGAAAGGCAAAAGATGGTAACCAAGATCTGTGAGCTTTTAATGAAAGACCTATACAGGTAAAATCCAAATATCTCTTGAAGGTAAAATGAAATACGGTAAATGGTCCCTAAGACACAGCAGTAAGGCATCAAAACATAGAAGAAATGTCCAGCAGAAATTGTAATTAAAGACATTGAAAGGCAAAAACACAACAGACCTAGATGGATAATGTCAGAGAGAGGCTTAGTCTAGAAAGAGTATCTGTTCTGATAGCAAATTGTAGTGACGTAAAAGTTTTTCATACATATCAGAAAGGAAAAAGAAAATGTACAGGATACAGATAAAAAAGAAAACTGCGTTTCATATGAAACAAAAAGAAGGACCCATAATACTTTGAATGGGCTTGAATCTGTCTAATGGCTCAAGCCATAATAAAATTGAAAATAATAATAGCTAGGAATTGGCAGACACTTTTGAAATGTCATCAAGACAACCAGAAATTGCTGAATATGTTGAAATGGAGCATCAAAGTAGCAGAAAGTTCAGGCTGATATTACAGAAAGACCAAATGATTGCCAGTGACTATCAAAATCAACCAATCAAAACACCACAATGTGCCTGAACAGATTATATGAAAGAATTGTCTGTTTAGGAAAATTAAATGAATTGTTGAAAATCCCTATAGTTTTAGATTGAATGTAAGAAGAAGAAAAATACTAAATTTGCCTATCAAACAAAATAAGACTAATCTTTAGTTGCCTTTTGGCATGATATATGAATTAACAGCAATGTAGATTATACTGTACAATGTAATACAGGACATCTCAAAAGAAATCAGACTAAAAATAATATTTTTAGATGATTTGCAAGTCATGTTAAAAAAGAAAACAATTTCATGAAAATGTGAATCGATTCTTATACAAAAACAATATTATCATATTCAATCTATTTATGAAGGATTTGTGACTTTGTTTATGAATTCTGTTTGGTACTTCTTTTATTATTGAAAGAGCAAGGTTTATGATAAGTATCCAAAAAATCATTGAAATATTAACCCTTCAATGCCATATTTGAATTAAAATTAAGAAATTTAGCAATTAATTATAAAATTTAAATTCTAATTTTTCTCATTTTAATTTAATTGCTCATTAAATTAAATTACTGAAGCTAAGTTCACTTGATATTTGTTACAAGTAAGAAATTAAAGAAAAAAATAATTATTATATACTAACCCAAACAAAACAAAATATCACAAATATGGATAAACAACATATGTCTGTGCATCCCTGTTTTTTCTGAAATCCAGGGGTCTCTGGTTCCTAAAAATCAAGAATTTCAAAAATAATTAATTAGTAAAACAAATCTATTTCATATGAAAAGTTCCTATGTAGTTATTGTTATTATTGTTTCATTCAAACAACATTATTCACTTTCAAAATTTCATGAGTTTATTCCTATGCTGGATAGTAAATAGATAAGCCCACTGAAACAAGTAATACTGAAAAAATCCCATCATATAATTTAGACAGACACTCTCGTGGGAAAAATGCTTATCAAATTCAACTCTTAAATTTTTCGTAACATTTTTGTTACATTTTCGAAAGAGAATTTTCATAATTGAATAATAATAAATGAAAAATCTCTTGAAAATTTAACAAAAATGTTACGAAACATGTAAGAGTTGAGTTTGATAAGTATTTTTCTCACGAGTGTCTGTTGTGTTGAAACAAGTAATTGCCCAATTCAATACATTATGACTTCTCCCACAAAAAGACTTTCTATCCCTTTAAGACTGGGCTTGAATCAAAGGATATTTAAAAAATTTATGTAAAAGAAGTCTGTGTTAACATAGACCCCAACAATCTTTTCTACAAAATCTTGTATATTTGCTTAATTACTTTTTTGGAATCTAGATGGCAAAAGCTATCAAAAAAAAAAAATAATGTTGACAAAAAAAAAAAAAAAAAAAGACAGAAATGTAGCCCCCCTGGATCAGTTTTCTACAAAAATGATTGCTACTTATTGATGTAGCAAGAACAGATATAGGTGTATACAGTTTCTCAGTATTTGAAATGTTGCATAAGGAACAGCCATAACTAACTACATAAGCTCCTTAGCTAAGTGTAGCAGCAAATTTTTATGAAAAAACAAAACAAAAACAGCACAACAATTAATTTCTTTATTTTTTTGCCATAGAGACATAAGATTTCTGGGAATGCCAAGGATAAGATTGCCTACTACCGAGAGAACATTTTGAAACTGTTAGATTTTACTGAAATCCCTAGATTATATGGTGAAGAGTGTAAAAATGTATGCATCCACCAAGACAAGACCTTGTCTCCTACAGCAAAATCAACTGTGACCTACATGAGTCAAATGGCTCAAGAAATAGGAATTAAGGCTATTCCATACAGATCCATGCTCGTAAAAATCACCAAATTCATCTCCCATACTTCAGTGAATATGGTTTACTGTAAAGGGCCCTAGGAAAGAGATGACACAGAACTGTTGATGGACTCTGGAAAGCCTGCCAGGAGGAATGGAACAAAATACCATTACGAATTTTACAACAAAGTCTCCTTCAGTGGAAACTGCGATGTTGAGAGATTGCCATAATGTAAGGGAAGTATACCGAACACAAACGTTAGTGGTTGGGTGGCTTCTAATGACAATTTGGGTGCTTCAAAATCGTTCTAATAAACCTTGGTCCACTGACGTACCGAGGGTGGGGGGTAGGGTTGAACCCCATTGCATCTGAAAATGGAAGAAATCTAGAATTTTGGACCTTTTTTTAGGTTGGAAAGTTCATTGGTTTGTATGTAATCCCCTTCCCCTGCTTCAACAACTATGATCATAAAACTCCTCCCTTTCCAAAATTCTGGGTACATCTATGTCTGGGACAACCCTCCATATTCAATAACAAATAAAAGAAAACTCTTTTAATCACATTTCAAGCCCACAAGATCAGTTTATTGCTATGTATGAATATGTTAGGATGTTTAACGTGTGTGAAAATATAATTAATATGAGTATTGGCTAATAAAAATGACACACATAATTTAGGAAAGAAATCATATATTAAAACATTTATAAAATATATCATTTCTTTCCTAAATTATGTGTCGTTTTTATTATCCAATACTCATATATGTATGAATACTTACAAAATTTCGTTAAATTTATAAAAAAAATAGAACAATTCTTCTTTCTACTACATATTTAAGATTGTTTCTGCTAGATTCAATAGAAATGTACATTTACATCTAAATGTTCTGAAGGTGGCTTAGCCTAGGGTGACCAGATTATAAAAATAAAAATATGGGACATTTTAATGTAGTGGACAAAAGCAACCAACACTTTCTTATTTGTATTACTTACTTACTTACTTGGAAGAAATAAATACCAGTCTTAATGAGAAGCAGATGAACTGCAAGGTTCTGAGGCTTGTGGCTCACTGCTATTTGCTGCTCCAGTTTGGTATTTGGCTGAGAACTGAATATCTTGAAGGAGTTTGGTATTCTGCTTAAGTGTGTTAGTACACAATACTTTTTGAAAGTGCGTCTTCACAATAATATTAGCCTTCACACAGTTTCAAATGTGAATCTACTTTTTTCATTAGTCCATTTCTGACAATTACAAGATCGATTCTAATGGCTCTTTATATACTCATTATAATGTTAAAGTAATAATACAATTTCATTTTCTTGTGTAATTTCATAAATTTGTTTATAAATATGATTATTTGCAATTATGTAATGACACAAAGAAAGTGTTTCTTTAGGTTGAATTGTAATGGACACTCAAGCGTTAATATGAATCTTATAACAGGTAGGAATAAGACATTTTTGCGAGTAGTAACTAATCAATCTTAAGTCTAAAAGCAAGCACAATATCCATTGTTGGAAAAGTGTTCATAACTTGCAGAAATGCTCGATGAATGAATCAATATTGCACTACATAATCGCTCAATGCAGATGGTTTATGTGAAAGTATATTTATCTCTTCAAGATTCTCACATTCTCAATGGCTGAAAATAAAAACTAAGAAATGCAGATAAATTCTTATCTTGAAACTGCATTATAATATGCGACAGTTATGTGCCCCATATTAAATTTATCAGGACAACAGGACACAACCTCAAAAAAACAGGACAATCATGTAAAATACGAGACATCTGGTCACCCTATTTTAGCCATATTCAGTTAAGTTTAATCTCTTCAAGATTCACATAAACAGCTCCTGCTTCAATCTTGATGGGTCATTTAACCATTTCCTACATCACTATCCCTATCTATGAATCTGTTGGAAAATTCTTAGCAAGTGACATTATAACTTTTAGGAACTAAATTGATTATATTACTAGTTAGCAAAGATTATCAGAAGATAGTCGATTAAAAGACACGCTTGTTATGTGGGATATTGATATAAAATTTCCTTGACTTCTGACAGACAAAATGAGAATTAAACATCCTTATTTCATAAGGGATTCAATCCCAGCCTTCTGGGATTACATAACAAATTTGCTCAACTATCACTATACATAAAATCAATTCCAGATAACTATAAGTTAATTTTAAATACTTATAATCTTTTTTTATGAATATAGTATTACCTCATTGCCACAGCATCTGCCCATTATATGCTTTTTCTAAAAATTAAAAAAAAAATTCAATTAATTAGCAGTGTAGTTAAACAAACAAGTTTAAACATAAGATTTAAAAATTAACAATGAAAAACAGTATTGAAAAATTTCATTTCAAAATTCTACTATATTATCTTATTCTGCTGCTTAAGGATATTAATTTGAAAATTTCTTTTTAATATATATATAACGAACAGGCAAAACTCAAAGCTGACTCTTCGAGTTTCACAAAGAAAAAACTTCAATCTTTTGCAATTTAGAAAAAGTATAGAATATAAGAATAAAATTAACTTATATAGATAATAAGAAAAATAAAGACTTAATTTTATTTCATTTTACTTCTAAATTTTTCGATAAAATTAACATTAGTAAAGTGCTGAATTCCTACATTAAATCTAAATTTTCATTATCTATTTATTTGATGCCTATTTTTAAGTACGAGTTTCCAATTCATAAATTTATTTGCAATTATAAAACTACTTTAAGTTTTAACTTAAATTCTAAATGTAAATGTAGTTTATATGATGATAAATATAAATGGAATACTCATATTGTGACAGGTGACAATGTTATTAGTGATATAACTTTAAAAAAAATTAAATTTAGGGATTAAATAAAGATTAGATTCAAAAAATACATTTAAACAATTAATTAATATATTTATTAAAGATATTAATAATTTTATTTTAGAAACAAGTTTTAAATATAATTTATGTTATGAGAATTTTATTGAATGGAAACTTAATTTATTATCTAAAATTAATAACATAATGCATAAAGTCATCTTTCATAAAATTGTAAGTAATTTACTTCAGAAATCCTATAAAACAACTACCCTTAATGTTCACAATATTTCCTTTTTCTTTTTGAAAAACTTTCTGAGGTGTATAAGAGGACAAAACTATTCTTTTTGCCTCTATATAATATAGGGTTACAAAACAACTAAAAGAACTAAAAACATTTTTTATATATTAACAATTGATAGTATATCATTCTGTAGCATAGTTATTAATAATGATAATACATCACATAAATAATGGTAATAATTAAACATTAACAATAACGATAATACAACACATAAATAATGGTAATTAAACATTAACAATAACTATTATTTATGTGTTATATTATCGTTATTGTTTAATTATTACCATTATTTATGTGATGTATTATCATTATTAATAACTATGCTACAGAATGATATACTATCAATTGTTAATATATAAAAAATGTTTTTAGTTCTTTTAGTTGTTTTGTAACCCTATATTATATAGAGGCAAAAAGAATAGTTTTGTCATCTTGTACACCTCAGGAAGTTTTTCGAAGAGAAATATTGTGAACATTAAAGGTAGTTGTTTTATAGGATTTCTGGAAGTGTATAAATAGGATTTCTGTTATTACTTACAACATAATGCATACATCTTATGATAGAATTAATGATTATAAAATAAATAGTAAATTTAATTTATTTAAAATTAAAAAAAAAACTGTTTCCATCTATCATAAAAATTACAATTTTACTACTCTAGATATAGCACACAACAATTTGGCTATTATTTGAAAACAAGTTTATTTTGATAAAATTAAAAGAGTTCCTACATGATCAATCAATTTTTTAAGATTAATAAATCCAAAGATTCTGTTTTAAATAATTTAGAATATTGCGATTTTTGTTTTCTAAATTGTTTCTACATTTTAGTTATTTTAATTTCCGCTTTTTCCGCTGATGACATGAGGATAAATTGGCAGTATCTTCACAGAAACAGTGATATGGTTTTTGTATTGGCATTTTTCAAATTCCACATCACTGTCTGGCTTTATATATATATTTATATACTTTTGATGTGATCAAAAATATCCGGACACCAACCCGAAATGGTAGTCAGACTTTCCCCGTGCAACACTCCCCAGTAATGAACATTAGTATGAGGTAGGTCTGCCTTTCACCTTTATCAAGCAGCAATTCTACCAGGGAGACTTTCCACCAGGTGCCTGAATGTCTCTGGAGGAATGGTAGCCGATTCTTCCTGAGGAGTTGTAGCCAGAGCATGTCGTGATGTGAGATGTTGGGGTCTGGAATGGAGTTGACATTCTAATTAGTCCCATAGGCGTTTGATGGGGTTTAGGTCAGGACTCTGGCCAGGCCACTCCATTTCTGGAACCGTATTGACTACAAACCATTTCCTCACAGACCTCACTTTATGACACAGTGTTGTAATGCTGATAGAGGCAATGATCATCACCGAAGTGGTCCTTTATCGCAGGCAGTACGTAACTGGTCAAAATGTTCTTGTACCCTTCCACATTTAAATTGCCATATGATGGCAGAACCATCAACCCAAACCCACTCATCAGACATCCACATGGTATAGAATGGTTCATCACACATTTCCACTGTTTCACTGTCCAGTGGTCGCATTTTACACCACTTCAGGAGGCGCTTAGCATTCACAGGGAAATGTTTGGTTTGTGAGCAACTGCTTGACCATGAAACCCCTTTCCCCTGATTTCTCAACAAACAGTCATGGCGCTAGCTAGAGTTTTAATACTACTGTGAAACTCAAAAGTGATTGTTTCAATCAGTGTCTGGTCTTTTGCACGAACCACCTTCTTCAGCACTTGACAGTCCCGGTCTGTCAGTATATGCAGTCAATCTGGTCGCAGTTTTTTTGTGGCTACACCTTTCCGTTTCCACTTCACAATTACATCAACAACAGTCGATTTCAGCAACTTTCGAAGGTTCAAATATCCCAGTCAGCCTTATTATTCAAGTGACAGCCAAAGACCAGTCCACGTTCAAAATCACTGAGCTCTGCTGATTTTGCTGTAACTTCATATCAATTAACAGCACACAACTCCCTGCCTCCTTTTTACACTGGTACATGACGTACTCGTGCCATCTGGGCTTCAGTTCACTATTGCAGAGGGGTGTCTGGAGTTTTAATCATATAGTGTTTTTCAAATTTCACATCACTGTCCGGCTTTATATGTTTAGTAATGTAAGTTAATTTCATTCTAATATTCTATACTTTCTAAATTGCAAATGATTGATTTAAATCTTTGCTATGCGAAACTTGAAGGGCATGCTTTGAGTTTTGCCTGTTCGAATATATATATATATTACGTATGGAAAAAAAAAATCAATTATTACCACAATATTCACCACAGGTATTCCACAATATTCCTTAACCATGTCCTAACAATATTTTCATCTAATACCAGCAATACTGAAACTGCATGTATTGTGAAGTTCAAGAGCTAACTTACAAATAAAAGCCTCTGATACTTCAAATTTTGAGGGGGTGGGGCATGGTCCTCTCATTCTATACATTTGAAGATTTTTTTTTGGGGGGGGGGGGGCTTGGCTGCCTCTAAACACACCTATGATTAACATAAAGATGTGCAAAACAGCAAATAAACTTGCACTGAAACAAGTATGTAAAATTAAAAATTGTGGCTATATTGACCATTTCATCAGAAGACACATTTTGCCAAAAGAATTCTTTAAAAATTGCAAAAGTAATCTATCTAGGAATAATGGTCATTTTTAAACATTCACTTACCTAGGTAAAAAGAACAGTAAAAGCTTAGAAAAGAAATTTTTAAGAAATTTTAAGAAAAATTTTAAGAAAATTGCTGTATACATTACATTGTCGTCGAGAGCTTTCGGATCTTTTATACAGCAATTCCTTTTCAATCTTAAAAATTTTTAAGATTGAAAAGGGATCGCTATATAAAGGATCCGAAAGCTCTCGGCGACAATGTAATGTATACAGCAATTTTTAAATGTTTTAAATACAATTTTTAATAAGCTATGGTGTGTTTTTATTATTACTTTTTCGAAATATAAAATATTAAAATACAACACACGTTAAACTGATTTTTAAACTATTTAATCTTTATTCAGAAAAAAAATACAAGAATAAGAATATAATGCTTCTGAGAAAATAATAATGAAAAACTGCTTTTGAACTAACATAAAATCTCAGAATAATAACTAGTTGGTTTTATGGTGCAAGAATGGCAAATGGTTACACAAAACCTGGGACTTAGTCATAAAGACAATGACTAAGGACTACGGAGAAAACTATAGAGTGGAATAAAAAATTAACAGACTAAAAGACAAAAAACTAAAAGTAAAAAGCATAAATATAGAAAAGAAATGCTGATAAGTAGCTTATAAAGTTACAACAAAAAATTCCAAATAAATCATAAAAACTGTGGCTTCTCAAAAAAGTGAATAAACTTTAAAACAGATGGAATGGATAAAATATTTGAATCATTTTAAAGTAATGGAACATGACTTACATTGTTAAACTTAAAAAGGGGATAAAGGCAGTAACAACGGTGTTGATTAAAAGCAGGACTTTTAACTAAAATTTCACAAACTGATCAACTAACTTGCAGGAAGCACATATTCAAAAATTTGATATTTCTTGTTGAGCCTGGTGTGTCCAACATGAAGACGTTAATAAAACATCATCTATCAACACCACATTTCCTACCTTTAGCAGCCTTTAACAAGAGTCACCTTTAGTTAAGGAAAAGATTGCACATATCATCTTACTGTGATAAATGAGTAAAATAAAAAGATGTTTAACAGAAAAAGTACTGAAAAGTACAACACAAAGAAGAGAAACTACTTAAAGGACATTTCTGATTGCAACACCAATATCAGGCACCCAGAAGTTTTACAGCTTTCTCCCTGTGTCAGATTAAGAGATATTGACAAAGGTATTTTCAAAGGGTGAGCAATTATGCAAATTTTCTTTGTCAGGAGAAGGTTTTAAACAGATGCTCACACTAGCAGAAGTGAAAGGATATGTAACATGCGAGTAGAGCAATAAATGGTGGCTTGGTATAGTTTTAGAGAAGAACGAAACAACTGATATGGTGGAACTAAAATTCCTGTGTCCTGAAGGTCCTACTCCATCTTTTACATACCCACAGGGCTTTGAAGATAAACTGACGGTGTCTATCTGCCAAATCCTGACCCTAGTGGAACCCACATGCCCACACTTACTATCTTTGCAAGGAAGAGATGGACTTAGCAACTACAACTTTTAAAAGTTACCTTACAAGGAACTGATGAAATTGTTAACATGGAAGAAGAGATTACAACAATGCAAATATGTATAAATGTGCAATTATTTGTAACTTTTCAATAAACTGGAGTTCATTTTAAGGATTTTCTAACTTTCCTGAGTTACCTAACTCAACCTTAGCCAACCTCTCTCCCCACTACGTTAACATATTCAACCTATTGTAACATGTTTATATAATAGCACAGTTGCAAACTAAAAAAATAGTGGGCCTTTTCCAAAGGAATAAAAAATTGTGACTTTTTTTTTAAACGGATGTTTTTACCTTTGCATAGTACTTTCTAAAATTGAAAAAAAAATATGATCCCACTGCGATCCCATAATGAAACTCTCCACAAATCATGCCAAAATATATAGAAGTTTAAGTTTGATTTTTTTTAAAAAAATTTAAAATTATGTTTTTGAGAAATTTAAGGTCAAAACTTTTATGGCATGACCTTGAAATTTAAGTGTCCAAAACTAGTCCTGTTATATACCATTGGAAAGCATATAAAATAAGCTACAAAATGATATTTTCCCCAACATTGTATCTCACTCCTAGCTTGAATAATCATTTATTTTGTAATGCCATGTCAGCAAAAAATTCCAGTTTGGGGGGGATTGCGGAGGGCCATAACTTAAAACTACTGCAGCTAAAAATTTAAAAATTTGTATTCTTTACTATCACTGAGGGTACATTAAGTCTGTCGAATTTGAAAAAAATCCAAGAGGTACAGGTTTTCTCAATGGCTCACTTGACATGGTATGACCCAAGACCACAGATTAATTAGTTTGATGGGAATTGCAAACTAACAAAGCTGGATATAAAAAGCAGTTACAAATGCAGTATATTTAGGCATACACAGCCTATTATTATTATTATTATTATTATTAATGACTGAGAATACAAAGTTTTAGTATTCAACTTGAAAAATTGTTCTTCTCTATTTATCTATTCAAAACACATAAAAAAGCTAAACCATTTTCCTTAAAATTTGGCACAATGGTTATTTATGGTCTACAATAAACATAAGCATGGTTATTTTGGTCTCAAATCCCGCTCTCCCTTCTTTTGCGAATATAGCTGGACCAACTTAAAACATGAGCACAATTATTTCAGTCTCACCCTGCCCACCTCCCCCTTCTCACAATAAAACAGATCGACCAATTTCTTAAAAAATGTCGTACAATTCTCATTTATATGCCAACTTAAAACATGAATATGGATACTTTTGTGTTACTGATTTGATGTCATTTGGAAATTTTGCTCTGCCTACAAAATGTAAATAAAAATGAATTTTTGAAGTGATTCTGCAAACATATTGAACAATTAAGATATTAAATATTTAGACATGGACATATATTAAGTTCAGTTGGATAATAGGAAAATTCACCTTACATTAAAATAATGTCACTTTCAATTCAATGGAATTTCAGCCATTTAAATTTACATTCTGAAAGCTTATCACCATTCAGGATTATTTTGCTGCCCTTAAAAAAAAAAGTTAAAAAGCTTCATGGACTTATATGCTTACAAATTGAATACAATAACCATGAATAAAAAAAAAAGTAAAAAACCCCAAATAGTTTGTAATAAATTTAATAATTTCTTGTCAAAAAGCAAAAAGTAATCCTTCCATGGATGCCCACAAAATTTTTTCCACGGGGAGCAAAATATATTGGCAGTGTAAAGAAAGTCTGTAAAAATTGTACCCTATGTTGTGAAACTATATAAAATATTAAATTTACCATTTTTTTCTATCTATTAGTCCCTTGCGAGAAAACAAAAACCACCAAGAATTATATTGAAAATCCCAGGATAGGATTGAAGATCTGACGGATCTTCAGATATTGTACCACATCAGTAAAAAAAAAGAATGCCACATAACAACCCGCTAAACTTTTTGAGATTTAACTGTATTTATACTAAGATGAAATTGAAAGAAGAAATTTTCCATAATTCAAAATATTTTAGTTAATAATAGTTTAGTAGAATGTGCAATCTGCAGAAGCTTCACCTCTATTTTTTTTTTTGTTTTTTTTAATGATACTCTTAAGCTCTGGTCTAGTGTGGCTTTATAGATAATACATCTTTGCCAATAAAACAAGAACAAGTAAGGAAAGTTCAAATGAATATGGATACTGGGAATATTCCACAATCAATTCAAACCCTCCATATATTTATAATGCTACAGTCAATAAATACATAAAGAGAAAGTGAAAATAAATATATGGAAGCTACATCATATTCACCATTATAGACTATATCATAAGTTAGCCATTTTTGAATATTTTACCAAAAAAAACATTCTAGCAAAAGCAGCTAGTCAGTGACACAAATTAAAAGGAGGTATACAAATTACATTTTTCATATTTAAATGCAAATTAATTATTTTTCTGCTCTATTTGAAAGATAGCCTAGGTTTTTTTTCCCTTCCATACTTGATTTAATTAAGGAAAAATATTTCACTGAATAGGGCAAACAAGTGTAAACTAACAGTTCCCAATAGAATGCAAAATATCACACACAGCTGTCTAATCTTAAAACAAAATAATATGAGAGGCAAAAATAGACCTCTTGACAACACCTCATGCAAATTGTAGACCATCAGAAATGGTTATGATAAAATTTATAGATGTGGAGATTCATGGGGAAGGAGATACTGGTCTCTAAATTAATACAAGGTCTATGAGAAAAACAATACATAATTAAAAGGAAGCTGAAATCAAATTATAAATTGAATATCATGACATTGTCTGCTCTAAAACATGTCAAAACAATGGCACAGATCTTTTAATGTAACTCTCAAACTCTCCCTGAAGAAGGCTCAAAGCACAGAGCCGAAATATTGGACGAATTTCACCTGGAGTAGAAAATCCCTCATCCAAGTTTATATTTGTATATTTACTTAATGTGGCCTACTTCTTCAGATCTAAGTTGTATATTGACAGGTGTAGTGGATACGAACAATATCAACAAACAAATGTTGTAAACAAAATGAGTAATTGCAATGAGAACATTAAAAAAACATCCTAAGGAAATGATAATTTTCTGCCTGACCAAAATGTCTCAAAGCAATACATAATGAAATAATGAAATGGTCATTTTGAATATATAGATAAGCTGCTCTATAAAAAGAATACTGATCATGTTTTTGATCAAGATGTCCAGGACTGCAAATGGCTGAAAACCAACTAATAAATGAAGTCATCGCAAAGCCACATACTGAAAAATAGAGAACAGAATTGTTTGTGTAAAAAAGAAAATATGTACATTATTTATCTTTGAACTGTACAGTCCTAGATAGACAAATATAGAGCAGTTTTGTTTTTTTCCTAACCACTAATTATGCATTATTATGTTGTTGTTCTTTCCTTAGATCTCACATAAATTCAGTGTCTCATATCTCCTTTCCTTGGGATTTATGCATTTATTTATTATTTTTGGTTGTGACCATTTTTTCTGATTCTAAATTGATTGCATCTGATCTGGTTAAGAGGTTTTTTTTTTGGTGTGTGTGTGTGTGTGTGTGTGTCTCACCATTTCATATGACTATAATTTGAATTATTTATTTATTTTTATTAGTTTCTTTGCAGAACTTTTCCTAAAATAATTCGTTTCTTTCTAACATCTAAAGTAAATCACTGAAAAAAAGGAAATAATTCAGTAAATTAACCACTATATCTTCTTCAATTTCTCTCAGAGAAAACATTCTTAAACATCCAAAATATTTTCCCAATGAAATCGGAGTAACCCTGAAGTAATAGGTGATGGGAAATTTTACCTTGTAATCGACCACAAGTCACCTTCAGAGCATTGTTAGCTCTTTAAACAAATATTTGGCCTGTATTTCCTACAACAGAATAACGAATGTTATATATACATATTCATTATTAAGTTATATTCACTTATTATCCATCAATACTCATCATTTGCGTATTGTTACAGATTTAAATAATTGTTGAAAGAGGGCAACAAGATGTAAACATTGTATGAATACAAAAATTTAAATGATTCCTGTTTCTACATTTGGAAATAGTAGCTGGACTCAACTTCTTAAATATTTCCCGTCCGCTATTTTCTTACTTATTCAACAAGTAAGAAAATAAACAATATAAGAAAACAAAACTATGCTTTATTAAAAAATACTATATCAAATTATACCCCTTTACTAATGATAAAGTTGGGCGATCTTTCGCAAAACTAACAAAGCCATAGCATTAACTTGTTTACTCAGCGATAAATGAATGAATTTCAAATCTTGTTTTCCCTTATTAATTAACATTTTCTTTTATTATTTAGGTAAAGAGAACTATTTTCGTAAATACAACAGCAAGAACATTAAATAAATGTCTTTCATTATTAATATAATAATAAAGGAAAAATAAAACTCGATTTTTTTTTTTTTTTTTTCAATAACAGCTTCAAACACCTTTTCTTTCTTTTTTTTTAAAGTATTAATACTGTCATTAACTTAAATTTCAGATTAAATAGAATTCCGAAAAGCAAACCCAAACCTTTACTATTATTGCTACTACATTTGAAGTTAGTTTAGAATTGGTTATTTTTAAACAACTGAAATAATACCATTTTTAATTTAATTACAAGTCATCAAAGTGAAATTCACGGAAATTTATTTTGAATTAAAAAAAAAAAAAAGTCTCGTACTTATTTCATACTATCCACTGCATCAGAAAGCCATGTATTTTATTTTAATTCTTCAAAGTTTTAAAATGCCACAAATAGAATCTTTCATAGTTTACATATTACTACTGAATTTTTGTGCTGAAACTGTAAATATTTAAGGATTGGATTTTTCCTCCCCCTTTCCATTGTAATTTTTATTTCTATAACTGGAACAGTTTTGTAGAACGTTAATCAGCCCATTCAAGAGAAGGTGTCTATTTCAAAAGGGAAATTTGCACTCAGTTTTTTATACCGAAATTGTATTTTGGAAAGAAATCGACGATATAAATCATGATAAGTCCGTGATTTAAAACCAGACTTGTAAAGGCGAAAATTAAAGTAGCATTTTAACTCATCGATTTGAAAACGGGACATTCCCTTTCAAAGTCCATTCAACTGTTGTTACCTGTAATGCACTGAATGCAACAGTTTATGAAAAATGTGAAATAAGAAAAAGTTTTTATGTTAAACTTATAAAACGAAAGCCAGCTATATATATATTTATCACTTACTATCACGACATGAATTCACAGGCTATAGTAAAATTTAATTTCCCTATCTTACTCATCGGTTCCACTCGGTAAACAAATAACTGGGCGTGGGAATCAACCGTTGATGATATAGCACACCAACTTACCTGGAAATGCAGTATTACAACAGTAGATAAGTGAAATGAAACATTTTCAGATACTTTGAAGTTTCTCTGGATGACTGTTACAGGCTTTTTTTTAAAAAAAAGAAAAAAAATGTATTTAATAATTTTAAAACATGACAAATTTTAGCAACTTTTTCACATTTTTCCGAACCACCATCCAACAACCATTTCATTTGAGAAAATTATGTAGATGTAAATGTTAGTAAAAAAGCGGTTGTTCATTTTATTAGGGGAATTAAAAGGAAAACGGGGGTAGTTTCATTTTTACGGAAACTCTACTCTTTTGAGATTAGAATCACTCATGTGCTAGTTTAACGCTCAGTTTCGTTTTCTTTGGTCAAACCAAAGACTTTGCGTCAAATTATCATTGTCCGTTAAAATGTTAAAATTTTGTCTTTTTTATTTTTAATAAGATCTCAAAATCAACACCAACAATAACAATGGAAGGCTTAAAATTAGTGCAATTAAACGAGAACTAAAGACATTTCCATCAATCGGCTTTTTGTAGATTTTTTTTAACCTTCATTAGCATTTGCATTCTTAATAAATTTTTAAAAAGGGAACCATAAGCTCTCATATATATTTAATTTTTTGCTTAGTACAAATAGCCCTAATGTAATTCTTTAATTATTTGTTTCTATCCTCAGTAGCTTAATAAAACTCAAAATGGATTGTTAATTGATAATAACGATGTATGACAAGGGCATTTAAAGTGGTTTAAACGAGATACAACACTATTCGTATTATGATTGTAATATCTTGATTTTAAAGTTAGGTGATTTAAGTGTGTTATATTTCATTTTACTTCCATTTAATCAATCCAGTAATGGCATGATGTATAAATTAATTATTGCAGTGATCTGATTTCAAACGAAAGATTCAGATTTTGTAAGAAATTTCATGTCTGACCCATTGCTCACTACTTAGAAGTAGCCTCATGATGCTTTAAATGGGCTAAAAAATTAACTTACAGTATCATCATTAAATTTCATCAAGTTTTGTCAGTGATGGTCATTAAGTGTAAACTAGTGTTGGATTTTAGGTTTGAGGCCTTTAAGTTAATGGGTTTAAGTTCATATACAGTGTGTTTCGAAATTCCTATTATAAATTCCCGGGACTTGTAGAGGGGATTGAGCAGATAATGTTTTGAATAGGAACCCATGTCCGGAAACACACCATGCCACAAGCAAACCAAAATCAATTTGTACTTGTTCGAGGTCATCTCAACCAAACATTCGGGGGAAGATGGATAGGCTGTGGTGGCCCAATTGCTTGACCTCCCTTATCATCGGAGTTAACTCCACTCGATATTTTCTTGTGGGGCCACATGAAGAGTCATATTTACAAGACCCCTGTATAGTTGGAGGAAGATCTGCTTGCACGAATTTTGACCGTGGCATGAGATTCAACAGACACCAGTTATTGTTGAGCTCATGTACCAGAGATGCTTCGCAAATACAATGTTTGCAATGAAGTTGGTGGTCGCCACATCAAGCAGCTCTTGTAGTGAACCAAGATGCAATATCGAACAAAGAACTGGAACTGCAATTCAAAACTGACACTTATTTCATGACCTTACATGACATGACATTGGATAAAACATCCTTTCTGTAAAGGAAAACTGGAAACATTTTTTTATTGGAATTGGCATTCACATCAGTAATGCTCTTTGACCCAGCAGAACCAAGAATATTTATTGTTATGTTTTGTAAACACTTTGATTTGATTTTCTTTTGCTTGTGGCGCTGTTGTTTCTGAACATGGGTTCTTATTCAAAACATTATTTGCTCGGTCTCTGGGAGTTTGTAATAGAAATTTCTAAACATCCTGTAAAAGTTTTGCTCCACTATCAATTTAGGAAGTATGTGATGCCTACACAAAAATTGAAATGAAGACGAGAGAAAATTCCTTTTACAGCTAAATAGACGAAATAGTTGTTGAATATAAAAGTAATATTACAAAAATTAAAGGAATCTCTGCAGACTGCATATTTTCTTGGACTGCCAACATTTTGATCTTATTTCTTCGTAGTAACAGGTCATGTCACCCATTGTATTCAGAGAGGCATGAAGTCTTTTGGATATGCTGTCCTTACTCAATGTACTATTGATTTATGATGTCCATTCCTTAACAGCAGCCTTACAGAACCTGCCTTCACTGTTTGTGACCACTTTAAATTTCTAGAGATTGTATTTAGAATGGGAAAGGGGGGGGGGGAAGCATTTGCCCCTCCCTGGAATTTTCAGTTTAAATGAAAGTTAAAGATTTTTTTTTCTCTCAACAGGACTAAAAGATAAAAAAACTGGTAAATCTTAATGTAACTAATTACTTTAGTTTACTTATATTTATTTTATATAATTTCACAATATAAAGTACAATTTTTACAGGATTTTTTACATTGCCCATATATTTTGCCCCCTCTTAGAAAAAATCTTGTGGGCGCTCATGGTTGTCATTCTAGAAAATGAATCTTGCCTATTTCCTGATGTATTGGCTCAACAAATGGTTGTAGAATTATGTCCTAATATGACAAAGCCTTCAGGGGGCTTGAATTCTCTTGAATTCTGTGCTATCATGATACAGAGGGTTGAATCAGTTAAAATGGCACAAATTGAAATGCTTGCAGTGCTACTACAACCATTTCCTCCCACATCAGTTGTGTACAGTGTGACATCCCTTGTTCCAAACAATAGCTCAAAATCACAATTTCCACTGTAAAAGGCTAAGGTTTAATTGCTTGAGATATTGCATCCCAAGCCTGTACCAACTCTCCAAAGTCCTTCCACTGTTGTAGGTCGACAGTCTGCGATGCTCCATTTCAGAAATCCATTGGTGAGGCATCAGGAGACTTAACAGGAACTGAGCTTTATTCCAGTGTCATGTGCTTTTTGTTCGTAAAAAGCCATTGATGTTTGCGAAATGTGATTGGATGCCTTATCCATTTGGATATGGACCTTCCCCATGTTATTTCCATAGAGTGTGAGGATATCTTCGTCATATATGCAATTCATCACATATCTTTGGAAATAGGCTGCATTTACCTTCACTTTTCCGGGAACTTTATGCAACTCTTAACTTGTCATGTGAACAGTAACCAGCTACAACCATGAAACCCTTTGAAAACTTTTTCTTGCACTCTCGGACAAAGTGCTCCACGTGTTCAATTCAATTTGTGCCATCTTAATGATTCAAACCTCCACACTGAGTCCAAGTAGTTCCTGGATGTCAGATTGATGCTACGAACAATCTGTGAATAATCTCCGCAACAACTCTTTTGTAGGGTCTTCTAAGACACTCTGCTGACCTCTGCTACTCTGTCCTTGGAGTACTGGCAAGCATAATATGCAGATATCTGTCATCAACAGAGATGCTATTTTCAGTTGTGGGGAAGTCTGGGGAGTCTTTGCTATAAACCATCTCCTGAAAATGGTTCTAACTCCTTAAGATTTCATGTCGGTCCTCCCAACTTCATGATCAATTTCTCTTGCTGTTAAGTCTGGCTGCTGATACATTCCTATGCATATGCAATTAAATGAAGTAATCAACTTGTAAGACATTATAGGTACAGTTGTAACAAGTTTGGATGCCAGAACATGTCAGTTCACAACTTTTCACATATTATGATGAAAACTATGTTGAACAGACAGATACCGACTCCTAATGGATTCATTTCTCATGAACTTGTTAAGGGAATATGGCCTTTAAAATAAGAGTAGACCATTTCAGTAAACCAATGACTCGCAGCAAGGAAGGCATAGTGCAAAACTTTTTTTGATGTATGTATATTGGTGTAGCTGAAATAATTTTTTAGGAAAGTATCTTTGCTTTACTTTTACTGGAATACTGAACAATAAATTGATAAGAAAATAAGAACATGCCATATAGAAAGAAGCTCTTCCTCCAATATTATATAAATTAATGGAAATGTTACCTTAAGGAAGAGTTATTGATTCACATTCTTTAAGCTGGGTATTATTTAAACACTGAAAACATCTCAATATTTATTCCATTCTTTTGACAACACAATAGTGAGAGGACTGACTGAACTTTCCACTACTTAATACAGTGTTAAATAAAAATCTAAAGTTGTGTTATTTTTAATATTTGTTCTAAAGATTCTACAGTGTATTTTATAATTGTACATAATTACAGTGGAGTAATATTCCCCACAAACAAACTTGAGAAAAATTTATAGCTTTCCTATTTCTATTTGTCAATGTCAACTGCAATGTGAAGCTAGGGTTCGGTGCAGCTGCATGGGAAGGGTCGCTTCAGCCCAAGGCAAAGAGGGTGATCTTCTTGCACTTAAGTCTCAATAGATTCCTTCACTGAGGGGCGGCAATATTGAGAAGTTAATTTATTTTTATTTATTTACCTATTTATTTATGTTTTTTCATAAAATTCTGTAATAATTTTTTAAAATAATTTTTCATGTTAAACGTTTAACAAATTTAAAGCATGGATAACAGAATTAGCATAAAAGTATCAGTAAATTACTGAATGTCATTATTGACTGTTTTCTTTTTTCTTAATTTTTTTTATGCAATTTCTTTTAATAAGCCATTAAAAAGTTAAAATGATAAATTTAACTGGATTTAATTCCTATAGTAAATTATAATAATCCTCTGTTCATTAATTTAAGTGAATGTTCAAAAAAAGAAGTAAAAGTTATCAGCTCTTTTTAATTATTTATGTTTTCTTTTAATATTCCAGTATGATTTCATTTTTCAGGTTTAACTTGTAATCAAGTTAAAAAAAATAAAAAGATTTACAGTAGAACCCCTCCAATCCATCACCTTTGGGACTGGGACTGGTCAGAACGCAAAAAAGGTCGGATTATCAGAAAATACAGAAAAATACGGATTTACAATAAAATATACGGATTTACTGCGTTGTCAAGCAATTCAAGTTTAGGCTTTTTCAATGTTTTGCGATTCTTAAGAGCGTTTTCACCATCTACCGTCACTGTAAACAACACAATGGCTCGATGGGTGGTGAGTCACCAATGAGTCGGGGATAACTTCGGCTGGATCAACCAGAGTGGCGGACCAGCCGAGGGCGGACGAGAGGGGTTCTACTGTATTGTGTTATTTCATTAAAATAGTAAAAAAAAAATTCCAATTCTCAAACATACATTCATATTATAATTAAATTGTCGTGAATATTAACTTAAAGTCAAACATATTTTCGAAATAAATTACAATAATAATACATTATTTATATATCAATAATGAGGTTCTATATTTTAATTGAATTCCCTTATTTTTATAAATTTCTGTAATAGTATTAACTTATATTTAATTGTTTCCAAAAAATGAATTCAAAACACGATTTATTTCAATATTTTGACTATTGAAAGCTACAGAAACTAGATCGTATAGCCATCTGCAGTCATCCAATACTGGTCCCTCCTGGAGTCCCAGGGCCGGACTTCATTTGCAGTTGTGAGAAGGACGGCTTTAATATCCTCAATTACAACAAAAGACTACTGCCCCCATTGGAAATTGAAGGCCGATGGCTTTAAGGGGTGGAGGGGCTGTAATTGCAGCCAGCACTGCCCGTCTCTTGCAGCTCCACCGAACCCCTACCTTAATCTGCAGAAGTGTTCTTTCCATATCTAAATTTTTCCCAAGAGTAAGACAGCACTCATGATAGAAACATTCCTAGTATTATTACAAACTCATGTGTACTAATAAAATGCAATACTAGTTTACAAAATTCTGCTCACATTTTTTCAAAAGTTATTGATTACAGAAGATATTTATTTTCTAAAAACACAGAAGCTTTCTTCATGAAATGTGAAAAAGATAGTTCTGTTTTTTCTCCTGGTGAGTTCCCATTGTATACACTGATTGCCAAGAAAATTAACGCACCCAGAACGAATGATCCAAGAACAACAAAACTCGATATACATCACCATTACAGATAGTTGTACCACTGAATGCAGTTGGGATGTGAACTGCCACCAAGGGCGTTGATATCACTACGGCTGTGGACATGTGAACAGTCATCGTATGATCACTGTGTGCTTTATAATCAGTGTGGTTGTGGAGTACAGGTCTCTTTGAGCCCTCGGCATGCCTCAACAACACATTAGACACAGTTTTGAACTACTGACAAGAGTTTGGGAGAGGTCGTATTGTTGTATTGCTGGAGGCAGGCTGTATTCTTGTTGCAGGCTTGAATTCTCGGTACCCCTTATGCTGTCTGCCACTACCACCCCCACCATTGGCAGTTTAGTTTGCAGTGATTAGACATGGAGGGCTGTGGACTGGCAACAAGTGGTTTTAGTGATGAATCCAGGTTTTGTCTGGACATGGATAACCACACGGAGAAGCACTGGACAGTGGATCCAGACTTCATTATTGAGTGAAACACCATCAGGATTGGTGGTGTCATGGTGTGGGGAGCCATCTCTTACAATTCTGGGTCTCCACTGGTAATAAACTGGTGCAGCAGTAAGTTCAGGAGATTCTGCGGCCTCATGTGCTTCTTTTCATGGACCACCTTTAATGGTCCATTTTTCAACAAGATAATGCCAGCCCACATACAGCACATAGTGTTGGACTGTCTCTACTCTGCCAACACCCTTCCTTGGCCCACCAGGTCTCCAAACATGTTGCTTATTGAACATGGGTGGGACCAGCTGGGACGGCAGCTTTGGCCATTAATGGGTATGGGCAACCTGGAGTGGCAGTTGCAACAGCTAAGAGAGGTTTTTCTGCAGGATAGCATTAGACATCTCTATGACTCCATACCAAGCAGTAGGGTCATTCCATACAAAATCACCCAATTTTAATTAAATGGTTGCTTGGCATCTTGTTAATTTTTTATATTTTCACCACAGGTGCCCTTCCTAGTAACTTGCTCAAAAGTATTTTTGTTTTATTGGATCACAACATGAGTTTCCAAAAAGGTGTTGATATTTTTCTACCTACTTTTTGTAATGATATTTGCAAATACTGTCTATTGCTTCAAGTCCAACTCTTTTTTTTCTCACAAGAGAAAGTTCTGAATCACCTATATTTGATCGTGACTTGATACTTGACTGTCCATCAAAATAATTTTCACAACTTTCCCCAATACAGAGCACTCCATGATTATCCTGTAGCACTGTATTTTCAAACTATTAAAACCATCAAGCATTTAACAAACTTCATTCATATTTAATGATTTATAGTGGAACTGGCAAAATTTTGTTCTAACTATGTAAGACAATTAAAAACTACTGCAGAAACTTAATAAATATCTACACTCTCCAAAGGCTCACAACAGACTGACTAGCTGGCTTCAACCCTATTGCTCTGGTTTGTCACAACTTGCAAAACCTGTTCTGCATATCAGTGCATGTCACAACATGCTCATTCTCACTGCAGTGCATTGTGACAAGTAAGAAAAAAGAAAAAAAAAAATCAAACTTGCCAAACAAATTTTAATGAATAACATGTATTTTAAGGTTTTTTATCATTGTAAAAATATTAGATTATAATATAAAGAAATGAGACCACTTTAAGCCTTTCGTGGTACACAAATTTCCCCATTACCATTTTTACAGGTATTTGACAGCCTGTAAAATGTATACCAGTGTGAACCACAAAATGAAACTTACAGGTTTTCTTAAGTACTAGGAAGAGTATCCATGGGCAAAATTTCAAAGTTTTTTGCTGGTTCCCCTTTTGATATATTTGACCTTGAAATTCATACTTTTTTAAAAATTCTCCATGTTTGGAGCAAAAAATTGTCAGGAAGTACTTCTAATCCAGGCTTTCTTTTACTATTTCTGGAAACATTTTCAGCCATAGTTCTTGTATAAAAATTACAATCCTGTGGCTTCAAGCCCTTTTCATTTTTACAGACCTCCAACTTATCAAAGACATATCTTCCATTTAGAAACAGTTTCTGAAAGACCAGGATCTCTGCTTTAAGACAGTGCAAACCAGAACTTTCTATCTTACATAGAAACCACACAGCAGTCTTTCTTCTATACCATTGCAAATCCTTATTGTTGCTGGCGAAAAATGAGCCTAAATCAAAGATTGTAGCAGATAAAAATAAAACAAAAATACTTTTGAGCAAGTTACTAGTAAGGCCACCTACAGTGACAATATAAAAAATTAACAAGATGGTTGAGCAACCACCCTGGTTGATTTCATATGGAATGACCTAGTATCAACACATATATCCATGCTAGGGGTGGAATTATGCAGTACTAAAAGGATTATTGACCTGTAGTGTTTTGCCCGAATAAACAGCCCAAAATGGCAAAAATGGTATTGTAATCAGTTATTTTGCATCATCATTCTGATTGCCTATGACAACTGTCATTCCATTTTGAAGGTTGCTTCTGGATATGCTAATTTTTTTTTGGTAATGGGGGTGTATGTGAGTGTGTATAAATATATATCGAACAGGCAAAACTCAAAGATAGCCCTTCGAGTTTCATAAAGCAAAGATTTTAATCAGTCATTTGCAATTTAGAATAGTGTAGAATATAAGAATAAAATTAACTTACTAAACTAAACTAAAATTTACGAAAATATTATTCATTTACAGAAAACTAATGATAATTCTACATTTGTTAATTTTTTAGATTTAAGAATATAGTTTGATCATCAAATTCCATATAATAAATTGTTTAATAAGACATTTTATTTAATTTTAAAGTTAATAGATTTCATAAATTTTCCAGTAATGTCAGTCTAAATTTATTTAAAAATATTTTTATTCCAGAACTTAAAAGAAATCTGTAAATTACTTCTAAATTTTAAGATTTTTTTTAGATAATTTAAAGTGTCTTATTACAGAATTCTAAATAATAATTTTCCAATTAAAATTATAAATACATTTACTTTTACAATTTCAAAATACATTTACTTTACAATTTCAAAATAAACTTAAATTTCAAATTTTAGAAAAAATATAGTTAAAGATGTTTTTATTAATCATAATTTTATTTAATCATTTAAAATTCTTCTAGGTAGGATTTATTAATTAATAATCATTTAAGTTATTTAATGATAATTCAAAATTAAATCCTTAAATTTTAGGAAGTTTGAGTTTGAATTGATAATTGTCATTCATTATTATTTTATTTATTTATTTATTTTTTGTAAATAAAAATACTTTTTAAAAACTAGATTTTTGCATAAAAAAACTAATATTAATAACTAATTATTTTAAGATCCCGTTTATGCTGCTGATGATGTGAAGATAATTTGGCCTTATCTTTGCAGAAACAGTGATATAGTTTTTGTATTGGCTTTTTTCAAATTCCATTAAATCTTAGCTACTTTAATTTCTGTTTATGCTGCTGATGATGTGAAGATAATTTGGCCTTATATTCGCAGAAATAGTGATATGATTTTTGTATTTTTTTTTTTTTTTTCAAATTCCACATCACTTTTCAGCTAGAAAGTGATGAGGAACATGAAAAAAGCCAATACGAAAGCCATATCATTGTTTCTATATATCTGCATATAAAAATACAAGGTGTCCATAAAAGATTGCATCCTTTTAAAAAAAAATATTCTTGGTCCCATGATGTGGTACGAGATGCTTTCTATTACAAAAGTAAGATAATCTCTCCAAGTTTTTAAGCATACCTTACAAAGACTCAATATTTGCACCCTTTGTGATGTATCTACTCAATAGTCCAGTTCTCCCCACACTTGAATCAGCAAGACTTCTGTAACAATAGCAAATGCTCCAATGATCCACTGTCTCAACTCCATGAGATGCCGAAGCAAAGGTGGGACAAAGACACTGTCCGTGACGAATCCCCACAAAAAGAAATCGTATGGTGTCATGTCTGGGAACATCTGTCAGGGTGCCATCTCAGCAACACTATCATCAGGACCAATTGACTGTTGTGAGAATTACAGTGTTATTTGGCTCTAATGGCCTGATGACGATACAACTTCATATCTCCCTAAGTCATACAGCCACAGATGGGTGGGTTTCTATCAGAATAGTTTCTGAAAGCTTAGTATAATATACTTTGATGCAAGTTCTAACACAGTTTGTTAGCATTATTTTAAAAAAAAATAATGAATTAGTGTAATTTTGGAAACACTGTAGTCAATTATGTATATGTTTAAATATCAAAATGTTGCGTACTTTTCTATCCTAACAAATAAGAAAACTTGTAAAGTTTGTAAAACTTATTTGGAAGAAATGTGCATCAATATCTAATTTCATGATATCCTATCAAACCTTTTAAACTATCAGAGACTATGATTTTTGTCTACATATTATTCATATATTGTCTAGAAATTCCATAAAGGCAAAGAATATATTTTAAGGGGGTTATTATCTTGTCATGTTTTGCCACTAATGTGTGGCAACAGTTCAGTATATCTCAAATCTTTTCTGTTCCTTGCATGTTTAATTTGCTTAGCTAATTGTGCTAAATATAGATACTATATTTTTCAAGTCATTTTTGTTGACTTGTTGAACCATTAAGCTTCCACACAGCTCATGCGTTTAATAGTCTATTACTGTCAAGAGGTGAGATTTTGCTACACAGCAAGGCTGCAAGTAAACTTGCAAGTAAACTTTAAGATACAGTAGAGTCGCGGTAATCCGAGGTGAGGCTAGTCCAAGGTCACACAGGGCGATGATTCCAAGAAGTCATTTGAGGGGTCATTGTGATAGTTTTCCATTTTACTACTTAGACGATGCTGCTAAAAGCGTTGCTCTACTGTGAAGCAGAAGACCTTGGACAGTTTTTTAAAGTTGTAAATGCTTATAAACAGTCTTTTCATGTAACCAGATAACATTGTAAATGTATCTGTAACTTTAATATCTATTATAAATTAAATTTGACTCGTTTTAGTTGAAAATTCCAGTTTTTTTTTCTTTTTTCCGTGTAATCCGAGTTTTTTGTAATCCGAGGTACCATCAGCCCCAATTACCTCAGATTATCGCGACTCTACTGTATTAAAGTACATAATGTGTTCTATGTTAGAAAAGAGATAAAACTCTGTAAATTTAAATTTTATTAGTATTTTTCTTTATAGTAATCTAAATGATATACATCAAATTTCCTGCATCTATAATACAGGAGTAAATATGTAATTACACCTAATAGGACTGGTTAACATTTTTTTTAAAGTATTGTGCTGTATTTTGAACTTTATATTTGGAAGTATCCTACATGAAGATAATTGTATAATACAGGGTCATTATGAAAAGGTAATTACATTTGCCATCTCAAGTCTCCTTGAAATAAAGGACACATTACACCATCCTTAAAAAATGGGCTTACATTTTATTTAAGACACCTGTACCATGTTGTAGTAGTAAGTGAAATTCAATATACTATCTGGTCAACAGTGCTATTCAAATACAGTAAAACCTCGTTAATTCGTCACTCCGTTTAAGTCGTCGTTTTCCTTTGGCCCCGACAAAGTCTCATACACAATGTAAAACAAACCCTCCTTTGCCCGTCACCAAATTTAATTCTACTGCGGATAACTCGTCACACTCAAAAATGGCCAAAAGCATCTTTCTTCTCCATTTTGCATGCCATCGTGTTGTCTTTTCATTCCCGCCCCTTCACTTTAAGAAAACTAAGCCTTTACGGGGAATTTTCGACCACGCCTGTCACTTCATTCCTTTCCTACCCCTTCGGAGGATTTGTGTTCTTGGAATCTCGCTGCTAATCATCGAAGGCACACTTCTCGCTGCGACTCTGTCGAGTGAAGACTAGTTTCTTGACCGCTCCTGAGTGTCACTTCATTTTATAGCAAGTAAGCTCTGCTATAAGGGCTATTTTTTCTCTTGCAATTTCGTGGTTCGATTACGTTTTTAACATGCCAGGGAAACGAAAACTTGCCTCGTTATCTTTTAAAGAAAAAAAAGACTTATTGCACTTTTTGAAAAATCACACGTTTCAAAAACAGCTTTTGCCAAAGAACACCATATTCCCAGGACTACATTAAACGATATTCTTTCATCGAAACAAGTAATTGAAGAAGCTGACTGCAAAGACAAAAGAAAGAGAATGAGGAAATCGAAGTTTGACAAGATCGAGGAGGTTTTAGTTAGATGGCTAAAACATGCCAGATCGCAAAATGTGCTGTTTTCTGCCGTGATTCTCAAAGAAAAAGCCATGGAAATTGCTAAGGAGTTGAACGTTGAAGATTTCGGCGGCAGCAATGGTTGGCTGGAACGTTTCAAAGACAGACATGCCTTTCTTTTAAAACGATTAAAATGTGGTAACTATAAAAAGTGTTTTTTTTTATTTTCCACTCATTCATTTGCATGAATTGATTTCTGAAAATCTTGTTTTTCTCACCGAATCCTACTGCAATTCATGACTGTATTTCAGTTTTTTTAAAAAAAAATTCCCACTCCACCTAAGTCGTCACTCCGCTGAAGTCGTCAAAAATGTTTGATACCTTGAGTGACGACTTAACGAGGTTTTACTGTAATTCTTTTTACATTGCAATTTGCTTATCCAAAAAAAAAAAAAAAAAAATTACAAAGATTACAAATCTATCTATTTATTTTTTTAATATTTAAATTAGCTTTCGAATTTAGTTTTGAATAATTTAATCAATTTCTCATGGAAATTACTGTATTTTACAGACTTTTTTTTCTTTGAAAAATTGCCTCCAAAATTCAGGTGCGTCTTATACTCGAATGTATTTTAATGATTTTTTAAAAAAATTGCTTAAAAATTAAGGTGCGTCTTGTAGTCCGTAAAATACGGTATATGTCATGCATTAAAATCAAGATTTGAGATGCTTTAAAAAATAAAATTACAATGCCACTCCATAAAACTTATTTGCCTCTTAATTAAAAAAAAACAACAACAACCTAGTAATTACTGGAGAGAAAATTAAGAGAACTGAAATTTTATTATACCTTGTATTTAGTTTGAAAATCTTGAAATAGATGAATTTTTATCATCTTATACAGACAAATGACTATCAAGATAAGAAATATTTGAACATTAATATTTAAATTTGTATCTTATTAAAACTGTATCATTCTTTTTATTTGTATCATCAATTAAAATATTAATGTTCAAATATTTCATAAGTAATATGAGGGTCACTATGAAAGTTTTGAGATATGGAAAACGGGAAGCTGACCCACCAAAATTAAATGCAAAATGGTGTAGCCCCATCCTTTGAGTCAGCTAACATCAAATCATGAGCATTAGTCCCCCCCCCCCTATATTGTTGCTGTGCTCTGGAAAGACTGCGCCTGCAGTGATTGTCAGTTGCAGCAATGGAGCTGGAGAGAGAGAGAAAGCATTTTCGTGCCATGTAGTTCTACAATTTCAAAGTGGGTTAAAAGACACACAGCCTTCAGTGTTTGCAACAGGGACATTTGGGACCTTGCTCCTACATGTGCAAGTTTTTTGGTGGTTTCAAGAATTTAAAAGAGGCTCAACTTCACTTAAAGATGATTAGAGAAGGGGGTGTCCAGCAACCGCAGTGACTGATCAAAACATCACCGCTGTGGAAACAATTGAATGACATTTCAGGAAATGGAGGCATCATTATAGATTGGATTGCCAGCAGTGTAGAAAATCCTACAATGTTATCTACACGTCAGGAACGTTTTATCCCAATGGGTAACTCACAGGTTGACAGATGCACTTATCCGTGTTGAATGGTGCAAAGAATTGTTGGCCAGATTCAACGGAGGCAACTCTAGACGAGTTTCTGACATTGCTACTGATGCCGAAACCTGGATTTACCAGTTTGACCATGAAAATAAATGTTGTCGATGTGTGGACTTTTATAGTGCCCCTCGTATAAAGTAATAGGTATATTATCACCAAGAGCTTAATGAGGTGATTAGGTCGAGCTCCTATACTAATAGAATAATGTGATCAATATCCTCATTGAAATATCTTACTCCAGAAAAGACTACCATTAAAGACAGAAGCTAGGGCAAGTCATGGAGTTGCATGGGAATTGAAATGCCTCTTTCCCACAAGAATTGATAAAGAACTTAAAAATCCATGATTTGCTGTCTTGCAAATTAAGCTTGTTGACTCAAGTGAAAAAATTAATCTGGCTGCATTTTGTTGTTCCAGGAATTTTATTTTATCTTTTTACAATAGTATATATAAACTTTACAAGTTCATTTAATAATCTAATGTACAAAATTGAAATCCTGGTTTTTTTGTTTTTGTTTTTGGCACAAACTTTTATTACTTCAATTTGTTTCGCAGAATTGTAGCACCTTTGTACGACTTCTTCTTCAATTTCTTCTCCAAGGGCTTTAACATTTTCTTTAACCTGCTGACAGCAGGTTCAATTCCAGTCTCAATAATACTGCAAAGAATCAAATATAAAACTGTAATTAAAATAGCACTGTACAAAAAAATAATAATAAATAAAGACTTTTTCTACAACATCAGAAAGACTAATCTGTAAATCATTGCTAATTCACACAATGGTAATTATTCATCATTTGTTTGATATTTAGAATTTTACTTTTATAAACTCATTAAGCAGCTGTGATACTTAGTTATGTCAATTTTAATATCTCTAACAATGATATGGTATGCCCCTCTATATAATAATTAGGCTAACGGGAAATGAAAGTATGTAAGAAATGCTTTACAAAAATAACAATTTGGGATCACACACTTCCAATTTGATACTGTTTTAATCAATTTCCTACAGGATTTCTACTACTATATTGATGAATACACTGATAAATAGAAGTTCAGTGATAGAACTTAAGCTTGTTAATCAAAATGCCTTGCATTCACTTATTGGTGCATAAATTCTACTTTTTTTTTTTTTTTAACATTCCTCATGTCATTTTATTTTGGTTTTTGATTTACATTATTAATATTTAAATTGGAGAATAAATAATGTAGTTAAATAAGTACAAATGATTTCTTTTTTTTTTTTAAGTTAATGAGAATTTGTAAGTGTAACTGTACTTTATTACCTTTCACTGCACATTCTATTCAGCAGTTGGAACAGTTATATTTAAGTAAAAGGGGAAACACAGTTTTTATCTGAACTTAGCAGAAGCTATCCTCTGTGTTGTTTAGACCAAGTCAGGTTCTACATAATGGGTGAAGATGGTTTCATTCATTGTTCTGGTGTCAGAAATATTTGTCTTACTTGTTTTCACCATATGTACCACAGTAAAGGTTGTTCAAAGTTAGTGAAATGATACATTAAATCTGTAAATCAGCAAAATAACCGTAAGCTGTAAATGTATTATTTGTACTAGCTGCATGTTATATTTTGCTAGGTAACATTCAGAGTTCCTATCTATTTACTCAGCTGGTTCAAATACTAATAATGAAAAGAAAGTATAATAATATAAGGGGGGAGGGAGGGGAAGAGAATACATTCAAGTAGTAGAAATACAGGGCAATGACCTACCAAACTTAAGATTCTATCAATGCACATACTTCTTTCAAAAATCAGCAGTGAATTTAACTTAATGAAGGAATCTGATTAAAATAACATCAAAAATCTTAACTCTGTTGAGTAATGGTCCCTGAACCCACAAATATTTACATTTCATGTATACTTTGTCTCAGAACAGGTCCAGTATATTGGATCTCCAATATATAGGTGATATTTCCTATAGTGGTCTAAACATGCATCCCTATTGACTTCTTCAATAAGAATTTGTTTCTTTTTAAATAGAATTAATGTAATTTTTGACAAGTAAAAAAAAAAAAAAAACTTTAGCTCAGGTTTAATGAAAATTCCAACCACATGAAGGAAGTTTCTTAAGAATGAAGAAGTCTTTAGCAGTATTCCTCGTAACTACAATAGTGTTTCTTAGCAGGCTATATCCTCAAAAATGTTTTCCTCATAAAACCCTAGTCAACTACAGTAGTCGAGAGTAGACACTATAATAACTATTTTGAGGTTGTGAGCAACTACAACTAGAAATAAAATGATTGACATGTAAACGATGTAAAAACCAAAACAAAAAACAAACAATTATTTGTTGTAAAGTCAAATGACAAGATTTTTCGATATTTTTAAAATTAAGAATTATACAAGAAATGCATTTTTTTTTCCTAGCAATGAAAACATAAACTTGATATACTTAAACACAATATCAAGTTTATGTTCTTCTTTAAGACAGGAAGTAACTTTACTTATCTTTTAATTTTTTTTTTAAAAGAAAAATAGGACATTTAAGATTGACATCGGAATTTCAAAGTGCATACACAATATTCCTCATAGTCTGAAACAATATAACTAGCGATATCAAATGCAAGACTACAGTGGAAGTACGCAAGCTTGCAAAGTACCACTACTGTAGCTACGAGGAATACAGCTTTTAATAAAACTAATATCAGTTTTCCCAGATTTTATGATTATGAAGCATTGCTTGTACAAATACCAAATGAAGGTTATGGACTTACATAGAAATTAATACATTATTCATATCATAAAATCATCAGTAAGGCAAGTTTCTTTCAGTATTTAAAATAAGCTTTCACGAAAGTACTTTTTTAAAAACCCATTTGATTACCTGACTAAAATAAATGCTCCTCTATTACAATCTAACCATGTTTGGTATGCCTCTTGGGGAATTTTTTCAACGAGCAGATTGGTAAACAGTACATCACCTATTGAGTTAAAATCAGAAAATAAATATATGTATAAAATTTTCACAAAAATAGTTAATAAAAATTTGGTACAAACATTTTTTCTTCTTCAAATAATGGAATATTTTAAAATCTAACAATGATGTTTGAAATTTCATACAATTTCAACATCAAACAAAGAATTAATGCTAAGTTACAAATTTTCCACACAGGAACTAAGAAAGAAAGAATAGCAGGAAAAACAAACAACTGAACAAATTTAAAAATAAAACATTATACAAAATGTTTTAATTTCAACTATTTGTTACATATTTATAAATATGTTGAAAGAAAGCATAAAAACAGATTTTAAATACAAATATTGCAATTTAAAGAGAATTTAATTTGGAAGGACATCCTTTCCCATTATTTTTAAAACAAGATCAGACGACATTGCAACAACTAAATTTATCAACATTCAAATGCTGCTTAGGCTCTCTATTCATCTTCTTCGCAAAAAAATTACAAAACTTTTTTTTCCTAAAATATCATCAGATGTTAGTGATCCTCTGGAAAAAAAAAAAAAAAAATTACACTGAAGTAATCTAACTTTATCTATTAATGCTACTTAACTATTTCCTAATGATTCCTTTTCTATTAACATCTAATTCTTTGCTTCCTAAGTCCTCAGACATTAAGATGAGTGAATCATGTAATTTTAATCATTTTTGTAATTATTTCTTGGTAGGCCCAATTTCAGTGGATACCTTGTTATGAGTCGAAGCAAAGTTCAAAGCCCCATCTAAGTTAGAGCTTTGCCTGAACAATTAAACACTGTGATGTGGCAGAGCACACTAAGAAAAATGTAAACTAGAGATGGGCAAAGTAGTTCTATTTACAGAACTAGTTCTTTTTATTGAACTAGTTCAAATGAACTAAGTAGTTCTTTTTACCTTAACAACCAAAAAAAAAAAAAGGTTCTCAAATACTTAATATAAAACGAAATAAACCAATTCCAATAACCAATAGTGGAGTGGTAAAAGAATGAACTAATTCATTTGAACTAGGTCATTCGCGAACTATAGTTCTTTTCATGAACTAGTTCATTTGAACTATAGTTCTTTTATACTAACTAGTTCAATGAACTAGTTCGTTCACGAACTACCCATCCCTAATATAAACTAAAAGAAATGAAAGAAAAACTTAATCTAATTTGATTGCAAAAATGCAACCTTAAGAAAGTGGCACAAAGCTGAGTATGATACACTGAAATAGATATTTAGCATCAAAAGAAACCGGTAATATCAAATTAACACCATTGCAGTAATAGATAAATTGCAATTAGTAAAAATGTGCTGAAAAAAGATTATCAAATAACTTCAGCAATAAGTTACGCATAATGAAAAAAATTACACAACAAAGAAAAAAAGTAAATTTTGCTGACCTCAGAAAGACTAATCTATTTATCACTGTAAATTCACACAATGTCTTATTCATCATCAGTCAGAACAAAAATGGATAAATCAATCACCCGAGATCAATGTAATTTAACTCAATTTATTAGCAATTTCTTAAGAGAGTATCTTATAATTTTATTTAATTATTATTATTTGTTTTTTACCTGAATTCCCAAATGATACTAGCTCCTTATCAAAGCGTAACAAATGCTTTACAAATAGATGACCTGCAGTATGCTCTATTATATGTAAGTTTTCCAAATTTGCAGATACAAATGGCTCCTGGATCATCTCTATTATCTTCTCATAAATCAAAATCTTATCACCTGAAAATTATAATTAATAAGAAAATTTTATCTTTGTAACCACAATTATGAGTTGACTAAAATTTATAACATTGAAATTTAATTAAAAAAAAACAAAAAACAAAATTTATCTTAATAACATTTTGGCAAATGAATACATAGTAGTTGTTTGCCAGTCCAAGGAAGCCCTTTAATGGGTGAAAATTCACCAATAAACTGCCATTTACCAATGAAATAATTTTTTTAACAAATCAAAGAAAAATATTGTTTTAGAACAACTGTCAACAATTGTCTCACAGTGAAGCAATGTTTATAACAATTCCATATTATTTTATTGAGATCTACATGATAATTTGCCTTTTTGTGATTTTTTTATTTTTTATTTTGACTTGACAAAGTTAGGCATTAAGTGGGTTGCAAGTATGTAGTATTTAGAAATGTATCTGGTATTCTAAAATTGCAATTATTGTTGCCTTTAACTCATTCAATAATAAGTAAATTCAATTACAGAGCTTGAAGAGGCATTTATATCTTCTATGAAGTTTATAAGAATGTCTGCTAGACAAATAGTAACTTGGATACCTTCAGGTGGCAAATAAAAACTGAGAATTTAGAAAAGGTAGCAGCCCTCACTGCATATCAAAAGAGAAAGAATTTCTATTAGCAGAAAATACTAACATAAATTAAAAAAAAAAAAAAAAAAAAATCAATCGAGGAATTAAAAAACACACAAAAGATAAAAGTGTGGTTTTTAAAAGTTGTGTGTGTGTTTTTTTTTTAAATTTAATTATTATTATTTCTTTCTCATTATAGAAGATGAGTTCAGTTTTATTTATTTATATTTTATTCTATTATAAATTTAAACTTTGTTGTAGGTTAATACTAGTTAAACATGTAGTGTAAAATTTTTCCAGAGAATAATCATAAATCTTTCGTAATAAAAGTGAAGATTGTTTCCTTTCCATACTATGAAGTAGAAATGTGAATTTATGTAAGCCAGTTTTATTAGATGCTATAGCTGAAACATATGCCCCTTCTTCTCTAACCTTCTTTTTTTTTGATATTTACCATCCAATGATGTATAGAAGTACATCGTAATGAATTAATATATTTATTGTAAATTCTGTTTTTTTTTTCTTATTTATCAGATTGTTTAAATTTATATGCTAAATTTTTAAATCAAATTTTAACTATTGGATCTTTGTTTTGATTCTGTTATAGTTAATTTAACAGCTACCTTTTTGATTTTGATTTAAATTAGCCAACCACTATCAAAAAGTGATTACTGATTAAGCAATCACAATCTTTGTACAATCTCTTATTATATTCTTGTGCTTATCAGAAATAACATAATTACCAGTTAAATTTCACCTGTTATAAAATTCTGCTCTTCCTTTCCAATTGTGACTTGATAATCAGAAGCAATATATAAGTATACATTGATGTAAAATAAGAGTTTGTTTTTAATAAACGTATTCAAATTTAAATATATATTGAACTATTTTACATATGTTTTTTATATGCATTTGTGAAAATATTAATTCTGTTTTTGATCAAAAAATGACATTAAAAGAAATGGTGAAATGATTTCACCAAATAGAACAAAACAAATAAAAAGTGATCTCATCTTCTACAATTAACAAACAAAAACAAAATCTAGACTTCAGTGGATTTGAACATGGCCACTGTAAGTGCACTATTTCTTTATTCCATCACAAAATGGCAACCATTACACAGATTTAAGATGCTATTTTAGAGCTTTAATGATATTAAAAATTCTTTTTTGGTCTTTTTTTCAGAAACAAGAGCTTATAGAAGCCAAGACATATTTTCTCATTTTGTCTATAGATTTACCAAAAAAGTCCCAATCAATTCCAGAACATTGATCTGTTGATGTCTCCTTGTAAATCAAAGTACTATATATAGTATTTCAAATGTAAATAATTATTCCCACATTTAAAAATGAAATGTCCTTTCACTAACAAGGAGACAATATGGAATTTAATACCCTTTTGTGGGCTATCGGAAGAAAGACAAAGAAGATAAACATAAGTATTCGGAATGAGACATTGGAACAAGTGAACAACTTTAAATACTTAGGGTGTACTATAAGTAGTGATATGAACTGCTGCCAAGAAGTCAAGAGGAGGATAGCAATAGCAAAGGAGGCTTTTAATAGGAAAAGGAGCATCTTCTGCGGACCTCTGGAAAAAGAACTAAGGAAGAGACTAGTGAAGTGCTTTGTGTGGAGTGTGGCATTGTATGGGGCAGAAACATGGACATTTCGACGCAGTGAAGAGAAACGACTAGAAGCATTTGAAATGTGGATATGGAGAAGAATGGAGCATGTGAAATGGACAGACAAAATAAGAAATGAAGCTGTGCTAGAAGGAGTGGGTGAAGAAAGAACAATGCTGAAACTGATCAGGAAGAGAAAAAGAAACTGGTTGGGTCACTGGCTGAGAAGAAACTCCCTAATGAAGGATGCACTGGAAGGAATGGTGAACGGTAAAAAAGTTCGAGGCAGAAGAAGATTTCAGATGATCAACAACATTATGGTAAATGGCTCTTATGTGGAGACGAAGAGGAAGGCAGAAAATAGGAAAGATTGGAGAATGCTGGGTTTGCAGTGAAGGACCTGCCCTTGGCAGAGAACTATGAATGAATGAATGTGGGCTAAAAGTATACATGGAGTACTTCAAATATATATATATGGTTTAGGAGCCAACTCTTTCACAAATTTTGAGATAGTTGATATGTTAAAATTGCATCTCAACTATTAAGGCTATCAGTGATAGTTTGATGGCTAATGTTATGGGGTTGTATGGTTGAGGTGCTGGATTGAATCTGCTGAATGCCTTTTTTTTCTTCTAATTTTGCTTGTCTTAGTTAATTGTACTTCCTTTTATTATTTTTATTTTCTTTGCTGGCTTACATTAGTAATACAATTAGAAATTGTAAATAATATCCCTTTTAATAAAATAAAGCAAAATGTTCCCTCCCTATTAATTTTTTTTTGGGGGGGGGGGGGTTTATGTTTATATTACATTTGGACTTAAATGAAAAAATAGATAAGAAATCTGAAGATCATACATATATCATTAAAAGAAGAATTTTCAAACTTTGCACATAAACCTAGGACCCCCTTTTATTAAGTGTGCATTTCTCAGTTAGTTCAAATATTCAACAAAAATATTAAATGAATGTTCAGAAATTTAAGTCACCAAGATAAATATAAATAATTGTATCTATACTTACATTATTTTTCCAAATTACAGCTACAAATATTTTTATTTAAACAAAAATTAAAGTAATTATCATTTACACATTTCTAACTGTATTATTTTTTTGGCTTAAAGAAAAACTATGAAGAAAGCAAATGATATTTGATCATTTATATATTAATAATAAAATAATATTTTAATTTATTCTGACAATGAGTGATTTTACATTAAAACTAGCCACTGTCGCTTCGCTCTGGAACCCTTGCATACATAGCATAAAAAAAAAAAACCTATTTATTTAGCAAATTAATATTGAGATCTGAAAATATACGAGTTCCCAGCCCGTTGTGGCCTTCTCCGGATAACTCAGATGTATTGTGGGTTGGCACCATACACCTATATATCGATAAGGCAACTTTAAACCTTCCTATTCCCTATCCCTTGGGAATTTCGAAAAATCTGGCCTTATTCCTTGTCTACATCATAAAGGGAACCTATGTGCAACATTTCAGCTTTCTAGGTCCAAGGGTTTGGGCTGGGAGTTGAGTCAGTGAGTGAGTGAGGACTTTTCTTTTTATATAGGTAGATTCAATGATTTTAATATAATTTCATTTTAATAAATGAATACTCTTAAAAAACTCATGAGAAATTCTTACATATAAATATCTCTGCTTGTTTCCATGTCCTTATACTGTTTAAAAAAAAAAAAAAAAAAAACCTACTCATTAAGTACTATGTCTTTAGTTTCAATATTAGTACTTATATTGAAATTAAAGGCATTATGATATTATTGTTTATATGAATTTTGAGCAAGGATTTTTATTATTGCTGTACTTCAAATGAATTCATTAATGGTAGTTGGAAGATGTATAGCCTGAAGAAGCAGAACAAATAAAGAGCCTGCGAAATACTATATACTAATGAATAGTTGTTTTTGTTGGTTTTTTTCTGTTTAAGGAGATGAAAGTAGATTTATTTATTAATAAATGGGGATATTGTGGACTTTAACAAAATACAAATTTTACTGCTACTGTTTGAAATTTCTTCAGACCTCTTTAAGTAAAAATAAAAAAATGGAATAAATACCTTCACAAAATTGAATAATTGCTTGTGCAATAATGTTCAAAGACGAGTTGAAAATGAATTCACGGACATTAATTGAAAATGTCTGAATTAATGAAGATGAAACTGCACTAAGTAGTTCTTTGGACCTTAAGCTCTTGTCCTTTTTACTAAAACAATGAAAAATAAAATTTTAAAAAATCTGAGATTACAGAATTATTTACTAACAACATGGGAATAAAAAAAAAATAAAAAAAAAATAATAGCCTTTAACTAATTTCAATCTCGATGTTAATAAATTTGTAATTTTACTTATGTATGTAGAGAATTACCAACAATGTCAATAACAATAAAAAAAATAATAAGACCTCTACTATACAACTAGAAAAGTAATTTTTCATTGCACCTTAATCTTTCCTCTATCCATATGCCAGTATTAAATAATTTCCTGTTGAACTTCTTTTAATTGCATAACTTATTTGATGATACACACAAGTGTGTATCTAGAGTCCACTTGATTAACTAGGTACTTGAGCCATTGCTAGTCTCTGGCCATTATTTGTTTAAAGGGAACAATTTACACTGTATGATGAACATCCCAGAAACATGCTCACCAAAAATCTTACTCTTAATATAAAAGGCATAATATTAAGAGTTGGTCCAGTCTTTGCTGTGGGAATTCCCTTTCATTCTTCCAAAAGAGCATTAGTAAGAATCATTCATTGTTGCAGGGTGATTCAACCTGGTTAGTAATTAGGGCTCTGTGCAGGCCAGTCTTCAATGCCCCAATATTATCAAATATTCCTACAAAAGACCTTACTTTGTGAATGGAGGTATTGTCGTGTTGTATCAAAAAAGGAACATGTTGCCATAAAGTTAGAAGTTCAGAAATATTTCGAATGGCATTTTAAGAGGGAGAGTAAAACTTTCCTATCATTAGAACTAGGTCCCATTCTGAACCATGAAAACAATCCCAGACCAAGATAACTCTACTACCAAACTTTACTCAACAGTCCCATACTGTGATTTATAAGGCATACCAGTTCATAATTATGCTGTTTAGAACTACCTTTCCCACTTTACAATGACATCAACTTTTAGTTGCTCATAGTAACTGCATCAAGGCAGAAATAAACTAACTGAAATTACTTTTTGCAGTTACAAGATGGCACTGTACAACACTGCCAGATTCAAAGTTACTGTGTTGTTTAGTACAACCTATTTTACTATCAGTGGCCTACGAAGGCTGAAAGATGTGTGCTTTCCTTTCATATTTACGTGAGCCATGGTTGCAAGGTACATAGCCATATCTGCTATTAAGAAGTGGTATTTAGATACTTTTGATCAGATAATGTATTGAAGAATTTAGACAGATGGACATTGACTTTTTCCAATAAAGAAATAATAAATAAATAATAATAACAATAATAATAAAACCATTCAAATGAAATTACCTGAATAAAAAAATATTTCCCCCAATACTTACACAGGTAAATGATAACTTTATTGATTGTGACCCCGGTGAGTGCGAATTCGTTATAGTGCAATTTTTTTTTTAAAATGTCAACAATTAATTGTTAAATAAAACATTACCATGAAGTGTATATATTTGTTACTTACATTCATTAATATAATTTAAATATAATTACGATTTTTCATAATAGCGACAAATTTTACGTAATAAACGTAGACAGGCCCAGCAAGGAACACTTAATTCTTTTTCGCAACGCGGAACAAAGTGATGAAATAAAATCGATTTTACTACTATCCCCTTAAGATGCATACAGAATTAAGACTAAAATACCTGAAAGGATTACTGTCGCCTTGCTGAAGTATTTCCACAACATCAGGATGAAAATAACGACTGTTACGAGGAGACAGAAGATATAAGATAACCTTCCTTCCAGATGGATCACACATTATGTCTTTTACATTGTTAGACATTTCCTACAATAAATGATAAGAGTTTTAATCTTTGGAAGAAACAAGTTTGCTAATTGAAACCTTGATTTGATACTATAAAAATGATAAATTTACAAATAATAGTATCATAAAACATTAATCACTGCCCAAATCCAGATTAAAAGAATTGTCTTTAGATAAATTAGAAGATAAACTATTCTAGAATCAAAGTCAAATCACACTTTGATTTGTAAAGTACAAACTATTAAGACAAAGCTTGAAAGCTTGAGCAACTGTAATATAAAATTAAACAACATAGTCTTTACAAATTAAACTACGTTAGCTGATAAGTCATTCAATTAAATTGGTGAATCTCAAATTTTATCACCATTTTTCTCACTATTAAATATTAACTGTTAATTTAACTGTAATCTTGATCACTTGTGAAGATAAAATGGTAATTCTATGAAGAACAGATAGACTCCTAAGTTTCTAAATAAAATGAGTAAAACAGGTCAATAAAAAAAAGATGCAGAACTGGTCAAATGACAACTGTTTTTTTTGAAACTAAACAGAACAAATGATAAAATCTTGAAGCATCAAAAGCCTTGATAATGGTTTATGTAGTCAGATGTTTCTCTATCATCAATCTGTGATTGTGGCCATCAGACAATCACATAAATTAATTTTTGTGGTTTGGCTGGATTAACTTTAATAGGATGGACCTTGATAGTTATTTGCTAGTTATCAACCACCACGGCCTAAAAGGCCTACTATGCATTCCTGTATGTATAACTAAAATAAACCACTAATGTTAATAAAAATGAAGAGACATGATAATTTTAACAAAAATGAGATTAGAGAATATTTTTAACACTGTTGTGTAAGGCAAAATGATGCTTCTAATGGGAAAAAGCCAAAAATAAATAAATACTACCTAGAACATGGTCATACAGAATTGCTGGCACGAGATATGCAATTACCGTAAATTTATATTATCAATTTTGTAGAAAAGCGTTAAGAGGAGAATTAAATTCTGAGGTAGAATAATGGTATAAAATCAGAACAAATACAAGATAAAATCTTGAACAGATAATTAATAATACAGTGATGTTCATACAGACTTTGGTGCATTTGCTTTCAATTTCACATGTTTAAACTGATTACTTAGGTCAAGCAATCAAGGAGGATACAAGTATTTATAAATGAGTATGATAATCAATAAACTTAATGAAGCATTTACAGCAAAGGTAAGAGAAATGTCAAATGTGAGAAGAAAATACAACTGCAGCAAAATCAGCATCAATGTAATTAGAAAAATCTCAAGAAAAAAAGTTTTGGAACCTAGAAAACCAAGAAGAATATGGTCAATTTTTGTGGCATGTAAGTGAATATTATTATCTGAAAAAATGAATAAATAATAATACACAATAATTTCATGTTGAAATAAACTAGTGATAATATATATGCCCCGTCAACAATGACGGGATAACAATGTGACGGCTTTTCGTTGAGAGTATTTACGCTCGTCATTTGTAAATTCTTCATTCACGTTGAGATATGTCTCTAATGACTCTTCAGGTGGTCGCTGGAAAAAAATGAACATTGAAATTTAAATTTTAATCTAGTAGGCTAAAATTAATGAGTAAAATCTTTTTTCTCTGGCTCTTCTCTCATTGCGCCGCACATACACACACAAAGGGAGTGATAAGAAACAATAATTTGAATGTAGACCCCGTGGCCTAATGGATAAGACGTCTGACTTTGGATCAAAAGGTTGCAGGTTCGATTCCCATTACAAACATTTCATTGTAGTAATTTTTTCACGGGAAATTAACAATTGTGCCAAACAGACAGAGAAATAAAAGATTTTAGTAATATAGATTGAAAAAACATGAGTCAAAGAGAAAACATATAACTTCTTAAAATTTAAAAAATTAAATTATATACTTACTTCAAGGATCACTTTCTGTACTAATCGTGTATCATCAACACAATCGAAAATTGCAAGAAATACCATATGTCCATGCTCTTCTTTACAAATTTTATGGACAAAACTCTTCATGCTCTTAATAATTACTTTCCTGTCCTAATAATAATAAAAGGAAATTAACTAACAGTCTTACAGTTTTCTTATAATCATACAAAGACTTGTCGAGAAAAGTCTGGAATAAATTTTTACCATCACTTATGTGATTATAAGTCTTTTTTGGATTACCTTGTTTAAATACCAACAGTACAAATTCTTTATATTGTTTGTCATTTTTTAAGGACTGTCTGCACACATTCTCTGCTGTAAGATGACAAAACCCAAGATACTTATTCAAGTTTCAACTCTTACAGGCACCTGATTCAGGCAATCTGGTTTTTAACTTTCATCGAATCATAAAGCATTGGAAATCTTTTAACAGCTACCTGGAAGTTCACCATAAATTCACTCCAAAAAAAAAAAAAAAAAAAAAAGCCAAACAGGCCTAGCTGAAAGCCTTTAGAGATGTAAAGTTGGCTATGAAAGTGAAGAATATATTATAATGGAGGAGAAGGAGCAGATTCCAAACTGCTGAATAAACTGTCAATTGAGAAAAAGTACTCATCTCCAAAATGCATTTTTGGAGAAGGAAGCAGAGCAGGAACAATAAATGATAATAGACAAATGCAAGAGGATACAAGAATGACAGCTGAGTCAGTTGCACTGCTACTGAAAAATAACAAAATACTGTCAGAGGGGCAAAACAGAATAAGGAAATCGGGTATGTGACTAGGAGACTGGACTTGAAGAGTAAGATTGCAGACATCATAAAAAATATCATCTTAACTTGTAAAAAACTAGACATATATGCAGGGCTTGCAACAGATATTCACTTTGTCCCTAGGTAAAAAAGGGACCTAAAATCTTAAAAAAGGGACCAAAAATTAAACATATTCAATTTCAAATATGAAATTTTCAATGTACTAATTATATTTCAGTAGAGGTAATTATGCATATTTTGAATACTTTATGGCTGGTAAACATTTTAGAAGATTTGAATATAACATGAATTTTGTGCATGAACATCACAAGTAATATATAGAATACAGTAATAACCAAAATGATAGAATAAATGCCCAGAAAATTTATTCGAAGAAACTAGATAATTAGATATTCAGGGAGTTTTATGATAAGTAATGTCTGTTTTAATCTGATAATTATGGTGTTTCTTTGCTAAGTAGAATTACTTTTCTGGAGGAAACTGATGTAAACTGCATGTGAATTAAACTTTTCGATATGACTTGATTAAAATTCAGCATTTGATAAGAATAATCATTATTATTATTTTTTCATATAAAGAGGGTATCAAATAAACTTGAATAAGGTGAATAAATTATTGGTTAGCATAATAAAAAGTAGAGAGTTGAAATTTTAAACATGACATTTTCAAACATTTTACTTTAATTTGTCTTTGGCAAATTTGAGAAAACTATTTATTTTTTAAATCACGAAGACAAATTAAAAAAAAAATATTTTTGTTTAATTAAGAGAAAAAATTTTGAAATTCTATTAATAATATTTTGAGTTATATCAATTTTAAATTTCTTCACTTTTTTTAAAAAAATTTTAAAATTTCTTAAAATTTAATTTTTTTTTTAAAGTTTAAGAAAATTTTTATGAGGTGTTTTTCTGTAATCATTGCGTGTTTTATCACCAAAAAAAAAAATTTTAATTTTTAACTTAGTAAATTTTTTGTTGTGTGTTTAAGTCAATATTTAAAAATAATAAAGTTTTAAGGTTTTTTTATTCATTTTTTGAGTTTGTTTATTTTCTTTAGAGATTGCTTAAACACTTAGTAAAAACTAATACAGTAGACTCTCTATTTATTATCCGCGGAGTTGGGTGGCGCAGCAATCGCGGATAATCCGAAAATAGGACGAAATTCAACAGAAAACTGCTTCTAACATGTTTTATTTACATTAAAGTGGCAGTACATATATTATAAACAATTACTTTATTTTAATTTACTTTAATTTCTTACTTTTTAACAAAAAAAAATCGGTTAGTTGTCTTTGTTTTTTCGTGTCGAAACACGAAAACCCCTACTTTGAGGTCGCTAAATCTGCCTCTTTTATTGTTTACCTGATTCTAGTTTTAAAATTTTTTTGTTAATTCCGTAATTTATTGGACAGTAAAAAAAAAAATAGAAACAGGAGAGGTCCGTGGATAATCGGGAGTTTACTGTATTTTACACAAAAAACGCACGCACATTGTAACACATTTAAACGAAACGACCCCCCCCGCGAAAAAAAAATATTTCTGAGAAATAAATATTAAATGTTTACCTTGTAACATACTAGCAACTTTTTAAACATTTGGTTAATAGAAGAATAAAAAATTTGGAAAGATGCAAAAGGATTGAGTCTACACTGACACTAAATCGTTTCAATGATGGCGCGAATATGCAGTAGTATTACGGTGATTTCTGCGGCTTTCTAAGTTTTTTTTCTTCTTTCATTCTTATAATCTTCCGGGAAAATTACTTAAGAAGAAAACAGCAGCGAGTGGGGATAGAAATCGGAAGATCCTCAAGCTTGACTATTAGCAATTTTGTAGAGGAATACGAAAAAGCAGAACCGTAACTAGCGTTCGGCTACTTCCGTGGGCGCCAATTACAAAAGGGAGCAAAAACGAAATACGTATTTGAATAATAAAAATCAATAAAAAATATATCAATTAATAAATAACAAAAAAAAATTGAAAATAAAAATGAAAATAGGGAAAAACCGGACCAAATTCGTCAAAAACGGACTTTTAGGGACTTTAGATTAAAAAAGGGACTTTTGGGGAAAAAAGGGACCTGTTGCGAGGCCTGTATATGAGATGCTGAGAGATTTGGAGAAGACAGGTAAGAAGAATGAAATACTCCAAGGTAGTGTCACAATGCTGCAAAAAGGAGACAAAGCTCGCATGTGCATAAGTAAGCAAGCTCCTTTTATATAAAAAGCTTGTTTTATAGTAAATCAGGTTTCCTGAAGAGACGTATAATCACATAAATTGCAATAACATATGAAGCAAAATGATACTGATGAAGCTCAGTTAAATCTAATCTGATGGATAATGTGGATTAATGTTTGCAGAATTAGCGACAGTAAACTTACTATAAATAAATAAATAAATAAAAAAAATTGCTCAACTAAAACCACTGCCTTGTAATACGGTATGGCCCCAAACAAATGAAAGAATAATCAACTGTGGTTGTTGACAAATAATGTTCAATATGATCTCCTTGGCATTCTAAACAGTACTCATAGCGGTTGTATAGGTTGTCCACCATGTCTCGGAAGAGTGGTTGTTCCATTCCCTTAACAGTGACTTTCATTTGTTGTTACTGTTACGGGACGGCCGGTGCAACTTTTCCACTGTGTGAGTACACTCCCGGTTCGACAGAATTTATCAACTACGGATAGCATAACCTTGTTCATGGGTGCTGGACAGTTAAAACGCTCCCGAAATTCCGTAGCAACATGTAGCAGGCTAGGCCCATTGCCACGGCCTGTTCTGTATGATCGAAAATAGTGCTCCACAATAAACACTTTCTCTTTGGTAGTTAATACCATTTTCACAGCAACACTGATTAATCTCACATTATCAATCATTCCTGTTTCGAATACAACAATCGCCTACGTGTTTATCTCGTAGTGCCAATTTCATGTGGTCAAATTGTTTAGTGGGCCATCCTGTAACTGACTTTATAAAGGAATTATTTAGAATTCATTCCTAAAAAAATTATGTGAACAAGAGAAGGATTCGGTTACAAAAATATTACATATTGCCAATTTTTGCTTCTTTTTTTATATTTATTTTTCTTTTTATCTGAGAAAGTTACTCAGATCAAAACAGCTCTTTTACTGCAATGAAAAACAACGAATTTGATGAAGTGCCCTTATTATGTATTCTACTCTTTATTTTGTTTGTGCACAATGAATCAAGCTATTTTCTATTACATGATTTTGTATTTTTCTCTAATGGCTAGCAACAGTTATTACCCCAACAATATTCAGCAATTAAAGAATGTTCTAAAATAAATTAGCTTTTCAACTTTAAAATTTATTAACAAGATTTGCTTTATAAAAGTAAGGTTTTGTTTATTGCATTCTCTTTATTCTGAATGCAAAACTGAATGTGAGCATGTAATGTTATGTTTTAAATAATTACCTTTGTTGTGCCATGCCAGATACAGTTCATTCCAACTCTACTACCATCATGTGTATGAAGAATCTGAACTACAGAATTTCTCAAAGCTTCAATTAATTCCTGGTGGATTGGATAAAAAAAAAAAAAAAAAAAAAAAGAACAAAAAATAATGAATATACACTTAAGTGCAAAACTTAGGAACCAACACTATTTCTGAAGGTTATACCCCCAAAATAAAATGAAAAAAAGAGTGTGGCGAGTTGCATAATTGTGGACGTTTAGTACACATGCAAATTTTCGAATCATTACGAGTGGTCACATGGTAGCACAGAAACGGATAAAAGCAGCACTTCTGCAGGTATGTGCAAATTAATGAACTGCAAACATGAGCTTTACAGACATTTGATTGGTTTCATATGGTACTACAGACAACGACATGGCCAATGGACAACATCGGGGTGACTTCCTACAGTGTCACATAATTGGAAAGCTCGAGGAAGGGTGTAGCTGAAGAGTTCGGTATCGCGTGCATTGGTAGCCTTCAGAACAAAAGATATAACTGTTTGAAGGACAGGTGGTGGCCTTCCATGCAAAACAATGCCCAGTGATGACTGCTAAATACTCCTGCAGGCCAAGAGAGACCCACACCAGACAGCGGCAACCATTGCAAACCAGCTGCAAAGGACACAGAATATCGCAATTTACAGTGGTCAGATGACTACACCAAGGTGGACTGTTTGCCCAATGGCTGGTATGTTACGTCCCATTAACTCATCGGCAACACTGTTTACAGTGGTGCAACTAACACAAGGAATGGACAGCAGAACAATGGGGTAAGATATTCTTTACTGACGAGTGTCTATTCAGTCTGAGCAGGATTCTGGACATCAGTTAATCTAGTGAGAAGATGGCGCACACACACACACTATTCTGCAAACATCACGGAAAGGGATCGATATGGCAGTTAAGATGTTTTCTTCTAGGGAGGCATTATGCTGAATGGACATACAAGCTCCAGATACTGGAAGGAGGTACTGTAATTGGTGCGCACTACTGTTCTGAGATAATCTTTCCTAAGTGTGTCTGTTCCTGGATGCTGTTGGCCCAAAGTTCCTATTTATGTCTTTACCTGCACATTCCTCTGACCTAAATCCCATCAAACGTGTATGGGATGATCCGGGGAGAAGCCTTGCGGCAAGTCCACACCCACCAGAAATGTTTACCAGCTGAAAACGGTGCTGGCAAATGAATGGGCGATGCTACCCAAAAACTTGTCAACCACCTCATTTTAAGTATGGGCAGGCAGTGCAAAACGTGCATCGACATTAGGGATGGTCATATTTCCTACAAGGATTACATCTTCCCTTTGTTCCATCTTTGGCAGCGATGCATCTGTAGCTATTTCTGCATAAAGTCCCTCTTTTGTCTCATTTTGTATCTGTTGTTGTGACAGTGTTGTTTCTTTCATCATTTTTGATATTCTTTTTCCATATTCAGGCTGCTCCTTTGAGAAGCTACAGGTGGAAACCTAACTTGTTCCTAAGTTTTGCACTGTCAGTGTATAATTACAATGAAAATACAATAAATATAATTTAAAAGTGAAATTTATTTATATTGTAATAGTGTTTGTGGGATAATCTTTGTTCTGGAACTGAAATGAAGTAATTTATTAAACGAAAAACATTGGTATTTACAAAGAAGGCTTAATGTGCGTGGAATGAAATAAAGAAAAATAGAAATAAATAAAACGCACTTACTTACAAATAGTTGAGAGAATTATAAACATGGTAATAATCCGACAGTTTCGGAATACTGTGCATATTCCTTCATCAGGGATGGCACAAACATTTAGGACGACATGATGAGGGTGTGTATGTTTTTGTTTTGCTTGAATTTGTTGGTGTGATTTGTGTATGGGATTGAGATTGGGGGCAGGGTGTGGGGTTCTTTTCATAATATTGAGGCAGCTGTTTCTGAATGTGTTAATGTTGGGTATAGTTTTGTCTAAAGTACGGATGGCATTTTCAGTGGCTAACATGAGGGGAATAATGGGTTTTTTTTTTGAGGGGTGGCACTAAATTTACAATAATTTTTGAAGAATGTCATATTGGATGGGGTTAATAATTTGGGAAGTGAGCCTCATCATGTCGTCCTAAATGTTGTCTGTATGTCCTATATGTTTGTGCTGTCCCTGATGACGGAATACGCACAGTATTCCGAAACTGTCGGATTATTACCATATATAATTCTCTCAACTATTTGTAAGTAAGTGCGTTTTATTTATTTCTATTTTTCTTTCTTCATTGGTATTTACATAGTGTGATTTGATTGGAAGATTAATTAAAGATATACATAATGATTGGATAAAAACTTGATGAATTTAAATTAATTAAATGATTTAATGGATACAATGGAAAAGAATTTAACAATGAACAGAACAGCAATAATTAGGAAATAGAAAAGGAATAAATAATGGTTAATGATTAAAATGAATAAAATACTACTGACAAATAAATGATTTCTAAAAAATATTTACATAAAAACTTTTACAATCTGTTGTTAGATAACTATCCTGAAAGAAAGTACAGCAAATCAATATTAGCTTAACAACATGCTTCGCCAGAAATCTCTAAACATGATGCTGCAATTTTCCATTTCTTTGTCATTTGAAAGCAGCTAAAAGTAGTGAGAATTTTATCGTTGTGTAGTTCCCTACTGTTTTGAAGCTAAAACAGTTGTATTAAAATTTCATACTCACCAAAACTACACTACATTTTCAAGATCAATATGATGAACTGGCCTTCTAGTTTTTGTTCTACTAATAATTCCCCTTCTCCCAAAAAATAAAGTTAAATTTTCTTTAAATCAAATATATTTCATGAAGTTAGTTATACAAAATTAATAAGTCTGAATTGCCAATGGTAACTTTGAAGATAAAAAAAAATGCTAACTGTTTGTTGACTATCTTAATTGGTTATTCATTTATTCACTCAGGTGTTTATGCTATTATATTTGTTTGAAAAACTTTTTTTTTTTTTATTTAATTTTGTTCTTTACAACACACACACACACACAAATAGAAATTTGCATTTCAAATACTTACAGCTCTATCCTTTTCATTACAGTTATTCATAAATTCCAGTATTAGCTGATGAATCATACTAGACTGAAGTAACGACCTAACCAAAAAAAAAAAAAAAAAAAAAAAAAACAAAACATTTTGAGCTCATTAAATTACAGTGATGGGAATTAATACTCTTCATTAAAAATTAAGCTGAGGAACTAGAATTCCAATCAATGAAAAAGTTATCTGATATTGCAACTGTTTTTACTTATTAATGCTAATATTGAAGCAAATAAAGAGGTTTTTTGACAGCATCTGCTGTTGCTCTCTCATTCTAATCTTTCTCTTTGTCAAGATTTTGTTTGTTTGTTCTAGATGTTTCTAAGACCCTTTCTTTCTTTCTTATTGTTCTTAATTCTCCTTAGTATTACCTGTAAATCTAACATTGTATCCAGTGAGTGTACATCATCATATTACGGTCATTAATTCTGATAACTCCTGGCTTGAGCTTCTTAGAAAATAAAAACTGAATCTTATCCATAATTAGCTATGGCAAAACTATTATGTTAAAATATTGGACATTAAAATTATTCAGATATCCATTACTTCAATGCTAAAGAGACTGAACTCTTTCCCTTTCCAATGTTTAATTTCAAAAAGATCTATGTATTACCATTGCTTTCTGAGGATCACAGGCGAAATTGAATTGCAATTTGTTTAATGTGATTAACTCCATCTGTGTAATGTTCAATGGCAAATGATAGCAATTTTTTTTTTTTTTTTTAACCAATGACCATTTTATTGAGCAGATCAGTGCCACAGCATATGCTGCTTCAGAAAAAGGAGAGACAAATAATGAAGCAGACTATAAAGCCACAGTAAAATTACAAATGCATGGTAAGCATAATGGGGCCATTTGAACGACAAGGAGAGTCTGCTAACTATATCAAATTTTAAAAGTTGTTTGTGTGCCATTCAGATAAAGTCTTGGGATTAAAGTGGTAGACTGCCAAATTGGCTACATGTTTACATTTGGGTTTGATTTCTTGAACTGGCTTAGGCATTTGCCTGTCTTTCTTCTGTGTTACTTTCTTTCCACTGGTTTAATGTGAACTGCCTGATATGGTAAGCAGTTATTTGAAAATTTCTCAATTATTTCTCCGATCAGTCAGAAAAAATAATCTACAACTGTTCCTGACTGTGGCTGAAGTCATTCTTACCACAAAGCAGGGGCATTGGATTAAAAAAAAAGTGTGTGCATAAATACTAGTAGAAATGGACTAACTTCCTCAAAAATGTCCCAAAAAATGTCAGGTATACCATGGGAAGTGACTTGCTCATTACCAGCATGTAATTGTCAAATCATGTGGATCTTGTACTAATAATATCTTGTATATATAAGAACTTTACACAACTCCTTCTCTGCTATCACATAAAGCATGCCAAGTTGTCTTACATTTCCTGAAATTATGCCTCCACATGAATTGTCCCAAGAACATTTCTCGACAGAAATAATAAGTTTTTCAATCTACATTTGTTCATTACTTTTCTGTATTTTTTCTAGTATACCTAAATCACATTTATCTCTTTGAACTTTATGTTACATAAAGTGCAACATATGAAATTCTTTTGCAGAAATTTCAAGCTAAACTGAAATAAAATATTACAAGAAATATAAAAGTACTACTGAAAATAAACAATTGCTTTTAAGCCTACATCACATTACTTTAATCTTGTGCAATGCCTTTTTACTTGAAAGAAAAGTGATTAATTCTGTGTTTTTTTGCATTTTAGAATTTAAAAACACACCATTAAAATCATAAGTAACATAAAAACTACAAACTCCTAATATTTCTTACTTCTGAATTAACTGCATTAGCTTCTCCTTCACATGACTCAAAATAATTTCTTTTTTTGAAGGTTCTTTGGCAATAACTTCTTTAAGTGTAAGGGGTTGATCTTCCTAGAAATGAAATAAAAATTCAAGTTAACAAAAGCTATAAAAGTAATACTACTAATTGTATTTCAGTTTCCCTGCCATAGCAAAATTAATCAAAAGTACATTATTACCATATTTTGATACAGGAGAGGTAAGAGTCCAGGTAATTTTGAAAGATCAAACGATTATCTTTTACAAAAAATAAAAATTTATTTATTTTGATTAAAAATTTTGAACACTGTATATGTTAACATTCAGTCATATATGAAATCTTTTATTTCTCTGTATCTCTCCGGCGCCATTGTTGTGATTTGTGAAAATAGAAATAATTTCTACAAGTTCACTATGGGAATTGAACCTGCAACATTCTGATTCGAAGTTAGACGTCTTATCTATTAGGCCACGGGGGCTACATTCTAATCCCTATAAAAAAAATACAAATATGTCAAAGACGCACTCGCTGGTTCTAACATCAGTCGTGGGTTGAGAGAATCCACTTTTCCCGGATTACTAGTAAGATACAAAAATTCTTTGCTTCTCCATTTTGTCCTGTTTCCACAAGTACATGGGATACAAATTCCATCCATCACTTAAGAAATCAATCTTTATAATTACTGTATTGTTAAGAATGAAATGTTTTCCCCTGATATAATTAACATCAGATTTTCAATCTACCTCAAAATTTGAAATTTTTAAGTCTGTAAATGAAAATCTTCAAAAAGATCATTGATCATTTTTCCTCAATGAAAAATTCAAAACAGATCATTTTTTTAATTCATAACGACCAGGTAAAGGGAACTTGCACTGTGAATATAATCAAATAAATTAACTTTTATTGTGATTTGTTAAAAATTCTAATTTTGCTCTTTGGTTGAAGAGGATCAATTTAATCCAGATTTTAAAATGGATGTAAATCGCATCCCAAACATGTATCTGGATTATATTAAACTATGTTTATAACCCATCTTTTGAATTATTTTTGGAATAATTAGAACAATGGGTTTCTTTAGTTATGTGAAATTTAAATAGGACTACTAATTCGGTGGTAAAAAAAACCCCAAACAAAGATAAAAATGAAAAAAAAAAAAAAAGGGGGGGGGGGGCTTGCCCCCCACAGAATTAAACACTGGATCCTTAGATCTCCAGTCTTAACACATCGCACTGGAACAGCACTTGCTTTGAAATGGACAACAAGAAGTTAATATTCACAAATTGATAAAAACAATGTCAAATATCTCAAAAACACTTGAGAATTGGCCCCTAAACCTATAAATATTTTTGAAGTACTTGATGTGTACAAAAGGGCATTGATTTTCGCGATGCACAGGCCTTGACCTCTCCTTGTAAGTAATTTTATTTGAAGTAACAATGGAGGGGGGGGGGGAGAGAAGAGAGAGAAAGAGAGTAATTATTTTAGAATTTACAGTATAAGAAATTTAATTCAAATTCAGCCAGAGGTCTACTTGGAGGTATAGACATTCTTATTTTTTAGAACGATAGTAGAAAAGGAAATAACAGGATCAAATAAACTAGAGAGAGAGAGAGAGAGAGTATGAGTCAGTATTCTTAGAATATGATGTGGGTTAAAATAAAAAAGTACATAAAGAAAAGCCTTAAAGTTAGATCAATTTCTAAATAAAATTATGAAATTTTAAGCACATACAAGGTTAGTACAAAAAAGAGAAAAAGCAAAGTTTTTCTGCAACAAAAAGTTTACATTAACAATACAATTTTATAATTAATCATCAATAAAATTAGTGAACTAAAAAAAAAAAAAGATTAAATGGCAAAATATCATTACTTTGAATACAGAGAATGATGGTCCATAATATTCTGATCGTAGTGCTGATCTTTGTGTGACATTAGCATAATCATTGTAGGCAACCTCAACAACAGATGCTGCAATCTAAAAAAGAGAAAAGAATCAGTTGCAAGTAGGATATTTTTCTTATAAGTTATCTTCATCATAACATAATTCATGCTTGTATGTTCCTATAAACTGTTAATTTCAGAATGTATAATCTATTTCAAATGTTAAAAAATTTCCTATGTAAACCTCACTAGGCTTCAATTATACAATTCAACAATACTAAAGAATATATGAATTCACACATTGCTATTCTACAGCAGACTTTTAAGGGTCGTGCTATCTCACAAGATTACTTGTCAGTTTGAGATTTCTAATAAGAAAGAAAAAAAAAATCTAATATTAACATTTCTTACTTAAACCATAGGCAAACTTAACTTAGTTCTTACTTAAACCATAGTAACTATAGGCAATAGTCAACTTCCACACTGAAGATAAATCTGAGACAGTTTTCGAAATGGAATGGTGTAGGGCAAAATAAACTTATCAAATATGGGTTATCCTTGAAATTACCAGAAGAAAGAAGTTGTAAGTGCTAAGGATGGCCAATATAGAAAATACAAAGAAAGTATAGAAAGCTTAATGTGAGTTGATGAACTAAAGGAAGTGTGTTTAAAATGCACTTACTGGATAATAAACAAGCTAAGAATTAGAATATCCAATGATTGCAAAACATTATACATATTTCATCCCCAAGAGGATGGCAGAAACATGCCGACTACTCTTCAATGATCTTCTTTCTTTCCATCTCAAATATGTTAGACAAATATGAAAAACTCTTCAACTCATCACACTAGTATTTAAAAGGTTTATTAAATACTAAATAAATTATTTGTCTTCCCTTGAAGACAAATTTTCAGGAATTGTACACATTCCCTTTATCAAGTCATGCCTTTGAATTTTGTTATGTTATTCTACTTGTTTTGTTTGTTAATTTATTCTAATTTTTGCAACATGGCTTGATAAAGGGAATGTGTACAATTCCTGAAAATTTGTCTTCAGTATTTAATAAACCTTTTAAATACTAGTGTGATGAGTTGAAGAGTTTTTCATATGTAGACTACTCTATTAGTCTTCCCCTTCCCATATCCAAGTGTTAATTTAGTGTGATTCTATATGTTGCTGCATTCCCTCTGAGGATGAAATACGCATAGTGTTTTGAAATTTTAAACATACTTCTTTGCTTTTCTTCAAAGGAAGTACATGTGACATTCATTACACAGTCCTTGAAGATCATCCAATCATCAAGAAACAGTCTACTAATAAGAACTAGTCATTTAACATGGCTGTTCCGACATAGCCTTGAAGTCTAGGCAATGGCCTCCCACGATCAGAACCTGGGTTTGAACCCCAGCGCCATCATCGATGTTTATTTCCTTTTCTTTCCTGTGTTTGCCAGTCTCTTCTTCACTTTTTTTTTCAGGTTTGAAGCCATTCCATAATGGTTTCCTGAGGAAGGCCTGGAAAACCCCCTCAGTATCTATTCCAAAACACCTGGCATTAGGTATAAAATGTATCTTCCAACCCATCAGATATGGCTATAAAAAAGCCAGAATAATAATAATTTAACATGAATGGCACATGGCCAAATATTGCAGAGAATGGAATATCAACACATTCTACTGATGATATATCTAGTCAGACAGAGAATAAGGCTCCGAAGAGTTAACAATCTAAAGATGGGTCTCTATACCTGCTCCGCAAATACAAGAAAACACTGCATAAAAAAAAAAAAAGGTGTAGCAGATGCATCATCTGAAGATAAGAAAAAATAGACAGAAGTTGCAAGCATATATATAAGCATTAAATGAAATGAAATACTGTGGCAAATGACTGAAAAAAAGAAAGTAAAAAGGAAGGGGTCCTACATCTCTTGCAGAAGGTTTCTCATCTAACATGGTCAATTTAGAAGTTGAAAATAAATTCTAATTTTTTTCAAAATTTATGAATTTCCTTGTCAAAGATTTAAATTTACAATCATTTTTGCAACTAATAACTTTTTTTCCACATTTCAAAATATGTCTTAGTACATGGCTTATAAAAATTATTCTTGAACTATAATTCATAAAAAAATATAAAAAAAAATCAAAAAGGACATTGACAGTTTCATAAATCAACAATAGGGAAAAACAATGCTGTAGATGGAGGCAAGCAAAAAAAAAATAAAAAGCAATTCAAAGATTAAAGCATATATATAATTTTTTACTGGAACAAACAGTGGTCTTAAGGTAGAAGAATTATGAATAACCTTGAAGAATGGGCAATGGGTAAACAAGTCTTGCTGAGACTGATCAGATAAAATCAAAAATAAGAGAATTTTAAAAGCTGAGATAGCACATTTACAACTACTCTATCATAAAGAAAGACCAAAAGTATAAAGAACTGAAACGTCAAACTATACTGAATGGAACTCACTGGGAATGCACAGAATGAAAAATATTTTCATTGAAAGCAAAGGCAAATTAGATTGTCATGTAGAACATAAAGAAACCTCTAAGTTGAGGAAGTATGAATTATTAAAGAAGACATCAAATCTACCAATGTGAAAAACGGTGGCAGGATATTTAATAAATGACTCCAATTCTTAAGAAAACTGCAAAGCAACTTCAGACAACTTTGTCAGGAAGTCAATGGACAGCATTCATACAAGAGCATTAATACAGTGGAAATAATGAAGGAGGACATCACTGAGATCTGGTAGAAGAGTAAGAGAAAGAAGAAAATCCTTTAGGATACCACAGAAAATTGGAATGCCATGCCAGGTGCTATGGGGAGCAAGTAACATCAAATTGTTCTAAAAAACGTACTTTGCACTTAAGAATGGAAACAATCAGTACATAATAACGAACTGCAGGCAACCTCTATTGTATAAATACCGGAATAAAAAAGAAAAACATTTTTACAATAAGTATCTATGTATGTTACTGGAGAGTTGAAGATTTAGACAGGAAAAAGTAAAACCCAAAAATTGCTGTGAAACTTAATCTTTACTCAGTACAAAAATGAACAGTTAGGTTTACTCATCAATTGAAAACTTCCAAATTAAAAAGCTAACTCGTCATATAATGCACTTATAAGAGTATATACAAAGTGGCACATATTGTAACACTAGACATAAAATGTCCTGTGCTTGAATACTTTTTGTGATACATATGCACCATCCTGTGGTTCACCTTTAAATACAGTGGAAAAGAAAAAAAAACAAAACTAAACTATGCTTTAATGTTGATGAAATGTTTAGGAATTGTAAAAAATGAATGTGATCGGAAAGAAGTTCATGTGACTAGATGCTACATCTGAGACCCAGGTTAAAGATTACAGCAATTATATGACAGCAAGTTTGACTTGAAAAACCTTTGATTATTAGTGTTTTAAAAAAGCCAGAATTCAAATCTTGGAATTTCCGCTAGATCCTGTACATTGCAAAGGATTCATCCATAGGATACTGAATATATGACAAAAACATGATTGAAGGATACGAACATAACTTTTTTAGATCAAAATACTCTATTCAGTAATAATGAGATAAGTGTTTAATTAAATGAATTACTTACTGCATGGTTCATTAGTTGAACAACTTTTCCATAAAATGACTGGATTATTGCATTTCTCTGAGCTTTTGTCCTACAATCAGTAAAAATCTAATAAACCTTTTACAACAAAACAAAATCAAAAATTACATAACTTCTTGTTTACTGAAAATGATAATAACAATGGATGAGACCAAATTATTTACAAGTGACATCCTGGAACAGCTGTTTCACGCTCGTTGGCGATCATCAGCCAGGAGTAGTCACTGTAAATAACAAGGTCTCATCCAT
>JAFIDM010009631.1:25400421-25432144 GCA_023159025.1 Thereuonema tuberculata | reverse complement strand
ATATATATATATATATATATATATATATATATATATATATATATATAAAATGTAAAATGCAATTGGTTTGATAAATTTTAAATAACTATGCAAATTAATCCAAAACTTTAATAATAGTAATAACATACATATGTAATATTTTACAACAATTACCTTTTAGTTCCTCAAATAATGCTTCTCTTATTTCAGGGGTGCCACAGGCCATTAAACATTCAATTACTCTAGAGGTATCATGTGCAAATATAAACTATAAAGAATTTAATAAAAGGGAGTATATCAATTAAAAAATAAATAAATTCAGAATGACTTCTTAAAGTAAATTTTGTTATGATAGAACCAAAAATTAAGACTTTTTTTTTTCTCTATCACCAATTCACTACACTGTACTTAATCACTCTAAACAAAGATCTTTCTTTGCCGTTAAGATAACAATAAAAATGAATTATTTTCTGATTATCTTGAACTGTTACAAACTACATTTCATATGTTTAACTTCTCCATTCTTCTTAATGTTTGAGACCTATTACCTATATTTGGTGGCAACCAGATAGTAGCTGAAACCTATATCTTCTTCTTTGTAAGGCCTAAAGATGATGATCTAACGGGTTCTCAAAATTTCTATCTAGTGACTACCAAGTATATATTTTTATGTGGGAATTCTGTACTGCACATTATTAAGTTTTTTTTCCTGCAGCAAAAATCAACTAACCTAACCCCATTTTCATAATAGTTACTGTGAAGCCTATGATTTCCAATATTTATTTATAAACCTTCTCTACTAATTTTTGGCATTAAAGTCTCCCCATATAGTCTTAGTTTCATATTTTGGTTGTTTGTTAGAAGTGCATTCCATTTGTTCGTAAAATAAATCTTTTATATCTCTTCCTCAGCTTCTTCAGATGAGACAAGTACACAGATGGGAGCAATAGAAAAATTAAGCTTCAATTCTGAGGTTACAAATGAGTTTGGTTGATCAATTCCAAATTTAATAATGATTAAATTAAACCAAGGAAATTAAGGAAATGCACATAAGTTGCTTTTGAGTTCCTAAGCCATCATTTTCTTAATTTCATTTATTCTGAATGCATGTGAAACTTGTTTATTATTTAATACTGATTGTTTAATGTGAATTGATCAAATATAATAATTATAAAAATGTTTTTACTTTGGTTAAACTTTACAAATTTTTTTTTTACACTTCGATACCTTTTTTAACATGAGAAACGTTGTAAACTTCATGACTCCCCTTATTTAGTTTTTCTTTCGTTGGCTGCCACCGTACATCTTGTTTCGTTTTGTTGACCATCTTTTTCTTTTCCCAACTTCAACTCCTGCCACGTTCACTGGTTGCCGTGGTAACCCGTTGTTGCCCTCGTGGTCCTTTCTTGCTTTGTTTTTAATTACTGTCATTTTTGGCATTTGGTCTATTATTCATCAAAGAATTCTACCACATTTAAGCTTTCTTCGATAATGTAAAACCCATTTCAAGAGGATAAAACAGGAAATAGATTTAAAATGCAACTTGTGGTATGCCTAAATTAAGTAGGGAGTTTAAAGAAATTTTAATGTGAGAGATACAAGACTGAAATCACTGCATCAGGCTGCACTGAATGCTAAGAATTAGATGCTAAGTGGTTGACCTAATTTTGACTCACAAAATTATCCACTATACTGGCCATGAACTAAGCACTTTTGGAATAGGCTTATTTATATTTATATTAATAATTTGATAAATTATGATGTTAGACAAGCTATTAAGACTTACCTCTTTCACTTTTCCTTTCATCAATTTATGAAGCTCTTCACTGAGGGTGATTTTCTTATCCTTTGGACAGGAATCCCTACAGTAAATAAATAAATAATGTGCCCATCAAATATGCATTCATATGTTAAATGCATGATCTTGATGATGCAAGAGTGACAAAGGCTAAGAGCAAATCTTGGTATCAGAACACATTAAAGAGAAATGATTCATTATGTTCACTTCATCTAAGCATAGCCACTAAACTGCCCGACCAATAACAGTCACATACTTCTATAGCCTGGGGAAGAAAGGATAGTTACAAACTTAATGATCTAACTGCCCAGGATTTTCCTGTATTTCAAACTTTATGGTAAGCAGTGACAGAAGGGTTACTTTTAATGACATTTGTATTGAAAGGTCAACATATTAATTAATGTTATACATTGTCTAGTCAAAACGAGTAGATTAACCTGAAAACTATCTACTCTTAAAAAAACCCACTGCCATTTGAAGTATTTCCTTTCTTTCTTATACAGATATGAATCAGCAGACTAAGAAGTATATTTGTTCCTCTAATTAATTCTAAAAATTATATTACCATTTTTTAAAAAAATTAAAGTATTTTTACAAAACAATAAAATATTGATAAAAACAGTGACAAAAATAAAAAAAAAAGTCATGGTGAAAATCATTTTAATCATTATTATCTGTGCACTTACTGTTTTTTATATAGAGCCAATTTACTTATCTGAATTAAATATTAGCAAAATTTACACAAAGCATTTTTTTGAACAGTCCATATTTTCCCACAGGGGATCCGAAATCTGCTCTGTAGGTAGTGGTCCCCATTTGTCTTATATGTTATAGGCTATAGTATATGGACAATTCTTTTATTGTATACAATCACAAGAAAATCAGATAGAATATGGTATTAGTTCTTGGCAGCAACAGCTCTTTCAGGAAGAACTGAAAAGCATTATGAAGAGGAAATTTTTTTAAGACCTTGGGAGAACTTCATTAATATTTTGAGTATCTCAAAGGAAAAAAAAAAAATCAAGAAAATTCTAATGCTTCTAAGTCGTCAAACATTTCATTCTAGAAAGCTGATTGCAAACAGCCTGAAGTGATTGGTCAGTTCACTGTAAAATTCCTCTTTAATGAAGGAAGAAAGGTTTTAATTCAATTCAGGATTAAAATCTCATCAAAGCATCAAAATAAAATGTTGTATAGTGTCAAGATAAAAACATAAGAAATGCCTGAAATCTGAGCTTTTATTTGAAAGTTGGAAGAATGGTCAGAAAATAACAAAAGATTGTTGCAGAAGAGATCGCTCTTAATCCATCATATTAAATACCCTACTAAGCATTATGCAGCCTGTGAGATGCAAGGGTAGCAACTTAAGAGAGTGGCAAATAATTACAGTGGAGCACCGTTTATACGTTTCTCGTTTATACGTTTTTTTGAATGGTCCCGGCAAATTCCAATGCATATTAACGTTAAATAATTTCATTTATACGTTTTCCTGAAATCACAAATTTCATTTATACGTTTTTTTCAAGAACTCAAGAAGAGAGAAAATGTGCATTTCAACCTCAGATTCCCACCTGCCGATTGTCCAGTCTTAGAAAATTGCACTGAAAAACCACTGCCAAGTTTTCAACAAACGACATGGGTTTTAATACCATGCAAGAATACCTCATTAGCAGGGGTTTAAATGGTAAAGATGACACTTTTAACTGTGCACAATGAACTTTCTTCTCTGCATTCCAAAAAAGCCCTACAACCTAAAATAACAAAATATTTTGTAAATGCTGAATGAATATGAATAGTAGTACTAGTTGTACATTATATCCGGAATAAAAAGTTTTGTATTACGTATTTTCATGTAATATTTTAATTTACAATCTGACTTTTTATTGTTGGTTATTACGAAATTGTTCGTAACTTTTGTGAATTTCGTTTATACGTTTTTTTTTCTCAGTCCCTTGAAAAACGTATAAACGATGCTCCACTGTATAAGAATGGGATACAGAGTCCTTGCTCTCAATTAAGTAAAGGACAGCTGTGGATGAAAAGGGAATGCACTAACTAGCAATAACAAAAGATGGGCATGAAATATTAGCTTTACTTCTGTGCAAATCAGCAATCAAAAGAATACCAAAGATGGTGATACAACTTATCTGCCAAGAAGCCTAGCAGGTAATTATTCTGAATTTTATAAATGCTAAGTTATAATATGAATCATTACTGAGAAAATAATGAATACAAACCTTCGGAGTGTCTCCCATATTTTCTTCAATTTCATTCCAGTCTCAAAATTGTGTTTATGTTTTTTATGTTTAATTTTTTTTTCTTTTTTTGTCAAATTTTCATTTTTCTTTTCGTTGGATACTGTCTTTTTGAATGCTGGCTTTTTGAATGTTGTACCTGTTAACATTGCAAACAAAAATTGCAAAATAAAACATGAATTTATCAACAACAACAAAATAAAAAAGGCTGTTATGGAGTTTTTTTTATTTTTTTTTATTAACAATAAATGAAGTCAAGCAATTAAATTGTTAAGCTGATAATGTAAAACTTCCCATCTCACTTATATTGGTAACACCATCTGTTGATCGAAAATTAAAGCAAAGGAAAGGACCACAAGATGCAGTATATATACATATACAGGGTGATTCAGAAGCAGTTACCGCCACTTACGGAGCTCATTTATGACAATATTTTTAGCAAAAAATGTCATATAAACCCTGGTCCTATTCTCGATGTACAGAGTTACAATAATGTGAAGGTTGTTTGTAAAAGACCTCTTTTGTTAGTTGGAGATGTAAAAACAAATGACAAATAAAGAATGAATATTTCTGAAATAATATTTTCTTTTATAGTAAGTAGCAGCTGAAAATGTCTTGTGATTTGCTTAATTGCATCATAGAGAAAGTTGTATCAAGTTTTAACTACATTACATTACATTATTCTGATGTACTTATCAGAACAATTGTTACAAATCACGCCAATTCTGTCAACTCGAGTCTTCTTATACGAGTTGTTCATAGTAATGTGTTTTCATTATATATACATCAGTGCTTCAGCCTTTACAATATGGCTGATCATCAATTTTTTTGTTTTGTTTTTGAGCATTGGTTCCAATGACCTTTCCCATACATGCTAAATATATCAGGAAACATCAGCCGGTAGAATGCCGAGATCTTGCATTTTATCCAATTTTGAGAATGGGCATTAAAATCAAGAATTATTCATTGGCGACATAACAGTTCTCTTATTATAATTCTTTAAAATATCAAACCCTAAGTACATACTAAACATGTATACATGTTCATCATATAATTGCAGAGATCTAGCATTCAAACAGTTTCAATTAGTAAAATCAGTTTTTACTTCAAGGCAAAGATGATTATTTTTTCTTTACTATTACATTTATTGTTAAATTAATGGTTTGCCATGGTTTTATTTAATTCATCTAGTAATTTACTTATAATTTTTCAAAAAAGAAATATCTATCTTAATTTACAATTTTATTAGTATATTAAATAATAGCCACAGAATTTTTATGTTCATTACTAAAAGCAAAAAGGCTGTATTTTACATTGTTTAACAAATACAATGAATTAATTCAAAGAAGAAAAAAAATACTCAAAATGACAGAACTGCTTCAGTGCATACATTTAATAAGAAAATTGCTGTAATTCCTACAATTTAATACATTAAAAAAATTATAGTAATAAAAACTTAATATAGTACAAAGTCTTTCATAACTGACCTTGGAACTACCGTATTGGCCCGAATATAACATGACCCCCAATTTTTTGAAATCATTTCAAGAAAAATAAAAAAAAAATCAAAACAAAATTAAAATGTAGGCTACATCCAATTTTTATTTACACTACAATGAATGAATAGCCTAAAATTTCATTTCTGTGTAGAGTATTATTTGTTCTTTCTTCTAGCGGCAAGTAGAGGATTTTCGGGATATTATTCTAACGGAAATCCTCAGGAACGCTGATTGAAGTTAGTTGTATAGTAAAAATTACAATAATCATAAATTATGACGATTAAATAAACGAGAAACGAAGCTGAACTAGCAGACAGCTGATAAGAGCACGGCGCGGGAGTTGTATTGCAGGTGGTCTACGTTCAGGCGCTATTTGAAATGCAAGACTGCGAAAATAACGCGAGTGCTTTTTTTGAGATTGTATTTTCGGAAAAAAACCTCGCGCTATATTCGGGCCAATATGGTAGTAGCATTTTTCAGGGTTGTGCAATAAGAATGCTCCTAGTTCTAATAATAGAAGATTGAGAATATCAGTGCCCACACAGTTCCAAAATAATTCTAATCCAGCAGCAGACAGAATACTGCAAGATTAACGGTGCATCTATAAATGATAACCACGGTTGTGGGTAGCACTACCACTCTGATTCTGGTTGTCATGTGACTTGTTGTGCTGTGTCATTATTCCTCAAACCATTGCATTTCTAGACGGCATGGTTACAAGATGGCTGACATTATTAAGAGAATTTGTTGTTAAAAATTGAATCAAGTTCACCAGCCATCTTGAACTACAACAAAGAAGTAAAAATAAAATGACTAAATTTTAAGCAACTTAGCCAAGTTAAAAAAAATAGTTTCAATGGCAATGTGATAGCTTCATTAATGACAAAGAAGTAAAAATAAAATAACTACACTTTCATGCAACACAGTCAAGTAAAAAACAAAAGAAAAAAGGAAATTAATGTCAGTAAAAAAATTGTTTTTAGTTCGCCTTGTGCATATGTATGAAACAAAGAAGTGAAATATTTTTTTTTTTTTTTACTTTAATTGTTGAGTAATAAGCAACTCTGTAAAGTAAAATAGAAATGTAATGAAAAATGCATCCATTGTGTCGTCTCCTAGGAATGGTTTAACCCAGCTCTGAGTCTGGTTTAACTGGGCATCTGGTTAGTATATAGATGGCGTGGTTGCAAGGAGGGTAGTAACCACAACTGCAGTTATCGTTTATAGACGCACCATAAAGGTTTTACAATATTTAAACTTTATATTAAAACGCATCAGCTTATTTCGTTTTTTTCATTAATATAGATCACATTTGTCAAACTATTTTTTATAGTTTTAAGGTTGATTTCTGGTGACCAACAAAGCAATTTGAACTTATATCAGATTGAATAATTTTATAATATTTCTTATACTTACCATCTTGTTTAAACTCTTTTTTAGTAGCTTTCTTAAAAGGTTTTGTTTTTTTCTGTAATTTGTTGGTTGGCTTTTTCTTTAAAGACAAAGTGTTTTCGGTCTTCTTGGTTTCAGTTGACTACAATATTATTAAAAAAAAACAAACCCAATTAATTAGAATCCATCTCTCTCCATTTTAAAATAAATTAATATTGCAGTTACAAAATATTTGCAACTATTCTAGATGCAATTCCACCAATAAGTACCATGGAATACTCTGTATGTCTGATATGTACAATGAAGAGTATTCCTATAATATTCATCTAATAGTATGGATTTTGTTCAGTAAGACACACTACAGTTAGCTCTTAACCTATTATGCTATCTATATTGCTGGCAATAGTAATTAAAAGAGCATTACGAGGAATATGAAAAAATAAATAAATAAATTTATGGATATACTAGACCGGAGGCATAGATGAATAATGCCACTGAGAAGGAAGTGAAAGCATGTCAAAATAAAAGACATGTGGATTGAAAGTAAAAAAAATTATTTGAAAATAATTTCTAAAATAATATAGTTGAAAAGAAAAGTGAAATAAGATAAAAATATTAAAGTTTTAAAAGCGACGCCACGCTCAATATGCAAATGAGTTGAGGATAAAAGTGACGGTCGAACCCATGTGAAGTCAGTTAGAGTGGGAGCCGGCAAAGCTATTCACTTCGTGATCCTGCCGGCCATGTCCATTTTCCCGAGAAAGGAGCCATTGAATGCAGACTGGCGAAGTCTTAGAAAACCTGTGAAGACGGCAAACGAAAGGCAAATTCAGAAGAGCAGTACTACGAAAGCTAACGTATTTTGTGGGACGAGCAGTGGAACGGTTGAAGCTTAAGAAGTTTTCCAGAAGTTTACTAAGCGTAACCGAAGAGAAGAAATTACTTCCCGAAAGCGCCTACCCTGAAAATTAGTTGGATTAGACAAGTCCTTCTCCAACGATCTACACTGGGACTAAATCCTGTGAATCAAAAGCCAGCTGAAAAGTTTTTCAAGGAAGACGGTCAACGAACCAGTGGTGAAAAATATCTCCTGCGGCTCCGAGAATTGGATTAATTTTATTCGATGGAATTCAATTTGTTTGTGCTTCGTTTGAAGGGCGATTCCAGTCAACTAAATTATTGAATTCATAAGGAGGAATTCAAGACGGTGAATAAGTCATTCGTTTGTAACGAAAGGGACAAGTCAACCCTCATATCAAATACCAACTGGATATGCATGAGGAGTGCATATTGTGTATTAATTGAAGTAAGTGTGCTTCAATTACAAGTAGCTGAAAATTACAGAAAGTGAAATTCAGTGGAAGTGTTTGGTGTTAAAGTGAATAAAAGTGAAATTAGAACAGTTACATTTGGAAGTGCGGGTGTGTTCACAACGAAAGTCAGAACGCATCGGACAATTTTTGGCCCTGTGGACTTATCCAAAACCTTTAATATTAAAGAACTATTCTCAATGAATAAAAGAATTAAATTAATCTATTAATTTTTTTTTTTAAATTGTTCAAATAAAGTTTTTACAGTGTTATCAAATCTGCTCTGCTACTTTATTCTTGGCTTTGAAGGATAACTAATTCCACCTTCAAGACAAAATTCTGGATTCCATATATAACTGTATCATTACTGGAGATTACAAACTGTACAGGTTAAAAAAAAGAAAAAGTGATATGGATAACTTCAGAACAGAATAAAGATGACAATGGTACATAATAGACTATGAAGACTGGCATTTGCAATGAATGGCAGAAACTGACTGTATAGGCAATAATTCAAGGACAGCTGGATAGCAACATGTTTACAATTCTCTGTATGTGCTACAAGGGTAACTCAATACTTATCTGCAATAGTTACATTTTATTTTATTTTTAACAGTTCAGCTGGATGTGAGAATCCTAACATAATGCCACACTCTCATCATGTAGGTTGCAGTTTGATCTTGCTCAGTCATTTCCAGTATCATGGTTATGGCGATATTAAGATAGTAGAATCAATTGCCAATTAAACCAGCAGCAATTTAAGGATCCATTTTTTTTTTATAGCTGCATTACACTGTAAACTGAATTTCATCAAAAGCTTTTTTGTAAAATGTAAAAATAGTTTTATAAGGCAGAGTTTCTGCAAATGGACTAACTGGTTGAAAAAGTGTCACATATGAACAAGGAGAGAACTTGTCTGTCCGCAGTCAATGTAGATGACAACACTGAATGAGTCTATGATATGGCAAAGCATATTCAATTTAATCATGGTTCTACCTTTAACATTATCCATAATTCACTAAACAAAATAACCGCACACAAAAAAATAAAACAATAATAAATCACTGCTCACTCACTGTTTTTTTTTCATAGTTGAACCAAAAATGGCAAAAAAACATATAATGTTGGAAACATTACAAAGAACATGTCTGGTTAAGCATATAAAGGACATGACATGACTGATATAATGTCTTATGATATATGTGCCACCAACTGCAAAACCTAAAAAAAATTAAGCCCAACTAATAATGCATATAATTACCGATACATCAATATATCTTTCACAGGCTGAAAAGAACTCATATTTTTCCCCACCTCTACAAGTTCTAAGGGTTCAAATAAGGTATCACTCATACCCATCTTATAGTTTGGGCTGTAGAGATGGTGACAGATGGATAGAATCTTCTTAGAAGCTCTCCCATTACACTTTATGTGTGGGGTTACTAAAAGAGCTTCAATGGGGAAAAATGCAATAAAACTTCTCTTAAGTTTGTAAGAACTTTGAGAATTTGAAAAATTAATAATCAACTTACCATAACAGATTTAATATTTAAGTCAATTACAAAGTTATTTACAAGATTCGATCTTAAACGAGCTGTTTGCATAGGTTTTCTTATAGGTCTTTAAACAATACATCAAAAGCTGCATTACATAAACAAGCATATACAAAATGAAATATTATATCTAATATTTATATTTAAATAAAAATTAATAGCCGATATCTGAATAAGGTTCTCTCCCCTATAGATGTTATTTGTTATATGAAGTGCATCCAAAACATTTGAAACTATTAAATATTTTCCCCCTTAATACAGGTATTTGTGCATAAATTAGAAATATGTATACTTCATATGAGAGAATTCTACTTAATGATGGTATATCGCTTGCAAATGCTCTTAGTTATAAATTGAGAATGCTCCAAAATGGAACAAAGATGAATATTAAATTTTGCTTTAAATTAAATAAACCAGCAACTCAAACATATAAAATGATTTTAAAAATATATGATAACGATTTTTTTTTTCTTGATCTAAAGTTCTTAAGTTCTAAGTTTAAAATCTGCCTAGAAACCACAAAGGATCCGAGCATTCAGCATAAAAATGTTGAAAAAAGAAAGAATTCATTAGCTGCCAACAAACACTGAAAAAAAAAATCAATCTCAATTTATCCTAGGAATAGGAAAATATGAATTTCTACTAAATTCAGGCAGGTATATTGCATGATTATCATACATAGCATTTTCAAAAATTAAAATAATATATTTTGATTTATACACAGAAAAGTTTAATAGTTAAATGGATATCTCAAAAGAAAAAAAAAATGGAGAGGATTCAAAGTAGGGACGCTATTAAAAAAAATAAATAATGCTTTCACAATTAGAATGGTTACCTTTAGAGATAGTTTGTTTTTCTTTGCTGTTACATAATGCTCAGCAGGCTCATTATTCTTTCTTTTTAATTTCCTTGTCGTTTTCATAGTGTTACCATCTCCTGTTAGTTCTTGAATTATTGCCATAATAAATACTGTAAAATCCAAAAAGAATAAAAAAAAAAAAATTTTTTAAACAAGTATATCAAACTTCTGCAAATATGTTATAAATCTAATATTAAGAAAATTTCTAATAAAAAAAAATTAAATCTAAAATACACAGAAAGTCTAATTTAAGGATATGAACAAATCAACATAAAATCCTCTGATTTAATCTTTTGAAAGTATTAAAGGAAATATGTAACTTCTTTACAAAGCCAATAAACGACTTTCATATCCATTTAAAGCATTAGTACCTGTAAGACAAAGCTCAGTAAATCAAAATTGTCTTCTGTGAATGCCAAGCAGAAAAAACACATGAACATAACTATCTTATCAGATGAAGTTCTGGACAATACTATCTGACCAAGATTAGAAGGAAATAATTCATCTGCAAGAAACAACAATATAGAATTATTTCCAGAGATTCATGTTAGGTGAAGCCAATCAATCAACATCACTTTGATTTTTAATTTCACTTTGTAACATAAATAAACGAAAACACAAACAAGGATGAGATTTCTGTAAAGAATTTGGGTACATTATTTGCCCTTATGATGTGGAAATACTGCTAGGTTTTCTGAGTGAATGGAGAAAATGAGTATTAATGTGAGTGGAACTTTCCTTACTTATTTCATTGGGAAAAAAACAAACAAAAAAGCCATGATATTGTTGGGAAACCTAAAGAAAGCTTTTTTTGTGTGTGAATCATGGTTCAGATATACTTTACTTTAGAAATGTTAACTAATGATAGGATGGCCACTTTAGGTTGAAGCATGACACAGAAAAGTTAAGAAATGTTTCAGTGTAACTGAGAATGTTTTCTTTTATTTTTCAAAAGTTTTACCATTTTTAAAAAGAATTTGTATGGCAATTACATGTCTGCCTAGACTTATTCATCACTGTAATCAAGCTCTGTTTCAATACGAAGTCTAGACTTACAGCTCATGTCTCTTGAAGATAGCATTGGAACTTATAGCAACCAGATCACTCAACTCTTAATACAGTTTTAAAACTGTCATCTAAAGTAAGAAAATAATCCTTAACTAAATGAAATATTAATAAACAGTATCACATGTTAATAAAGCGATATTTATAACACAATCTTCTCATTTATAATGATATTAGTTCAGACAATGCCACGAAATAATTCATTTAGTGATTCAATATGGCTTTGTTTTTCCTGCTCAATTGTTTTAAGGTTTATTTAAAATACCTGAATGAAATAAATTGTACTGAATATGTATTGCAAACTTGCACAGATAATCCTTCTCAATCAATCTGTGCCATTATCAAACTCACAAGTGATGTTACTGAAGTTACAACATCAACAGTTTCCAGGCTGTGGAATGTGGTGAAAAATAGCAGACAAATGTTCTGCTATCTACTGCGAAATGCCAGTTCATAACAGTCGAGACTTGAGAAGTATGATAGTTTTAATCTGCCTTGTATTCAATGGAAGGTGCATTAGTTTTATTCTAAAAATGAAGTTCCTACTGCTTCTACAGTTCTTCAGGTAATAAACAATGACAATAATCTGCCCACTTTTACCTTGACATCAATGCAGCAATTCTGAACATCATCTGTTTTATGTACTGCTAATGGCAGAAACATTCCCCTCTGTTTTTTTTTTGTTTTTTTTTTTTTATATCTAAATCGCTATTGAACAGAGATATTTAAAAATAAAAATCCAGCTATAGTAGAATATTAAAAACATTCTTCACATCAAAAATCACAACTTATCTTGCCAGAACAACATAGTAGTGCAGGATTTTTCCACTCATTAAGCCTAACATTACAAAAAAAGCTCTATTGGAGAGTTTCCTTTGTAAAACTCTCTATTAGAAGATTTACCAGATTTAATATTTAAATACATAAAATTGACAAGGAATTTAAAAATATTACGAAATAAAAATTTTTATAAGTTAAAATATTATATATATTTTTTCAAATTATTACTTTCTTGCTGTCATACTAATATAAAATGTAAATTCAATCTAATCCAGTTCCAAAGTACTGAAAAACAAAAATATATTTCTTAGGTGAAAACTGCATTTGAATTAAGACATTTATCTTTGCTGCCATTATTGAATAGGCTTTGCCACAAGTTCATCAGATATTTATCATTATAAAGATTTAATCATGAGGCAATAAAATATTTTAAAGCCTGTCTTAAGAGACTAAAAGTAACCTGTTTTAGTTAATAACCAAATATTTACCAAAAAATATAGAACTACTAGTCCAATCTGTTAGAAGAAATTGTTACTTTACAAGATACTTGGGAGTGGCAAACAGGGGTTAAATGCACTACCCTGAATATATTCAGGAAAGGCACTGAACGGGCTGATTGTTAGTTAAAAACAAAAATGACGAAAGTTAAACTAAAAAAAAAAAAAAACAACTTAAATATTTAATTATATAATGATTAAATCCTGAAGTTCTTACATTACATTAATAAGTTTGAAATTAAATTCAAAGTGGATTTTGAATATTTATGTTCTGATGTAGTATTTTAGCAATGAAAAAATAAAACTTGTAACATAGACAAATGTTTATTATAAATGTCATGATGAATATATGTATTTCATCCTTTAACTCCCTCTAATCTATATAATAAGCATGAGTGTTTGTCTTGAAACAACATCGCTATTTATCAAAGGATCTTTACCAAATTTGACACGGGGGTTCACATGCATCCCTGAATAATGCATGAACAACGAAAACCCAGATAAGGACTAAGGGGTGTAAACATGGAGGGGGAGGGGCAAACATTATTGAAGGGTACACATCTCTGAAACCTCTTGAAAGTTGGAACCACGGAATTTGATATGAGTGTTCTTTGTCAAAATCTAAAATATATGTATTTGACCAATTTTTGATATTTGGATCCTAAGGGTTGTAAACAGAGAGGACAATCTTTCTTTAAGGGTATGTGTATCTCCAAAACCGTTTGATTTGCATACACGAAATTTTGTGTGAGTGTTTTTGTCAAAATCTAAAGTACCGTATATGCTCCAATAAACGCCGAGGCTCTTATTGTCGCCGGTCTCTAATAAACGCCGGGCTGCAGAGGGGACACGGCCAAATAGTAGCCGGTCTCTAACGGTAGCCGGGTCTTTGATATTTGCCTACCAGTACCAGTGTAAGCGCCGTTTCTTTATAGTCATGCGTAATACCTTACGGTACACTGCCTTACAAAATGCCGCCGAAACGGTCATTTGACATTGCCTTTAAGATTTGCGCGGTGGAATACGCGAAAGAAATTTCCAGTGAGGCGGCCGACCGTCATTGCGGATTCGGACGACGAATAGCAGCGAAAGGTACAGAAAGACATTACCATTTATCTTTAACACTCTTATGTAGCATGTGAAATTTAAATAAAGTAGCTGTTTATAATATTAGCCGGTATTTATGTGTAAAAATATTGCGTTCTGAAGGTTTTTGTTAATAATGGCCGGCCTCTATTAAGTGTCGGGAGCCGAGACTAGTTTTGCAAATAAACGCCGTAGACCTCTATTGGAGCATATACGGTATATGTATTCGATAAATTTCCAATATTCAGATCGTAAGGATGTAAACAAGGGGCAGGGACGAGGGCATGCGTATTTCCGAAACCACTTGAGAGTTGCAAAAATGAAATTTGACAGTTGGTTCATAATTCTAAGTTTCAGTTTTTAGTTACTAGATGTAATTTGCTGTTTTTTGAAGAAATAAAGCGTTTTTTTAAGTTATGTATGCAAGGCTTCTGGAGCGAAGCGATGGTAGCAGGTTTATAACATAATTTGTAACCACAACATGCCTTTTTACCAAATGGAAAAGTTTCAAAGTGATCACACAATAACAATTTATTCGTCATCCCCATCAGGACAGTTTTTTTTTTTTGTAACCCACGCAAACAATGGGTATTTTTTGTTAATATTGATAATAAATCATTTAGTGCAAGGATCTAGACTTTCCTCATTCAAGTGATCTGTTCCCCAACAATTCCAATGCTGTCTTCATGAGCTGAACGCACATACTTTTCAACATCTTTGAGTTACAGCTAGAATTACAGTTCATTATTTAAGCTTTCCTATCCGATCATTTTTTTAAATAAAAAAAAGAAGACGATACAGTTGGCATATAAAGAGCACATAAAATATTCTTAAAAACAAAGATGTTCATTTACTTTTGTTGACAGTTTTTGACATGTAACTACTGGTCAGATTTTATCAAATTCTAGAAGATTTTTCTTTACAACACCTAGGCTGTAAAAGAAAATTTCAGTTTTGTAGGATTTTAGCTGACATATCAATTGGTTGAATATGTTCCACAATCATACATCTACTTGAAAAATCTCAGTTTTTAGTGTAAGTTCTTATAAAAAGCTGTTCAGTTTTTGAATTACCACAATTACTGCATTTTCAGGACAACATATTTTGGAAGCCTTTAGCTACATACCTACTTGTTCAATTTTAAAAAAATTAACAGAATTCTTCATTATAACAACATATATCTACCTCTAAAATTTCTACATTCTGAGATGTATAGTTTTTAAGTTATCATGATCACATGCATATTTGACTTAATCCCATTTTAAAACTTTTTTGTTCCAATCCTTTTCTTTCTCTCCTTTGCATATTAAAGGGAATTACAAATTTTAGACCAAAATCTATAATAGCTTGTGGGTAATTAGCAAACATGCAATTGTAAAAAGGTCAAAATGCTAATGAATAAATTCAAAATTCCAGAGCAATCTAAAATTAATATTTTATTTAAATGTTTTCAGAATAGGTTTAAAAGCAACAAATGTGAAACTATCATTTAAAACATTCAAAAATGCCAAAATTAAACGCAATTTGAATCTAAGATGATACAGAACTTAAAAAAAGGAGTAAAAGAAACAAGTCTATAAAAATGATTGTGTCCATGTGTATAGAAAATTTGTAAATAATGATAACTGGTCCAATATAATGTAATTATTATACTGATATATATATACACGCACATGTAATAGCAAACATGAAAAATCAATACTCTATATCAATATATTTTAATGAGACATACTGCAAAATTTAACGAAATAAAATCAAGTAAAATATTCATACATGAATATGAACTAGTGAAATCATATAACAAAGAGCTAATATTTTCTAAAGAAATTATTTACATGTAATAATTTGGAAAGGTAAGAAAGACTGAAACAACAATGGTTTATTTAACTGATCAATTTGAATATTATCACCTACATTTTGTGGAGTTGTTCATTGTATCAATGCAATAATGACCCTATGTAACAAAGAATAAATATGAAAGAATACAACCCACTAGTATGGACATCATTGGTATTGAAAAATGCCTAAAAAAATGGCAAGTGAGATGTTAAAAAAGAAACTTATTGACTAAATTTGTCTATAATAAAATATGTACAAAAAAACCGCACAATACTATCCTTGAACTTGGAACCCAAAATCATAAACCAAGAACTGATAATGACTGTTTCAAGTCCCAGACCTATCATTACTAGCTTTCATTCAAGCATCGAAATAGTATCCTAGATATTGGCCAAGAAAATACAAATGTGCAACATTAGATCATCGACTGCATTGACAACAGGGCTGAATTTGTTAACCTGTTCTGGCAATGCAACATTAAAAGTTCTCAATCCTTCTTTTTCTTGGAAGTGGTTTCTTTACTCACCTCTATTTCTTATGATTTAGTTTATCAGGCCTTCCATCATCACACACACTCCAAATATAAAAGACATTTAATAACATTTTAGAAATTACAAAATTCATTATGCAAATGCAATTCGTCCAGAATAAGGCTTCTTTATGGCTATCGCCAGTTCCGCAATTATTGCTGAAGTGACCATGATTTACACAGAGGATAAAGCTGTCTTTAATGCAAGCTGAAGCTACGGAAATACCCTTTTTACATCCATTCTATTGATGAATGTTTTTCTATGCTGAGAATGATGTTACTGACAGTATAAAAGATATTTTTGAACCCATTCATCATGACATTAAAATGGACAATAACTACAGCCTTACCAGTGGTATTTACAGGTAAATTTGGTATGCAGGTTAGGATTAGCACACAAACAACAAAAAAATTAAGAAATCCGTAACTTTCACCTTCCAACCCCTCATAAAGGGGGGGGGGTCTGGTTATGTATTATCGAACCCTCATAGCTTCGGCCTGGATAATACTAGAGAGCTCAAATTTTCAGGATAAGATGCAGTTACCATACTAATGAAATACGCTAAGTTTCATTTATCTAGCTTTTATACTTTGGATTTTATTGAGATCTGAAATACGTCGTACCCTCAATGCTTCGGCGTAAATAATACTGTGTAATAATGTGATTTCTTACAAAAGTGCAAATTGGTCAAAAAGCTTGTATATACAAGTTGACCAATAGAAAAACAGAAAAGTAGGGTATTGAAAAAAAATCCATTTTCTAAATAATCTTAAAACTAAATTTAGTTGTAATAGATAATCCCACCCAAAACATTTCATGTAAAATAAGTTGCCAAGATTCACATGCTCATAACGCTTTCACTGTTAAAAAGTTATCAGATCTCATCTTACAAAAAGAAATGAAATCCCACCCAAAACATTTCATGTAAAATAAGGGGTTGCCAAGACTCGCATTGCTCATAACGCTTTCACTGTTAAAAAGTTATCAGATCTCATCCTACAAAAAGAAATGAAATCCCACCCAAAACACTTCGAGTAAAATAAGTTGCCAAGACTCACATGTCATAATGCTTTCACTGTTAAAAAGATATGAGATCTCATGTAGAGCCAAGCCCCTAACTCTACAAGGGGGCCTAACTCTAAAAACCCTACTATCTTGGTCAAAAAGTGTGCCTTGGCATACTCCATATCCTTTACATAACTCCATGGGATTGTCTGTGTGACAGCCACGAAACGGCCAAGGCATACTTTTTGACCAAGATATAGGGTTTTTAGAGTTGGGGCTTGTAGAGTTAGGCCTCGTTGAGTTAGGGGCTTGGCTCTACATGAGATCTCATATCTTTTTAACAGTGAAAGCATTACGACATGTGAGTCTTGGCAACTTATTTTACACGAAGTGTTTTGGGTGGGATCTTTATTATAACAAAGTAAACATAACAAAAGGTATATACATTGTTTTCTAACATAATAAGCATATGTAAATTATTGTTATATTTAGTGTAAGTTTCTTCGAATCTATGTATTATTTATTTTTAAAAGAGGCTTGAGAAAGTCAGGAAATTACGCCTGACGAAATATTCTATGTAAATGAATAAATCAAAATGAGATGTGGTGAAAACTATATTTAATTCAAAATTTAAAATTCAATAGAAAGCAAGTTTAACGTCCGTAATCATTCATAAATGGAGAGAAATCGCCAACCGGACAATAAATATGCATTCGCCCATAGATCCAACATGAACGAGAATTCTGTACAATTGTTTCATCCTTATTGGGGAATCATCAGCAGAATCTACTCGTTGATGTTTAAAATTATTAATAAAATTTATATTAAGATATTAAACTAAGATATAAACAAGAACTTAATAATTAGCTTTGTGCTATTTTGTAACCTGATTAATTTTAATTGCTGTGATAATTTAAATTAACAAGATCAAAATTGGAATGACAGAATTTTACAGCTGTTGCAAAAAGGAATTGCAATGGAAATATTTGAAATAACCCATTACAATATGTTTTTAAAAATAAAATAAAGTTCGGTAGGGATAAAAGTCGCAAAAGAATATTTTCAAAGCATATCTAATAATTTTTAAATTACAATAGATCGACAAAATTTGAAATCCAATCAACCCCACGTGCTACATCCACAATATGCAATGAACTAAAGAGAGGTTACTAAATATGCAATGAACTAAAGAGAGGTAACTAAATATGCAATGAACTAAAAACAGTATTTCTGATATAAATGTTAATTTCTTGTCAATCAGCGGAGATCAATGCAATAATGTAATCATTCAAAATTTTACAGCATTTTAAGGTTCGATTTTAGGGCTGTGGCATCACAGAATTTTAAAGATCAATTAAAATAAATATCAATTTAGGAAAGATGACCGCATAATTAAAGGGTTCTATGAATCTAAAAATTTTGAATAATGGATATTATAAATTATTTCAGAGATACCTATGCTCGTACGAAATTACCTTCTTGTCTTCTTGATCAAATGATGAGTCCTATTTACTAAACGGCTACGAGCATGCACGTGTATACAACATGGTGTAACAACATTGCTGTGACTGTTTAAAATTTAATAAAAACTTCAGAAATTTTAAATTATTTCACATTTATACACAATACTTAAACTTTTAATGTTTTATAAAAAGAATAAAAAAAATATTCAGTTCTATTTTTATGTAATTTTGAAAAACAAGTATTGATAGTAATGTATTCATATGACAGCGGTTTGTCAAGGGTGGGCGGGGCATTGAAGTGAAGCAATCAACAGGTAGTAAATAGAGTTGATGGTGTCCTGCTGGAAGTATTTTGTCGCAGTTGAATCGTGTAAACTATTGCTGCAATGATATCGAAAATTCTGAGATTCGCTATTTTAGGAGCTCCCGGCTCAGGAAAAGGGACAATATCCGATCGCATTGTACGTGATTTTGGAGTAATTCATTTGTCGAGCGGAACACTTTTGCGGTCTGAAGTACAGAAAAAGTCAGGCAAGTTTTCGTGCCAGTATCTTCAATATGTTGATGTACTTATTTGGAATAACTTCACTCGAAATAACTATCTTATAACTTATAATTTGCATGTCCATCGATTGATTTTGCGGCTTAACGATCCGTGGAAACGGATAAGCTGTTAAGTTCAAATTTCGGAATAATTGGTAAAGTTTTAATGGGTCAGAATTTACTTTATATTTCGTTACGCGTGTACATTTTCATTTTGCTGAATGTTTATGATGATATCATTCTGAAAGTAGCTAACAAAACCAAATGTACGCCAAGATGTCACTTAAAATAAGTTGACCAACTGTCCTCCTTTTTGAAGCTCTGTCCTCCCTTGAGAAGTGTCCTCCTTTTTGATGTTTGAAGAGTAATATAAAATCCTTTTTGATAAGTGAAGTTTTTTTTTTGGTTGAATAGATCGGTTTAGATGTTGTTTTTTTTGGTTGAAGAGATAGGTTTATACCCCTGAAATCACTTATAACATTTTTTTTTCTTCTTCAAATTATTTGCGACCTCCTTTTCATTTTAGAAAAAATGGTCACCTTACTTAAAAGGGCAATAAAGGTCAATTATCAGTACTCAGATAATTGATAGATATGAATGACAACAAATCGGAAAATATATATATATATATTTAGTCCCGAAAGGTAGGATTATCTTTGGCAGACTTTAACTTTTGAGACTAGCACTTAATTCAAAGCGGTCTTTAAATTAATATTAATGCCGTGTTTTTAGCCCGTTCATAAATTAGCTATGCCTTGTAAAAACGAAATCATTTATTAGGATTTAAAAAAAAAAAAAAAGCTATGGAGGAGTAGGCTTATATTTTTTTTTTCTTAAGCAAATAATTAATATATTTTTTTTGGTCAAAGTATAGTTTATGGTACCGGGTATTGGTGTTTTTTTGTTTTTTTTTTCGCCTTGTTAAACATGGCCGTTTTGAACAGTCAAACTTGGATAATTCGAACTTGTTTAATTCGAAATTCTGGATAATTCGAATTTTTTGCTCGGTCCCTAGAATTCTGTATTAAAATGTTAAAAAATCGTGGATAATTCAAATTTTATTTTGGATAATTTTTAGTACGTTTGTCCCTAAAATATTAAGGTAAAAATTGTTCCTGAGACTTTTCTCAGCAAAGATACATTATTTATTTTAACAGACTTTCTAAGGAAAACAAAAGCGAGGGTTGGAATCATATGCTATGACTCAAAGATTGCATTCAATGAAGCAATTAAAAATATCTGCGTTTTGTTTTTTAAAGTGATGAATAGTTAAACTAGTAAAAAATGTTTGATTTAATGAAAAAAAAAAAATGTAGCAGTATTCTTAGATAAAGTTTAGGTATTAAATATTTGATCGTGGAGTTAATCTTTGTTATTTATCTCTTCTGTTTGAGAGAATATATGTAATTCGAACTTTTTCTCTGGTCCCTTCAACTTCGAATTATCCAAGTTTTACTGTATTTTCAGAAACCGGAAGCAGTACAATCGAGGTTTTTTGAAAGGCAAAAATTGTTTCAAAAGTTACTAACAGAATTATTATAAAATGTTGTAATATGCAAGAAGATAATACACATGCAACAATAAGAAATAGATTATATACAAAACAAGTCTTTGATAATCCAAAAAATAACTTCGGACTAAGAATTAAAAACACTAATTAATAAAATATTTGATCAATTTTCAACAAAATTGAAAAAATATCTACCTTAAAAAAATATAGAGATATAATATTTGGAAAAATCGTATGGGTTAACTAATTTGAAGAGACAAAAAAAAAAGAAACTATTTTATAATTTACTTTACATTCATTATGTACTAATATGATATCAGCTTCTATCTTTATCTTAAATCTTTATTTGTTCTTCTATCTTTATTTATCTTAAATCTTTTTGAAATATTATTATTGTTTTGTTTGTACACTTAATTGAATATTATATTAACATTAAGTATATAGGACCATTTTTGTAAATAATACCTTTATAAATCTCAGCACCGCACTTATAAGTCAACACAGACTTATAACCTAGTAGGACTGAATTGTAATATTTGATGAATAATAAAAAAAAACAACTAAATATTAATGTGATGAATTTACTGTCAGTTAATCAATCTGAGTAATCTAAAAGAGTGGTTCCTAAAAGAAAGGTCTGAACATCTATTTCAAGCTAGGTATTGATGTTGTTTCTATCAAAGTAGGAGATAAATTCAAGGTTATTTCTCTATTTCTCTCAAAATTAGCTTTTATTTTTATCTGGTATACAAAAGTCTGTGAACCGTTTTAGTATATTTCTGTTATTAGTAATGTACCAGTAATCTTTTTTAATAAAAATGCAAGTCTGTTATTTCTAGTAATCTTTGTAAATCAAGCGAAAATAGTTAGCTTAGTATTCACTGACATACTTGATTGTCCATGTCTTGAATACAAGCCAAGTTACCTTTAGTTGGTTTAGTTCTGATTTAACTGAAGTGATGTAGATATTTGTATTCTAGCTTTTCTGGAGGGAATAAGGGTCAAAGAAGATGATTAATCTACTGAGGAAGAATATAGTCTGTCGCAATCTGTGGCATTTGACAAACAAATCACTGTAGGACTAACAAAGGAAGAAAAAAAAAATTCAACAGGTCATCATTACTGACCTCCATCTGAATGGGAATGAAGTTAAAAGAAAGAACACATAACTATAGATTAATTCTTACTGGCTAAATATGTCTCAATTTTATAGATTTTTTTTTTTTTTTATCACAAATCGGTAATTCAAATATATAATACTAGTTGACCCGTGCGAATATTTCGCAACAAAACACCACCTTTGAGAAAAAATAAACAAATCCAACAGCATGTTAGTTAAACACATTGCTAATAGCCTTCTCAATTTTTATAAAAAGGTTGACCCGTGCGAATAATTCGCATTGTTTTTTGATCAGTTTTGAATCTAATCTTAATCAGAAGTAAATGTGTTCTGGTAATGTGGAAATAAATAAACAGGTTGTCAATAGATGGTGCCTTCTACATTTTTAAAATAAAGTTTTTTAACAAAAACATTAATTTTAAACAATTTGTTTATTTTTCGTCATTAGCGGTGAACGGATCTTCAAAATGATATCTCAATCATTGATTTTGATGAAGTATTAAGGGAAATAAAAAAAAAAAAAAACCTTTGAGAAATAATATATGAGAAGTTGACAAATTTTTAAGTTTTTTATTGTAATAAATCATTTATTTTTATTAAAATATAAATCTTTGTTGTTTTTTTTTTCTGTTCTTATTAAATAAACGATGAAATATCATTTAAAATGCATTTTTATTCAAGAAAGGATATATCTGAATTTACGACGCTGTAACATTATTTGAAAAGTTGTTTCGGTTTCGAAAAATAAGTCGCTTCTGTTAAAGCATGTGTACATTTTTATAAAATAGTTTTTTAACGAAAACATTAATTTTAAACAATTTGTTTATTTTTCGTCATTAGCGAGGAACGTAATCTTCAATATGATGTCTCTATCATTGATTTTGATAAAGTATTAAGAGAGTTATGGCGTTCCGACACAAAAACACCTTTGAGAAATAATATATAAGGATAATTAACAACCTGTTTTATAATAAGTAATTGAATGATAAAGATTATTGTGGATAAGTTAATTTAGAAAGTTATTTTCAGAAATTTACTCATCATCATAAACTGTATGTAGCCAAAATAATATTTCCCTTTATACAATTCAACAACTAAAGTTAATGGAGAATACAGTCAGTTTTCTCTTGATTTGATAGAAAGCTCTAGTTTATCTGAAATCAAAACTATTCAAATATATGTATTTGGAGATTTTTTTTTTTAGGAAACAAATTGAATATTTTCTGAACTCTTTGTAACTGTTATTTAATGAAATGATATTTGAAAAGATTACACTTTTCAATCACACTGTTGATCATACCTAAAGGTACAAATGTCAGTCATGGTACTCATTTCAAATACCATTATGCATTATTCATGACAAAACAAAATGTGACAGAATAAAGGTCGCAGAAGAAGAGTATTGTTTTTCTTATCACTATATAGGAGGTGGAAAGTTATTGTAGTTTTATTTTATTACTTTAAAAATATATTTGTTTAAATTATTATTCAAATCTTAAAATCTTTGAATGAAATTGATGATCATTTCTTTAGAAATTCCATATTTTCATTAATTTTATCTGAGGAGTCATTTCGTGTCAAATCAACCAAATCTGAATAGGTTGGTTATCTCTTTCACTCTTTCTAATTTTTATTCTATTTATTTATTGATTATTATTTATTTATTTATTTATTTAATTTTTTTTTAATGTTATATCTATGGAGACTTGAAATAATTGGCTTTGAAAATAAAAAATTGGCATAATTCCAATCGATTCGGAAATTGTTGAAAGTTTCTTTTTGAATAGAATCTTAATCAAGTTACACCAATTTCTTTCTTTCCCTTCTTTTTTTCATAGCATGTCTCTTAATGTGCTCAAATAAAATGTGATTTACAAAATGTCAGAATAATGTTAAACATTTTATAAAAACTCCTCAAAATTTCAAAAACTTTTGCAGTGTTTTGAAATCAAAGCTTTTTTTTTTTTCGTTCATGAGGCAGAACCTGTATTTATTTAAAACAAAAACAGAAAATACACAGATATAGTATAATTTAAAATCATATCACTGTTCTCAAAACACCCATAATTTTTTTGTCTCTTAAAATGAAAATGCACTAAAAACTTCAATTTGGATGTTAAAACATTTATAAAAGTATAAATGTTTATATATTTCTTTTAGTTTTGATCAAATTTCATTTTCTTTCTTTTTCATTGATAGAATACAGAGTGTTGATGCATTGTCATGTGTTCATCTGCCAATGTGCATATCTAATCTTCATGCAGATTAATACCTCATGATGTTTTACTCTTCCATATGCATATGACTGGAAAACAATTTCAAAGGAATAATCCCACCTAAAAAATAAGTTCCTTTGGAAAGGTACATATTTGCTCTTTCCAGGATTGGCTACAGCCAGAGTTTATTAAAAGAATGGCCTTAAGAATGGATGTGAGATATCTTGGGCTGGAATTGGTAACATTATTTGTTTGTATGCAAATTATGTTAATACTGATTTTTTTTTTCGCCAATCAAATAGAAAAAAAGAACCAATGCATAAGCTTACATTGGCCATGTTGACGAGGCTGAAGAGGAGGGCATCCAGAGAGAATCCACCGATGCAGTATGTCATGGCAAAGGAAGTTGGGATGAATCAGTCAACTGTTCAAAGTGCTCTCCTCAAATAACTGCATATCTCTAAGTTTCATGAAGCATGGGACATGCATTCCTTCTGAGGCAGAAAGGTGAAGAAACTGTAAGAAGCTCTATAAAATGTTCTTTGCAGGTGATAAATGATTTTATATGGTGACCGTAATGAGGCATGGATTTATCTCTTACTTGCAAACCAAGAACCATTACATATCGTCATAAGTGATGTTGAAAGGGTGGTCTGACTGGATTCGTGAATGTAGAGAGAGCTTCCTGAAAAGATGATTGTCTCAGATTGCTGTTATGCTAGTAAACTTCACATTAAGAAAGTAGATTCAAATGCCAAAATTAACATCACCTTTTATCAAAACAACGTCTTAGGGGACGCTTTCAGTCCGCAAATCCCAACTTCATATAGCAATGACACTCGAAATGTCAGTTTCCATCAAGACAAGGCAGCAATTTATACCTCTTGAAGTAGTTTACAATTTTATGATCACATAGAGGCTTAAACAAGGAATAGTTATCCCCTTAATCCACACACTTGTTAATTCATCCGATGCTAGTCCCGTGGATTATTGTGCATTTAAATTGCTGAAAAGAGCATTAGGAAACTCTGGAAAGTTTGTAAGCAGGAATAGAACCGAATTGACACCTTCATTTTACTCCGGTCACTGCTACAATGGAAATTGAGGTGCTGAGATATAGTGTCTAGAGAGCATATAAAGTAGAATCAATGGTGAAGGAAAGTATTCATGTAAGAGATTGGGGTTGAAAAATTGACCACATAATGCATCAACCCTCCATATTAGTAGATTGTTAACCAGGAAAGATATAATTGTGTTAAGCTATCAGGTTGTTTAAAAACTATGAGAATTTTAAAAATGATATTATTGAAAGGTAAGAAAACAATATCATTGTTCCACAGGAAAAGATTCACAGATTCAAATTCTTTTTTAAAAAAATATTGAAATAAATATCGCACAGGTATGAGCCTCTAGAACAGATTGTTACTGATTATGTCATAAAGTTTTGTGAAAATTTTAAAGTAAATAAAAATATTAATTTCCAAGAAGCAGAGAAAGTTGAAATATTGGAATGAGACAAATTTGAAGTCATAGAAAAAAGTAACAAATCAGAAGGAATTGGTAAAACAGACATTATTTAAAGTCTATCAGGCAAAAAAAATATGACATAATTTATTGTAAGAAAGAAAGAAATCCCATTCCCAAATTGAAAGGGAATGATCAGGGAAAAGCAGGACAAGGGAGTGATGGAAAGGATGCTTAGATATCGTAATCTGCAACAAGATATATGTGGAACAAATAATGCATAAATGAATACAGGATATTTTCTGCTAGCTAATTTCCAAATGGGAGATAAGTAATAATTCTGTCCTATTTTCTAAGAGTTTGTAAATATTTATAACTTATGCTGTTAGCTGGACACTTTTTTTTATTGCTAGAAACATTATACTGTTATCAGATAAGTTACAATCATATCAAGCACATTGTTGTAGGAAGCTTGGTTGATGATTGAAACAGTGAGTGGCGATACCTATATTATTTTGAAATATTTCATTAATAATGAGGCACTTGGTATTTTGTTTCTTATGAATTGCCATTCAGTTACTTTTCAATAAATTAAAGATTCTTTCTTTTTTAGATCTTGGGCTGCACGTAAAGAAATACATGAATGAAGGCCTTCTTGTTCCGGATGAACTTATGACAGACGTCATACTGAATCAACTAGAGAAGATAGGTTCATTCAGTTGGCTTTTGGATGGTATGTATCATTGAAACAAGGGATGTGCTAATAATTCCAAAATATATATTCCTTTATTTAAAAATAAAAATAGATCAAATGGTCAATGAACAAATGATCTCATACTAACCTGTAATTTGCATCATGTAGTTTATTGCTTTAGGTGCTTCAGATCTTCTAGAAAAAAAAAGGAATGTGACCATTATTGTATTACTAAACAAATACGTTCATAGGATTACATGAAATAAGATTTGAAATTATACATTTTAAAATACACTCTTTGCAGAAAATATCTTTTTACATTGTTTTGTTTATCAGTTTTTTTAATAAATTTATTCTTATCCTCAAATCATACAATGTCATGGTATTTAACACTGTTACTTAAAGATCAATTTCAGAAAATAATATTTCATACATTTGACTATTTAGGCAATAGGGATACTTTATTTTTAAATAACAAATGTTTATTACTCTCTAGATATGTTGATAATTGTATGCCCAAATCACAATAATCAAATAATAATGGTAGATTATTGGAGAAGATAAGCAAAAGAACTCATAAAAATGAGGAAATATTAAGGAAATCAAAATCTCGCTTACCTGTTATTATTATGATCTAAAAGTTTGAAACTTTGGGTTTCCCCAGCAAAGATAACATGGTGAGTCAAGGACCAAAGCACATATTGCCAAGTGTAAAGTGTGCAAAGAGAGTTACAGATGTGTGGTTGTGTCCATAAATTTCCTAACTATGCGTGTTCTTTTGAGTACCATAGCCTTCTGGAGTTGTGCATAAGTATTTTTGTGAAGTCCTAGTGTGCTGAGGCTGTGGTGCAGTGTGTGAGGCACTAGACCGGTGGTGGATAGGACGATGGATACATGTACTCAATCCTGTCTCCACTGCTTCTGGAGCTTGTGTGCTAGGTCCGTGTATTTACTGATCTTGTCTGCGTGAGTTTTCTGCATGTTCTTGCACATAGGCACTGCAATATCAATGAGATAGGTCTGTTTGTTGACCTTATCTACAAGTGTGATGTCATGTCTGTTGTGATGTATTGTTTTGTCTATGTGAATGGGGCGGTCCCAGTACAGCTTATGTGAGGGTGACTCAAATATGCTTTGAGTTGTGTACTTGTAGTATGGGTCCGTGTTCTTAATATGTGAGAGTTTGTTTGCTAGCTGTTGATGAATGATCGATGCTACCTGATTGTGTCGGAGCTTGTCTGTTTGATAGAAAAGGGGACAGTCTGATATTATGTAATCGATCGTCTCGTGTTTTGTGGCATTTCCTGCATCTGTTGTCATGTGTGTTTGCATCGTATAGAATGCTTTTCTTGCATTTGCCTGTTGGGATGACTTGGTCCTGTATTGCGATCATGAACCCTTCAGTCTTCCCAAACAGCTCACCATTTGTCAACCATCGACACTTCCATGTTGACATGAGTTCGTGGCAATGTCTGCGATGGAGTTCCTTTCGAGACCATGATTCATGCAGCTGCTGAGTGTACGTGTTGAGGTGGTGAGTGCTGGATAAGGGTTTTCAAGGTCCAGGGGTGTGAGGTGTATGTTAGCCTTCACAATGTTTAAGTGGACTGAGAAGTGTTGTGCTGTTTGGTGGAAGTGTTCCCTAAGTGTGTGTATTTGTTTTTTGTGTAGAGTGATGAGGTTGATGAGCCCTCCGCCTCCCTCCTTGCCCCCATCCTTTCCGTAGCAGACTTGGGGTGGTACATCCTGTGTTTCGTGAATATAGCACGTGTTGTGCATTGTAGTGCTTATTGTCCATGGAATTCTGCTGAAGGAATATGTTAGTGTGGGGATGGCAAAAGTGTTGATGGCTTTCATTTTATTTTTGAATATCCCCGAACATGCTGCAGGGTAGCTTGGGGATAGTTGGTTCCCCAGATTTGCATTTTGTGTCTATTCACATTGCCATTCAGGAAAAATGCTGCCTCATCACTGAAAACGAGTTTATCACAGAACTCATTCTCTTCCTTAAGCTCTTGAAATCGTGAACAAAACTCCAAGCACACATATTATCATAGGGCAACAGTGCTTGCAACAGTTGCAAAGCTTCTGCTTCAATCATTGCCTTAAGACTTTCCAAATGGTCGATTATGGAATGATCAATTCCGTGCTCGCTCTGCGAGTTGATTTTCATGGGCTACATACGAAAGTGGCTCGTACATGCTCAACTGTTTCTTTGTATACAGGATGGCAACCCATTGATTTCCCTTTACAGAGGCATCCTATAGTTGTAAATTGTTCATACCATTGTCAAATGGAGTTGGCACTGGATGAATCTTTATGGAACTTCGTTCTGAAGTGACGCTGTACCTTGTGACAGATTGACTTGCATGGAATTCAAGGACAACATATGCTTTTTCATTGATAGTTGCCATTTTGCAACGGCAGTGCTCTTGTGGTTGGAGACTGAAACTTATGCCTGCTGGCCAATTCAAACAAAACTTTGGAAGATGCTTTTCTTATAATAACAAACTCAATCAGTAGAGTTCTAATGAATGTGACCATTACAAGGTCATGAAACCACTCCAATCATTTGTAGACACCCTGTATAGAATGGCTAATTGCTTAGTTTTCAGCAACTGCCCTTGTTTAAGATAAATATTCATGTTTTGATTGCTGAAAGGATCAGTTAATATACTTACTAGTTCTGAAAGTTTTTAAAAGGTCTTTGTGGCAAGTAAACATCCATAGTGTTTTGTTATTTCCTCATCCATTTGCTTTGATTCTTTATTCCAGTTAACCTCATGTTAATAAACAAATGACAAAATACAAAAAAGTTTGTATTTTATATTAAACATACTAAAGAGGTTGTCCCAAAATCGACGATTTTGTCCCCACTCGGATTTCGCTGAAAATTGGTATGCAGACTCCATAGGGGGTGTATGGTCTACAGTAGCAATTTGAAGTGTGCCCGACTTCCAGTTAGACCGGAAATGGGTGAAGTTTGCTGTTCATTTCTATGCTGAAATATCAAATGAAACCTATGCCCCACTCGGATTTTGCTGAAAATTGGTATGCAGACTCCTTAGGGGGTGTATGGTCTACAGTAGCAATTAGAAATGTGCCTGACTTCCGGTTAGACCGGAAATGGATGAAGTTCATTTCTTCGTTGAAATATCAAAATGAAACCTATGCCCCACTCGGATTTCGCTGAAAATTGGTATGCAGACTCCGTAGGGGGTGTATGGTCTACAGTAGCAATTTGAAGTGTGCCCGGCTTCCGGTTAGACCGGAAATGGGTGAAGTTTGCTGTTCATTTCTATGTTGAAATATCAAAATGAAACCTATGCCAATCCATAGAGTTCATTGTGGTGAGTAAAATGATATATGTCATATGTCATATGTCTACCTGGCACTTCCGGTAAGTAGCCTATATTCTGAAGAGTTTCATTATTTTCTCGAAAATTCTAGTCTATTCATGAAAGTTCTAGAAAAATCTCGTCAGATTCAGAGGCATTTAGGCTCTCTGTCTTGATTATTCTAGACAATTCTAGAAGTTTCCAGAAAATGTTAGTAAAAATTCTAGAATTTTCAAGAGCATTCTCGAATTTTCTACTTTGACGTAGAATGAGGCAGGAAATGTCATGAACGTTCTGGAACTCTCGACAGTTTACCACACTTTTCCGTAGATTTCTAGAAATATCTCAAGAGGTATATAAACCCTGTGGCTTTGCACGAGCACAGTCAGTTACGATTTCAACGTTAAGCAGGTCAGTACTACTTTTAACTTGTGCTAAAATGATGGAGGTGGCTGGCACAAATCCCTCCATCTTAATATAAACATCGGCATTCAAGAATGATATTCATTGTTTTTTTCTATTCTTTAAACCAGTGATTTACATTAAAAAATCTTCCAAAATGGCGGATCTTCCAAAATGGCACAGCAATATTACTGTGAATGCTCCACGGAAACGTGTGACTTTCAGCCACCGGACATGCATTTTCAAGTGCAAACGAGAGTCATCGCATATGTTAGTTCCAATAAAAACCCGAAAAGAAGCTCTCAAGACTTTGAAAATCTATATTCCAGCTAAAGCACGATGCTGCAATCATCATATCAATCCAGGAAACGATCTTTTTCATTGTGATTGGTTCGATCGTCTTTCATCAAATCGTGTTACCGAGGAAGAAACCACTGCTATGTCAGGACAAAATATAGCTGAATTGGTTGAAGAGTTGTTAGAAGAAGCCGCAGAAGGTGAAGAGGTGGGCGAAATCTTTGATGATATGACATCTTCCTGCAATTTCGGTAGAAAACGACGATGATTCACTGGACGTTAATGTAGCTGCCGCCGCACAAGAAGGTTTCTCTCCTGCAGAAGATGCTTAAACTGCATTGCATATATAATACTTCAATCAAGATGTATTCGAAAATCATAATAAAATCATGATACCCCAATACTCTTTGGTTTCTGCATTTTTCTTTCAGCAAACTTAAGTTTTACCAATTACAATGGTAAAACCGGAAGTGCCAGCTAGACATATGACATATCATGCTACTCACCACAACGAACTCTATCGATTGGCATAGGTTTCATTTTGATATTTCAACATAGAAATGAACTTCATCCATTTCCGGTCTAACCGGAAGTCGGGCACACTTCAAATTGCTACTGTAGACCATACACCCCCTACGGAGTCTGCATACCAATTTTCAGCGAAATCCGAGTGGGGCATAGGTTTCATTTTGATATTTCAGCATAGAAATGAACAGCAAACTTCACCCATTTCCGGTCTAACCGGAAGTCGGGCACACTTCAAATTGCTTCTGTAGATCATACACCCTGTATGGAGTCTGCATACCAATCTTCAGCGAAATCCGAGTGGGGCTTAGGTTTCATTTTGATATTTCAGTATAGAAGTGGACAGCAAACTGCACCCATTTCCAGTCTAACCGGAAGTCGGGCACACTTGTAATTGCTACTGTAGACCATACACCCCCTTCAGAGTCTGCATATCAATTTTCAGCGAAATCCGAGTGGGGCATAAGTTTCATTTTGATATTTCAACGAAGAAATGAACTTCATCCATTTCCGGTCTAACCGGAAGTCAGGCACATTTCTAATTGCTACTGTAGACCATACACCCCCTAAGGAGTCTGCATACCAATTTTCAGCAAAATCCGAGTGGGGCATAGGTTTCATTTGATATTTCAGCATAGAAATGAACAGCAAACTTCACCCATTTCTGGTCTAACCGGAAGTCGGGCACACTTCAAATTGCTACT
>JAFIDM010009631.1:25330240-25348199 GCA_023159025.1 Thereuonema tuberculata | reverse complement strand
CTTCTGCAGTTGTGCATAAGTGTTTTTGTGAAGTCCTAGTGTGCTGATACTGTGGTGCAATGTGTGAGGCACCAGACCAGTGGCAGACAGAACGATGGGTACAACACGTACTCGATCCTGCCTCCACTGCTTCTGGAGCTCGTGTGCTAGATCGGTGTATTTACTGATCTTGTCTGCGTGAGTTTTCTGCATGTTCTTGCTGATAGGCACTGCAATATCAATTAGATAGGTCTGTTTGTTGACCTTATCAACAAGTGTGATGTCTGGTCTGTTGTGATGTATGGTTTTGTCTGTGTGAATGGGGCGGTCCCAGTATAGTTTATATGAGGGTGACTCTAATACGCTTTGTGGTATGTACTTGTAGTACGGGACCGTGCTCTTAATAAGTGAATGTTTGTGTGCTAGTTGTTGATGAACGATCGATTATTATTATTATTATTATTATTATTATTATTAATAATTTCATCCTTCACTGACATCTTCATCACTCAATTAATTTACATCAAGTCCTGGATAGTTTCAGTCTTCATTTAGGAATTGACTATACAACTCAGGATGTTCACTTTCTGAAGTTGACAAAATATGAATTATTTCAACTATTCAGTGTAGCCAAATCATTTAGGTCTTAGCCTGTCAATGTGGATAATATATCTGAATGAAAGTTCAATTCATGGAGCTCACCTGTGTGTTTCTCCACTCTCTTGTACTGAAATATAGACTGTAAACTTCTGCTTCTGCATTTCTCTCCTGAAGGCTTTCTGACAGCTTACAATATTGCAGGGTGCACGATTGTAAATTCTCCCCATCTCTAAAACAGGTGTCACAATACTGCAAGGAATAAGTTAGAACTAATCTTGAATTAATTCTAATTTATTAAGTTTGTAAGAATTTGTGGTGTAACACCAGTTGTGGACAAAATAGCATTATATAGAAGTACTGTCAATATTTTGTACAACTTCTTTAATCTGCTATGCTAATTGCTGGTATTTCACAATTTTTTATTTATGTTTGTCATTTCTAAACAGAGTCTAAATGATATCAGCAATATCAGTATTTCTCATACTTTTTGAGTTGCTGATCCCCTTTTAGTATATCTCCAATTTGGCATTCCCTTCCTTTATAAGTAGATATTTACTGATTGATGTTGTATTCCCTTTAAAGCTGCAACAAACAAAATTTTCCTTGCAATTATTGCTCAGTGCCAATTATTTAATGAAATTGCTTTAAATTTCAATTAGATATTGTTCTTGCCTATGCTGATTACACAATTCTGTAACTTTACTTTAGTTACAAGTGCAACATTAGATGGGAGATAGAATTACCAATTGTGAAACAACAGGAAGTATTGTCATAATGTTGAACTAGACTGTGTATATAACTATAAAAAAAAAAAAAGCAAATGGCCAAATTGGCATTTAGCTTCTCCAACTGAAAAATTTGTATTTGTATTTGTAAATTTGTAAACTTTTGTAAGTTTCAATGCAAATTACCTAATTTATCCACTATGGCTGCCAAATTCAGTAATTTTTTTTTCAAAACCAAAATTTAATTTATTACCACAGGCAAAATAAAGATAAAGATGCATTTTAATGATTTTGTATATTTCAAATTAATAAGTAATTAATAGGATCAGAAAAAATGTCTTAAATCTTATGGAAAATAATAAATTTTAATAAGTTTTGTTGTTTATACTAAGAATTATATTTAGTTATTAATCTCAAAATTTCAGATTGCTTCATTATGAAAAAATAAAGTGCTAATAATTTTCAATGGCAGTTATTAAAACAAAAACAAAAATTAGAAAAAAGTTGGCAGTAAATATTTTGTATCTAATAAAATTATTATTTCATTTATTACAAATTTTTTAGAGCAAATAAGTTTTTTATTTATTTATTGTAGCAAAGTAAGCACTATGTCTTATTCGAGGTGCCTCTGAAATAAAATAAGCTCTTTGAATGATGCCTGAATTCATCTACTCTCAATCAATGTCTGTAAAATTTGGCATATAATTATGGGCTGTCAGAATTATATTTTCAAACACCAAAATCAGTTATGTTTTTGACCAATAATCATTGAAAACTTTTGGTTTCTCACAAAAACCAACATGGTAGAAGCATGAGATCTTATCATGAAATGCATAACTCATTTTTTATGATAGCTAACATATATTTAGGGGTCAGTTTTTTTGGTTTTTTTTTTGTTTTGTTTTTTAAATCTGAGATTGCAGTTGTACTTGAGGAATATGAAGAATGACTAAAAGCCATTTCTTGCCCTTCCTCAATCTCCATACACCAGAAAGTTCTGGCATTTATTTACATTTATAAATATACGGGGTAATGCCAAGATTTATAAATATACGAGGTAATGCCAAGAAATATTGTTTTAATGGTTTTAAATGTTGTAAAATATATGTCATCCTTACATTTTATTTCAAAAATAACATTTAAACAATATGACCATTAAGTATACACAATCCCCAGTTTAATTCAATTCGCCAAAGATGACAATCCAATTTTATTTATTTATTTATTTATTTTATTTGTTTATTTATTTGTTTGTTTGTTACAGAAGTGATATTTATGCCCACTTTGTACAGAAAAATGACAACACTATCATGGAAGTAGCTACTGTGCTGAAGTAAGTTTAGCATTAATCATTACATACAAACATCATTAGTTTTCTTCATTATTTGTGAGAAAATATCTTATTGTCTCATTTTGTTTTTTATTCTTTACTAATTTTTTGTTAATACATCCAACATTTTAAATAAATTCTTGTTATACTGTATGTGTCTATCATTTAAATATTTCTGTTTCATTTAAAATCAAACAATTTTTGTAAACATAAACTATTTTTAATGGCAAATAAGATGCTGTTCCTTAGATCCATGGTAGTTGCTTCATTTTCAGGACTTTTTTTTTAAAAAAAATGTCACCTTCTTTTCCTTTCAGATAAAGGTAGAGAACACAATTTGCTTGGGATATTTCTACCATTTGTAATTCATACTCTTAATTTAATTTCTGAGATATTCACAGTTGAATATTTCTAAAACAAACTCTGCGTTGGATTCTTTCAAATGTTTTTCAGATAGATGTACTTTTCTTTTCCATCACTAATCTTGATGTAGGACATTTTGGTTTTCTCCTTGCAATTCTTGCTGTTTGATGTGTCATGTAAACTTCTGAACTTGCTTTTCTATCTTCTTCCTCAAGTTCTCTTTTGTTGTTTTAAAAATGTCTACTCATTGGATATGATCAAATTTTTGATATTTGATTGAATGAAAGCTTTGATTTGTGATGGTTGAATGCATTTATTTTAGTATGAGCTTATATCAATGACAAAAATTTGGATTAACATTGACAAAATCAAATGACTTATCACTAATATACTCCTTCCAATTTACTTTTTATTCAAATTTGTTCATTTGGTCCATTTTTTATAACAAGATATTTTTTTTAAATTTGTTGGAACTAAAGATGTGTTTAAAATGGTTGTTCAAAAAATTAATGTGTTTAAGAAACAACTAAGTTTTATATCAAAATATAATTAAAATAAGCAAGTTATTCCCATAATTTCTTAATATTATTTTTTAAGTTTAATTTATCAGTTTTAATATTTACCTTAATGATATTTATTTTGAAGTAATAAAAACCAATTTATAACAAAGTAAATTGCTATTTAAATTATTCAGATTATATATACTTTTTATAAAAGTTCATATATAAAAAAATTATACTTTTTTGTTACCTTTCTTTTTAGGTTAATTGATGATAATATGCTATTCCTAAATGCCTTGTTCAAAGATCTAAATGTGATTGATAGTCAAGTAAGTGTTTATAATTGGGTAATTCTCTTAGTATTTAAAGCATGTTATACAGGTATTTCAAATTATTAAAGTTTTTATAATTCTATATGATAATTGTTTATATGACATTTAATCTCACAAATTTATTGCTTACCTTTAAAAACAATATGATAAAACTGCTTATATTGATGACTTTTCAGTCTTTTAGATCCAATGATATTGATCCGTAATAATATTATTCTAATTGGGATCATATTTTTTAATTGTTTAGTTTGGTCTGCTTAGAGCTACTTTCACAACTTATTTTAAGTTTCATTTAAAAAAAAATCATCAAATTAAAATGAGTTTCAGTGCTTATATTTCTAACAAAGAATAGCTTTTTATCCATAAACCAGAATATTTCTGATGTACCAGAAAAACTGAGACACCTGTCTAGTAAAGCATAGGTCCTCCTTTCAATTGGTTGACCACAACAACACGACAGGGTATGGACTCTATAGCTCTCTGAACTACTGTGTAGTTAGCCTCTTCAATAGTGGTTCATAATTTCCTAATATTCACTGGTGGTGGAACCCTGGCACTGATGGTCATCTAGAGTTTTTCGAAATGGAAGCAAAACTGTCTCAGTTTTTCTGGTACTTCAGTGTATGTATATTCTGAAGGAACATAAAAATATACAGGTTTAAATATATAAATAAAAAGTGCTCCCCAAAATTAATACGAGAGAAAAAAGGGTTTTTATAGTGGGTGGTGTACTGTTGGTCATATTTGGATGAAATTATCTTAGCTGGACCCTTCCATTGCCTTCTGGCAGTGGTTAACAAACAGGTGATGTATGGACTTGCTGATAGTAGGAGAAATAAAACATATGATGATGATCTGCTGATATAATTTGAAATATATTGGTAATCCTTTTTTAAACATATTATTGGATATAAGAAGTGTTACTTTTATAGATAAACTAGAAGAAAAAAATCTAATTTTTCTCTGAATCTAATTATTTTATTATCAAAAAAAAACTTTTAATTCATTAGTTTTATTTTTACTTATAAAAATTATTTTTTTTATTTTAAATAAATGGCATTGTAATATCGTTGGAATACATTTAACATTAGTTGTAATTAATTCTTTAACAGTTAAAATTTCAAAATAAAAATTTAAAAATTTTTCAGGTTATTGTAGTGCATAAAAATTATTCCATAAAAATTAACTGAAAAATTTTTAAATTCAGTTTTCTCAGTCTACAGTTTCTCTAAAAAATTAACACTTTTTTACGATCAATAATATTATATTTAAAAAAATTATTGCCAATATATTTGAGATTAAATAAGCAGATCATTCTCATATGTCATATTTCTGAAGTCAACACATCACTGGCTTGTTAACCACTGCCACAAGGTATGCAAAGAGTTCAGCTTCATCACTTTAAAATAGATAAATATATATTAAAAATATTCTGCTTCACAGGTAAAAACCCATTCCTTATTAGAAATCTTAGCACTGAAGCTCTTTTTAATTTGATGATTTTTTTAAATGAAACTGAAAATAAGTTTGTAATTGTAGTTATAAACAGATCATGAAAACAGATCATGAACAGACATTATGAAAAATAACCTTAGCTGTCTTTAGAACTACATTAAAAATATTCTGGTTCAAGTAAAAAAAGTGTTCCTTCTGTTTCTCACCAGAAAAACTTCGGCTTCTTAGCTATCTTATTATATACATCCCTTAAGTTTATTTAAAGTTATTATTTAATTTGATTGTTATTTAAAATTTGATGACAAAAGTTTGATTTATCTTAGTATTAGGAGGAAATTAATAATAAGATTAATAATTAAGAAATCTTATAAAGCCCTGTTGGTTATATTTGAGAAATAATTAATTATGTAATATCATTACAATTAAATAATAAAAAAATATTAGAATTTTCACTTAATTGACAAAAAGATCAGATTATATGTTATATCAATTAACATTAGCAATTGTTGATGTTTAATTAAATACGAAGTGAAGTTTTAAAATGATAATATTTTTAAATAACAATAACAACATTTTAAAAGATAATGCAATTTTTAAAAAATTAAATATCATTCAGTGGCATAAGGTTCAAAAAATCGTGGAGAACTTTTTAGATAAGTATAACATGACAATGATTTCATGCAATTGCAAATAACTTCAGTTCAAGGTGAAAGGGAAGACAGTTCTTCTGCATCTGTGACCTTTCGCAGAACTAATCTATAGACATACTCTTTTCCAGACAGACCCTAGGGTTCACCCAGTCATCTGTCAAATAACTACCAGGTATTTTTACTCAGGGGGAGGGGATTAAAAGGCAGGTGGCCATTGGGCTGACATTTGACCATAACTATTCCTGTTGGTTGAGAATTGCTGCGAGACTAAATCTCCCGTGCACTCCAGCACTTGGCCTGTAGTGGTACACCTTTACCTTTTTATTACTGAACTTCATACTGATCGCACCAAAATTGGAAACTTTCGGGATCCCTTAGTAGAATGAAGTTGGTTGTAAGTCACTCATAAAGCAAGGCTGAGTTTTTGATGGAAAAGGTAACTTTGCGAAGTAAGGAAAGTACAATCAAAATGATATTCTTGAATGTATCTATAACATCCTTAATTGTTCTACTTCATAAAGACAAGAAGACCGAATAAATAAAATTGTTTTAGAAGAAATGTATTTTGCCTTGCAAAGTATTGCTTCAAAACTGACTATAATCAGTTTAGTTCTTTACATGCATGTTTTTGAAAAGCACAACCTTGACATTTGACATGGAAAATGAATGTTGTTGTTCCCATTTATATTTATGCAAATTTTGGTGAAAGACATATATGTTCAACTTATAAAAGCTGAATGATGTCCATGGCTGGATAGTGGTAATCTATACAAATACATATAATTTCTTCCTATTTTCTTGGGTTCTATGATATTTTTGTTTGCATTAATGGGATGGTTATAGGGATGTAGTATATTTATCTATTACAAATTTTGTTTCTGTACATACCAAGGAATTATGTATATAGATTTAATTACTACTTAAATAACTTATGTAATTTTTCTCCATCTTAGTCTGCTGAAGCTGAATTATGGATGAATGAAGGTGAAGACTTGCTACATGCCTGGTTAATTGGATTATCAGTTTTCCTTGGAGCTATGCACATTCTGGTCATTAGCATTTGTTTAACACAAAGAAATAGGTAAGTTAAGCATAAATGATACATATAAAACTCCGAACTTGTGTTTTTATTGAAACAACCATCTTTCCTTTGAGATCATAAATCATTTTGGTACTGTTAAAATAGTGAGTAGTCTTAATATTGCATGCTTGGCTCGGTTTAGAATAAACAATTGAAGTCATAAAGGTTGAACATCACTAATTGACGTTGGAATCTGAGATCTGCCAGCTAAATAATTTTCCAGATTACTTCTAGTTTGCTTGACAACTTCTTTATAAACATCTCTAACTCTATAAAATATTGTGAAATAAATGCAAACAAAAGAGAAAAAAACATTAAATGAAAGAAAATGAAATTTTAGTGACCTTAATAGAAAATGTAGGACAATTGATCCATTGATATAGATGTTGGCCTGCTGACTGGAGAAGCTTTGTTAATAGGTCATCCATATGGGTCCTAGGCTTCACCCAACCCTCTATAAAATGGAGTCTGGGTTTATTGCTTGGGATGAAAGCAGAAGGGTATCAGACTGACCTACAAGGCCAACTTCAACCCCTGGTCAGGAATCATTGGGAGCATTTACCTCCAATGTTCTGAAATGTACTGCATGGCCTCTTTAAAAGGGAATGCCTCATTCCTTAAAGAGAAAATAGGGCAAGTTATAAGTACTACTATAAGCTATACAACTTATTTACTTAAGTGGTGGCCCATTTTATATTTTTTTTTTTTTATGGACAATATAGTGGATTGAACCAAAAGTTTGTTCAGTCATCATGTCTTCAATGGTAGATGGCCTCGCAAGAGCTTGGTGCATCTTTTAAAGAAAAATCACCCATACTAAATTCTGCAAACCCCTTTTGGCACATTCTGTCAGTTACAGAATTCTCTCCATAAATAGCACAAATTTTTTTTGTTTTTGTTTTTTGAGTCTGTGTTGTAATTTTGCCTTTTTAGAAATAATACAGGAGCATGTCGAAAATGCAATTCAGTACTTCCATTTTAAAATAATTTTCTAGAAATACCATTTATATTTTGATGTCACAAATAAATAGCCAGTACAACTAATTCATAATGAAGGATTTAATTATATACTGAAGAAATAATAATAAGCACAACCTGGTTTCAACTTCAAAGAGAAGTTTTTTTCAAGTGACTGGATATTCGATGAATAGGTGAATTTAACTATATAAATTCACCTGTTCATTGAATATCCAGACACTTGAAAAAAACTTCTGTTTGAAGTTGAAACCAGGTTGTACTTATTATTATTCTTCAGTATATAAAAACAAAAATAGAAGCCATTAAATGTTTATACCTAAGCTCATTTTAGAAGTCCCTTATAATTGCACCATGTGATATTTCATTCTATCATTGAATATAAATGATGAGGAGATTTTACTTTTCTAAAAATGTCCTATCTTCAAGCTGAACTTTTAAAAAAAGTTTAATGAAAACTTGCACATATAAGAACATATTTCAGTTTTCATTCAAGTAAATTTTAAGTGCATGTAAATAGCAAACTTGGTTATATATTAATGGTAAAATTTAAAATTGTCAGCATTAATTAAGACATTGTATTTTGATAATAAATATCTGAAATGTATTTTTATTTTGTAGATATGAAAGAAAGCTCAAAGCAGCAACAGCAACGGCTTTTGGTAAGTTTACTTTATTATTATTATTATTATTATTGCTGATCAGTCTTAAAACATGGTATCAACTACTGAAAATAAATAAATAGATAAAATAAAATAAACTTTTATAAATGTACATACCGTAATACTTCTTCATCACACTCCTTCTTGATATATAATTATTAATCATCATCATCATCTCAATATCACAAAAATAAATGTAAAAATTAAAAATACATTTATTTACAAAGCAAATTTTCGAAGAGACATTTCTTCTCTTCTTCTTCAAGCTACAATAATTCCTAAACAAATATGGGAAGTGAAATCGGGATAGTTATAACATTCCATTGTAGTAACTATCACTTGAACAATTCATCTCATCTATTCTTACCTTATTATTACATCGAGATTGTCTAATTAAATCCCTAGTCAAGTTTTCAATAACATTACTAACCTCAATTGTTTTTCTTATTTTTCTTATTTTTCTTATTTATAACTTTTATTATATATTTTTCACTAGAGATCACAGTTACGACTATGAAAGAAAATTTTCTTATTTTTAAGGGGTACATTCAAAGGATTTCAAATTATACTTCAATATCTGAAATTGTTGTAAACTTTATAGCAACTTATGTACCTCTCAATTTCCATATTCAGAACAAAAACGAAGAATATGTTATATCAACGTCACATTTGGCCACTATAAATAAGTACACCTTTTCCCCCTTATGCAATCAGTAACTGTTTGCCAGTGATGGTGAAACATGGCAACATAAGCGAATTTGGCCATGGGCAGATAAGTGGGATCTGGAAGGTAGTTGCCAGTATTTTGAAAGCAGCCACACTTCTTGGCTGCCCCTATATCACTGTATCAATGGTTTCCAAGAATGAATTAACCATGAACAGGCATTAGCAGAAGGATTCACACTGGTCAGCCATGTGTGATTGATCCTAGAGGTAAACAGTGGCTGTCACAACTGGTATCTCAGAAATAATGTATAACAGTCACACCTCATTCACCAATACAACAGCGGTGCAGTTCATCCCATTTCCACATGCACCGTACCTTGCTTTGCCTGGGGTTCCACAGCCAGAGACCAACTCATGATGATGTCCAGGAATCACAGACAACATCTCGCATGGGTCAAGGAATATTGGCAATGGACTTCCAACAGATGGAAGAAGGTCGTCTGAAGTAATGAGTCCCATTTCCTGCTGTACCATGTTTATGGACAGTTTAACATTTGGTGAACAGCCTGAAGCCTGATTGCACGGATGGGGTTCAATAGGCCAGTGAAGATGGTGTTCTAGTCTCAAGAGCTTTTTCCTGGCACCCCCTAAGCCCATTGATTATCATTCCACAAACACTGAATGATTAACACAACAGGCACCTGTTAGCTGACCATCTCCATCCATATTTGCAGGAGGTTTCCCTTATCACTGCCAACTTTCAACAAGACAACATGCCTTGTCATCAGGCCTGTATAGCTATAGTGCGGTTGGAGGAACATGACAACAAATTTGCAGATTGCCTTGGCCCCCAAACACCCCTGACTCAATTGAACATGTGTGGATATGCTAGAATTGGGCATGAAAACTGCCTCCCCCACGGAATGAGCATGAACTCATTCCATGAGTTGCTGCAAAATGGACATGGGCCAATTTACACAGCACCTTGTAAAATCTGTTCCTAGGCATCTGCGATTCATGATTGCATGGAAAGGTGGACCAACATATTATTAGGTGGTTGTTCCTAATGCAAAGCTAATATAGTGTATGAACATTCCAAAAATTTCTCCAAAAATCGTTAAGGTCAATTTATTTAAAATAGCTGTATTGAAAACACGCATACAAAATATTGCTTAAATTTCAAATGAAACTTTTAATTTTACTTCGACATTATAACAGTATTGAAGAATAAGTTGCTCTTTGCCTGTTGTTGGCTCATTGTGACATCTAAAGCTAGTTGAAATGAATGTGAAATATTTATATCAAAATTTTTTGTTTTTATGCGATTGATGTTTGGTAAAATCAGATTGAATTGCAGCAAGAAATTAAAGAATCTGAAGTTTTGCGTTAAGGTTCATTTTATTATTTCTAATAATCAGGCTCACAAGGTTGGTTTGTCTCTGTTACACTCTAATGCAAAAAAAAATGACTTACTGCATATTGTTGTCAAACAACTGCAAAACTTAATATCCAAATACTTCATGTGTAGACATGCAAATTGTAAAAAAAAATCACAGCCAATAAATGCAGAGAGCAGTGATTTGGCACGTCTGAACAGTGCATTCTGGATTGCTTATAAGTAGCATTTCTTTCTTGTTTCGGCATCTTTGAATGTTTTTGTGTTTGGATGCTGTTCTATAGCCACTGAGGATGTCATGACACACCACCTTATCACCACCACCATATCAACAACTGAGTTCAATTTGACAGAGGGCGTATTGTGGGCTTGAGAGAGTCAGGTTAGACATAGCATTCTATCACCTGCCACTTAGATTGCTGTGATGCCACAAAAAAACGTTTTTAGCAGCAATGGATCTGGCAACGCCCACATATCTGTCAAGAGGGCAGTGGTCAACCTAGAGTAACCACTACCAGTAGGATCATTGAGATCAGCTCTCAGGACACCAACAGTTTCCCTAAATGCCATCCGAGGAGAGTTCATGGCATCTCCGAAGCCTGTTGTGACATGACAAATCATTGCCAGAAGGCTGGCAGAAGCTGGATTGCAATGCCGGTGACTGTTACAAAGACTACCACTGACCCCGCACAATCGCCATCACTGCCTGCAGTGGTATCATACCAGAGCAGCAAGGAATGTAATTGATTGGGGCTGTATAGTGTTTAGTGATGGATCTAGGATCTACTTGGAGCCACTGACCACCGAATACATGTGTGAAGACAACCAGGCCAGTGACCCTCACCTCACCTCACCTAATTTTGGAGCATCACACGGCCGTCACACCTTGCATCCTTATTTGGCGATCTGTTGCATATGACATCTGGTCACTCTTAGTTGCCTCTGGATTACTGTCATAGCACACTGTTACGTCCTGGACATCCTGCTACCTGTCGTTCTGCATACGCTGCAAGGTCTTCCAAGAGCCGTTTTTCAGCAGGATAACGCCAGACCACATTCAGCAAATACCTCTAGTGTGTCTATGTGGTTTTCCGACACTTCTTTGGCCTGCTGTATCCTATTTACCTATCGAACATGTCTGGGACTTGTTGGGACAGCAATTACAGTTACCCCGGAATGTGGGCGAAGTAGCACTAGCAACTCCAAGACATTTGCTGAATCTTCCTTAGGATACCATTACACGTTTATATGTCAGTGCCACACTGTATATTCTCATGTATCATCGCAAGAGGCAGTTACACACTATACTAATATGTACCGATTCTGTGCCCATTTTTCCAAAATAAACAGCTGCATTGCTCATACAGTGCTCTGGCATCATTTTCTTTCCTTCCTCTTTGCACATGTCATGTTTCATTATGATCACACTATTTTTCCAAGTGCATCGTTTTTGTTGTCATAGAGTGTACATTACATTTGTCATTTCTAATATATGGAGAGCAATTGACCCTGCATTACTATTTACTATTATTGAGGATTGCTATTTATCAAGTTCAGTATATAATAGTTACTATTTTTGAAATGTATGAATTATTAATGTATGTTCTTAGGTTCTCAGGATTCTGGTCTTAATCGCATGGATGTTCCCAATACCAATCAACATTCTATTGAAGGGTAAGTGCATGATTCCATAATTCACTTCTGTATGTATTTTGGAAAATGTTGTGAATAACTTGCAGTCTGGTACTGCAACATCTTCTGTAAAGAAAAACATTTACATGTTAATAAAATCATGAATAAACATAAATCATGAATAATGTTAGTAAAAGGAGGCCATCAGTATCTGCCCAACATTTTCATCATCCCAATCTGCTCTGTCATTCATTTCGTGCTGTAATAGTATCACATAGTAAGCAGATGCTTTAATTTGTGAACAATACTCAGAATCAGTAAGATATACAATTCATTTTGAATGTAAAGTATCCATGAGTTACTCCATTCCTCATTTGACTGTTTTGTTTGATTTTTATAATTAATCTTAATCTCATTATAAAGCTTTAAAAATGAATATCATAAAATATGAATGGTAAACTATTATGCACAGTGGACAGAGCTATATTGTCCCAGGGTTAGTAGTTTGACGTAATATTCAGCAGTGTTAACTTTTTATATTTAGAATAAGAAATAACAATTAAAAGCTTTGAAATCTATTGCTTGTATATTTAATGTGGAATGATCTAAATGATTGTTTCCTAAAGCATATCTGATATAATCTCATTCTTCTACCATCAAAATTAAAAAGAAAAAAGTTGTAGATTGTTATTTTTTTTTTACAGTTCCAATCCAATCTGGATGCATTCCTATGAGAATGAATGGTATAAAGATGAAGACTCAATAAGGTAAGTCGTGGTAAGTGAAAATCAAATAGGAAAATTATACTCTAATGAACGATTATAAATATTTAAGGGAGTTCAAGTGGCAGTAGTTTTCTCAGTAATAGTGCAACTTACAGTTATCTTCTGAAATGGACTCTTTACAGAGCAAGTGCATTTTTTTGTATAACACAGTGTATATAAAAGATTTTTTTCATAAAAATACCTCTTTATTTATCAGACATTTAGCAATTAGCAATATATATATATATACATATATATATATACTTGGCATAATGAAATAAACTGAAACTGTGCAATAACATAAGTAGCTGCAATCTGCACAATTACATTCCTCCCTTTCTAATTAATAGACAATTCTGTGAATTATTGATGGAAATCTTTTTTTTTTTTTCCTAATAGTGGAAGATCAAATAATAACTCCCTAGATGAGAATGCTGTTGATTTAATCAACAAAACCACTTCTGAAGCAACCACAGTCCTCCAGCATGAAATAGAAGCTCTGAAGCACCAGAACAACTTAAATCAAAACTACCAGCGGAATATCTATGAATCAGTAGGAAAAATCATAACACCTTTGATGACAAAATTGGAAACAACAGAATTATAGGAATTAGTCATCCAGCTACTGACTTCATTAAAAAAAAATCATTTTGTGTCACCTTCAGATATTCAAAATTCCTTTTCTTTTGTGCATTTTAAAATCGCTGTCATAGTGAAATGATGGTAAACAATACACATATTTCTGTGAAATTTGTTTGGTTAGCATTACAAGTTTTTTAAGAAATTCAACCATATACCAAGAAGGAACATTACTTAGAACTGGATGATTTGCGAAGCATCTGGTTTTGTTATTTTTTGTGGCAGAATCATATTCTGTAAAATTTTAGAAAGATCTCATCAGTCTTATTGTGACAGTGCAATCACAAAACAAAATTTTTCATCAGTATTAAATTTCAAAATAATGTTAGGTGTGCCATGAAGGATCATCTACTCTGCTAATGAATATACTTTTTCATTAACTATAGCTTAATAGATGGAATCTCATTTACAAGGAACTGACTTTAGATTGGACAAGGATTCAATTGGTTAATAAAATTAGGTAAAAGGGGTTTTTCAATTTTTATATTGTTAGAAATATATTAGAAAAACCCTAACGAAATTATTAAATATTTATTTAAATATTTAGCTGAGAAAATAAGAAAATATATCCTTCAAAATATATATTTTTTGAAAATTAGCACTACTACAGTTATATTATCCATTGAATACTAATTTGATTAGTTCAATTTCTTTTAATACAAAACAAAATAGTAAATAATCTGTAAATTCAGCTATTTATTTTTTAATTCCATATTTTTTTATTCTTTAAAATTATCATTTGATTTTAATTAATAAAGGAACAACATCATTATTTACTGTAAGAATTAACTCTTAGTGTTAATGTTTATATCATTATAAAATGTTTAACTTCAGTTTTTAGAAAACGAACATTTGAGGAAGTTATTCTAATACTTACTAATATTTTTATATAACGATATAATATATTAAGCTTATTTAATGCCTTCTCATGTAAATAAAACTGCAACATTGTAATTCTTTGTGACTACTTATTTTCATTTATTAAGCAATCATTGTCTTTGAATAATTAATTCAATCTTTATACATTACTGGTAACTTTAAAAAAGAAAAGAAGTATCTTGGTTTTCTATATACATTTTGTAAATTGTTTATAGCCAAGATCCTATTTCTCCTGTATATTACTTTTTGGCAGGGAATATTTAATAAATCAGTGAGATTAACCAATAATTTACTTAAAGAATATAATATCTAAGTTAATTGATTTTAAAATAAATTATAATTTTGAATGTTTAAATCATACTGCTCCAATAATCTGCCTTTGTTTGATAATGAGACCATTACATTAAAATTCAGCTTATTTTTTTAATTAAAAAAAACAAAAAAACAAAACAAACAAAAAAACAAAAACAAAACGAACGAACAAACAGAGAATGATTTCTCAATTTCTTGTAATACATATTACTGGATTGCTTCAACTAATTTTATCCATTGTTTATGGTACCTACATCAAGAAACTTAAATAAATTGGAGAATTTTATGCATTACCAATAAACTTCCTATATATCTAATAATGAACTATTTGCAGTGCATTTATTATTGAAAAAAAAAGAAAAAAACTCAAGGAATGGTTTATGGGTGCACACATTTCTTTACACTTGATGTATTCTGCAAGTGTCAAAATGTAAAATGTGCATTTGTTTTTTTTTTTTTGTTTTTTTTGATAAAAGGAAAAAAAATACTTGTATGTTTTCTACAAATGAATTAAAATTCATATGAAGATTTAATGGAGGGGATTATTAAATAATTTCTCTATAGATATTATAAAAGCAGTGAAAACATTATTGGCTACTTGTTAAATTGTAAATTCAATTTAATTTTTCCTATTTGTGATGGTAGTTTGATTGCCAATTTTTTAATCATTCAAAATTGTATTTTAATAAATTAAATGACTTGTGTTTATTAAAATACAACAAAGGTTGTTTAGTTTGATATATTATTTTATATTCCAAAGCAAGTTTGGTAATTTTTTTAAAATCAATGATTGTAAATTTTATTGTGTATCATTTAAAATTATTTCTAAATTTATTTAGGATGTTGCAGAAGTTCATTCAAAAAACGAATGAACTTTTATTCCATATTCCACTATAAAAATTAAAGCAAATCATCCACTTCTATATTCAATATTAAACCCAGACACTAATTCTGACTCTGCTTCTGCTAAATCAAGATATATATGTATGTAGATATACAGACATATCGTATAGTTACATCACTATCTGTCCAACTAACAAATCTCACAGAAATTGTGTACGAAAAGCAATTGAAGGCATCATTGCAAGAAGTGCCTATGTCCATTTTAAAATCGTCCATATTAAAAAACGATTGTTCAAAGTCATCATAACTCTTGAGCAAAAAAATTTATTTTTGCTGTTTTCATAGATTTAGATAAAAGACTTAAGCATTTTTTTTCCCTAGAAATCTTAAGTAATCCTGTTGCAGGAGTGCATGCAAACAATAAAAAAAAAATCACCCTAACAGCAAATAGCAAAAATATATATAGGCACTGTTTACAACAAAGCCTTCAATTTAAAACAGAACAATTTTCTTAGGAAATAAAATTTCAATAAAATACATTACTTTTCAAAACATGTTGATTGAATCATTACTTTTCATCCCATTTAATATCATAAAACCTCATTATCAGTATTTAACTTCAAATAATAATCATTGCTGTACAGTGTATGTCATTTATTTTGTATAATATACTTATATTTCTGATCTCTACTTTACAAGGGTTTTGTACTTTTTGTCTGTGTGTGAATGTTTAAGTACTTAAGAGTACATTGTTTGTATATATGTGATTTTTAAGTCAATAAAAATACTGACTTGGTATTTTATTCTATTTTTACTTATTTCTCAAAAAAGGGGGTGAGTGGGAATATAGTAGATGTGATTTTCATTTGGTTTCTATACACTAAAATAGTGAAAAGATAATTCATCTAATTAAACCTAAGATTTGATAAACCAAAAAGGTAAAATTTCTTAAAATTCAAATAATAATGATTGCTGTACAGTATTTTTCTGTTCCTCTATTTTACAAGGGTTCTGTACTTTTGCCAAGAAGATGAAATTATATTAATATAGTATAATGATAAAATATACTTAATTAATGTCCAAATTCCTTCTAAAACCAATGTTGGTAAGAAGGGATTTTAGAAATATATTCAATTTTTGCCTTCTGATTACACTTTTAATTTTGATCACTTTTCATCTATCAAGACTAATGCTTATAAGCAAAATAAGAGAGCAAAGTTCTCTGAACTGAATGCATTAAACTATCTACACTAAAATAACCTAAAATTCTCATATTATTTTCTTGGGGAATGTACATACTTATTACTCACATCACATATGTATATATACATATAAGGGCAAAAGTTAAGTTTCAGTAATTTTTCTAATGTTTTTTAATTATTAAAAAGGAACCCTAGAATTTTCAGAAAAAGTTATTTTTATCATGCTCAATATGCAAATTGTAGTTGCTATTAAAGTGCGCTACCAGAGATCTGGTTGTTTTTCATTTTCGAACGTTTATCAGTAATTCTCAGAAAATGTTAATAGAATCATTTATCTGATTCTTTGCAATAGTGTTATTGGTTGGATAGAGATGTGACTGAATAAAGCTGACATGGCTGTGTATCACTAATGGGGATATCAAGGAAACAGTTTCAGGATACAGGGATATCACTAGGGGGACTGGTAGAGTTCAATGATCTTAAGATGACCACTGCCTGCAAATAACTGAAAAGCATCATAGAGGTAAGGACCCATTTTCAGCTTGTTTCCTAACTCACTGAGGCTACTGGAAGGAGAAATTCAAGGTGAACAGGGACCAAAAGGCTTCATGAAGTAGGCCTTTATGCTAGGATCAGCAGTCTGTCATCTTATCCCCTATTCAGAAAAAAGCACACTTGGAATGGTGTCATCAAAACATAATTTGGGACATTAACATATAGAACAAAGTTCTGTTTCACAGATGAGTCAAGAGCCAGTCTTCAATCTGATTCCAGAAGGACTTTTATCTGGAGAGAATGTGGACAAGATATCAGCCATCAAATGTTAAAGAAAGAAAAGAAGAAAAGAAGCAGTACTAAGACGCACTTACCTGGTGAAAATTAATTGGGGAATTTAAACCCGACAGATTCAGGACCACTACATGTTCCATCATCAGGGGACAGCACAAGACAAACAACACATGGTTATCGTACAG
>JAFIDM010009631.1:25294506-25330140 GCA_023159025.1 Thereuonema tuberculata | reverse complement strand
TCTCGCTTTCTAAAACGAACAGCATGCATTTCTTTTTATGAATAAATTGGAAGTTTGTCGCTTAATTTGTATAATTTTAAAATTTTACAACGATCCTATATTCCCGGGACAAGCTCCTGGCTTATCGACCAATTCGCTTAACGACATAGACGTCGGATCAGAACTCGGTCGTAAAGTGAGGAGTATCTGTAATATAACAAAGTGATGTCAAAAATATGATAACAAAAGTTAAAAAAAAGTTTCTATAAATTCTGATACAATCTCATTTTTTCCCCATTTTGTTGAAATTGGAACAAAACTTTTATTAAAAAATCACACAAACTTTGGATAAATAAGCAATATATTTAAAATATAATACAACGTTTAGGCAATTATAGCTGCAATTGCCATTTTTCAAGTTACCGAATAACAGACTGAACGGAAATAAACAAACAATCTGAGATTCAAAAAGGAGGTCGAATACATTATTGATGGGGGGAAAGGGGAAGGAAACATGTGTCAAAAAACCGAGGATTTTTCTGTCCACCCTCTGTTGTTACCCTCCCCCCTCCCACACCCCTTCAGTCTTAGAGTCACGTGCACTTCCTATGAATGATTTAATGCCGTTATATACATTTTTAGTTTTGTGCTTGTGCTTTAAGTATTGTTTATATGCTCTCACTATGCCATTGTCAAAAGCTAAAGCTCCTTATAAGTCATTAACATTAGCTGAAAAGGTAGTGGTGATTAAGGAAGTGGAAAAAGGCCTTAAAAAGAAAAGGAAATCGCCGAGGAATTTGCAATTCCATCCAACACGTTATCGACATATTTGAAGAACAAAGATAAAATCTTCAGCAGCAAAAATGACAATGGAAAAAATAAAAAAAGAACGAGAGGACCTGGCAACCCAGAAGTTGGAATCATATGCTAGGACACAAAGATTGCATTCAATGAAACAATTAAAAATATCAACCTTCTTTTTGAAAGTGATGAATAATTAAGCTAGTAAAAAATGTTTGATTTAATGATAAAAAATGTAGCAGTATTCTTAGATAAAGTTTATGTGTTAAATCTTTGATCGTGGAGTTAATCTTTTTTTATTTATCTCTTCTTTTTGAGAGAATATAAGTAATTCGAATTTTTGGATAATTCGAACGAACCTTCAGCTTCGAATTATCCAAGTTTCACTGTATCAATTTATTCAAACTGATTTGATTAATTAGATATCTCTCAAGAAGGAGCCGTTGAACGACCACATTCTTAAATAACAATAGAAAATGATTGACTTAAAATGAGTAATTCTTTTTTAGGCTTCTGTACAGAGCGTAGCTCATAGCAGGAGAAGCCTTATATCTCTGCTCTGTCTGTCCGTCCGTTGCGTCGCGAGAAATTCATATCTCAGCTGGATATGAACTTATGCTGGAGACATGATCTATATCTCACTAAAAAGGTCTTGCGAAGACAAGCTTATAGGTGATGATGACAAAACTCTCTGAGAACTCGTTTCTAGCTTGTGTGATTCCCAAGTTATAGTGAATTTGAATTTTGATCTTAATTTATAAGTTTTACTAGCGACCCATTTGGGAGTTATTGCGGTTTTCCTGTACGTCCGTCCGTCTGTCCTTCCCTAACAACTCCCGAACGGAAGGTCGGATTGGCAAAAGGACTTCACCATCGTTCAGAGGCCCAAACACCGTAGGAAAGGGGTAGGCCTATTTATTTCTGCCTATCCGGAAAAATGCGGACACGGTCGACTGTTTATTTCCGCAAATGTGGGATTTTTTGGCTCGACAACTACTGACCCGATTGACTTGAAATTTGGGTATGCCTTAGTTTGGAGTGTCTACCTTCACAATCTATATTTTTATTCGACCGTATCTATAACAGTTTGCGGACACACTCGACTCTGTCATCATTTTTTCTGTTGCAGAAATAATATATATATATATATATATATATATTGTAGACATTCTAAACTAAAATATATCCAAATTTCAAGTCGATCGAGTCAATAGTTGTCCTGGAAAAAATTCCCAAACTTCACCTTTTTTTTTTTCTCTTGCCTGCAATTAATATCGGCCTACTCTGAGCTTCTTGTGAAGAAGAAAGATAAAAGTAAATTGACAGCATTGTTAAATGTATCATCACGCTTATAGACTTTCTATAGTTATGTTGTTTTCGTTATTGCAGTAGTATTAAATGCTGAAAGTCTTCACTTGACATTCTAAGTAAAATCTTTAAAATATGAACGCAGTTCGCATTTAATCCAAAATTCTACAAAAGGACTTGTAAATTTAGTTCACTACGAAGTTGTAATGTGACCTAATCCAGAACATTTTTTTAGTTTTATTTCTTTTAGTTTAGTTGAAATGTTATCATAAAGAAATTGTTATTTTCCTCTTCAATGCTTTAAAACTCTTTATACTATTGAAATTACAAGATTGTTTATTCACTGTGGAGTTAGTACAATAAAGTTGAAAACATGATGAATTATATCAGGCACATGTTCCATCCTGTCTTGTTTTGAAAACATTTGCAGTGTTATTGTTTTTTGTGAAGTCTCTTGTTTAATGTGGGAAAAGAAATGGAACCTCCACAAATCTACACTAAAAAAATAAAAACACATTAAAAATAAAGAAAAAGAAAATTCATGTGCTAGCTTCTGGCCGCCTCTATGAATTTCTTATGCGCATGTAAATAAAGAAAAAAGCGCCTAAAAATGTCTAAACACATTAAAAGGTGAGACCAATGTTCATAAGTGACATCTCAAGACAGTCTGTTTCACGCTAATATAGCAATCTTCAGTAGTCACTGTGAACAAAGCAGTCTCATAACGAAGATATATTGATCTGCTTTGTTCAAAATGACTACTCTCAACTGAGGATCGTACTATCAGCGATCAGACAGGCTGTCTTGAGATGTCACTTATGAACATTGGTCTCACCTTTCAATCTCTTGTTTAATGTCTGTCGGTTTGGTTTATGCCTTTTGTATTTCATTCTACTGATCCTAGACAAAGTCGATTTGGTGAACAATGTTCCATTAGATGAACGGAAACCCTAATTCCAGTTGTTTTTAATCTTCTGTCGACCTCCAATTAACCAGAACTGAAATCGCAACCCTTAAATTCATTTCTGATTTGAATCAATATAGGAAAAATACTATATTTTTAGATATTGTAATTTATTAATCCGCTGTCCAATAACAGATCGAGAAGTTCACGGATTACAGTTTTAAGAATCTTTGCTCTAGTGCTCATAAATAAAAATAAGAACTTGTATTTAGTACCTGGAAGACCGAACTTTGATCGGTAAAATAAAGCAAAAATAAAGTAAGAACACTGTAGACAATCACCTGATTATTTAACCCCCTTTGGGAAAAATGGACAGATCCACAGTGAATACAGTAAAAAATTATTATTATTCAGAAAAATAATTACTTTTGTTAGAGGTAAAAATAAAATTATTATTTTATTACACATAAAAACACACATAACATCAATTTATTAAGAATAAACTAAAACGGAAATAAAGTAGACATAACCAGGTCAATCATCTACCCCCTAAATGAGTTTTCCAGAAGTCGAGACCTAGCTAAATCGCTTTCTCGCACCCGAAAACGATAGATTCATCCCATTTCATCAAACCTCTTAGGCCTGTTTTCAAAAATGCTGGCTTTGAAGTATTTGATTAATAAAAGAAATCCCAGTTTTGTCATTTCTAGTTAGCTGAAGAAAAGTAAAGCTTCAATAAGTCATCTTTTGCTGCCATGTTCCACAAATATAGAATATATACTATATACTGTATGTATGTATATTAATGGAATTTTAATTGAAAGTTCTGGATGCAAAAAATAAAAAGTAAAAATAAAATAAACAGTAACAAGTTTTAAAAATTAATTTATATTGTTTTCACTCCTAAATCTGTACTTTCTCTTATAATAATTATAATTATTTAAGTATTCCGAATTATAATTTTAAAGTTTTAGTTTGATTTTGCTTGAAATTAACATGTAAATGTTAGCGAGAAAGCTTTCTTAGATTCTTAATTCATCGAAGGCAAAAGTGCCAGAATCATTAATTGGAATTAAGTATCCATTTCAGAAATACAAATAAAGAATTTGTGGAAAATTGGGTTTTCTTGCGATTTCTAAAATGTTTAAAATTCACCATTGATTGTAAGAAAATAATTCACTCAAATTATTATCATCTTTAGAGTATTCAGTTACAAAGACAGTAAGTGACTAATCTATTTATAAAGAATTTAAAGAGGAAAATCATAATGATAGATAGGCAATGAATACTAACTGTAATCTATGAAAATACTGCTAACTATTTATTGTATGTTTTATCATTACTTACTTATGATGAAGTAGCACACAGAATTCTTCCTTTCTTCTTCATCATATTCTTCACTATCCACTGTTGATGGAAGAAGAATCTTTTCCATTCCTGCTGTTTCATTCTCCTTAAAATGTACTTCCAGCTGTGACAGGAAAATAAATATTGTATAAGTATTTAAAGTTATAAATTTATAACTATTACCAGACTCGAGATTTTTATAAAGGCATTAAAAAATATTCTTAAGATTAAAATTAGAAATTAAAAAAATATAAATATAATATAACTTGAAAGCTTCGAAGCAGTAAGTATGGCTCATATTCTCAAGTACAGAAAATTGATGTGATTTAAGAGAATTTATGCTTAAGTGCTATGAAATTTACTGGTTGACTATCCACACAGAAAAGCTACTATTTTTGATAGTTGATTGTTAATTGATTAATTATCTGAGATTTACAAGACGTAGATGAGTCTTTTCTGTCATTTCTTTCTACTTTGCTGAAAATGAACACTTTTCATAATTGAAAATCTGATTAAATTAATTTATAGTAAATATTAAAAAAAATATTAGCAGAATAAAAACAAGTAAATAAATAAAACAAAAAAGAAAAGATAGAAAATAGGAATCATGAATAAGGAAGCTAAGGGGATCGTATTTCCCAGACCATGAACCTCGATATTATGCTATTTGCATCCAAGTTTAAAACAAACAATTATAGAAACTACTGAAGAGCATACTAATGTTCAATCAGTAATTGTATATTGTTTTCATAATAATTTATTAAGGTTATTGCTGAGTGTTCTGTAAGGCAATGAAACAATCACGTATTGCTCTCCGTTTTTTTACAAATCAGATTTACTTGCAAGGCATACACTGAAGTGCATCCAGGCACCATGGTATCCGGTTTATGAGGACATAATGCACACCTTCAATTTTCATCCTCATACTCAGATAGGAGTCCTAATTCTTCTAACGAAGTGTTATAGAGTCTAGTTTGCAAGTCGAACATCAAGTCGTGCCAAAAGATTTCCCCATTTTCCCGAAATTTGTTAGACAAATTTACGAGTTTCTCAAAAGAACTATTCACCTAATGAAAAGTTATGAAGATTGATGCAATACATGTAACATTACAATAAGTAATCTTTTTGGTATAAATGAGTCTATTTAGAAACTTCTTTTTAGATGTAAGTATAGGTTGACGAAATTATTAATTCAAATAAGTTACTTGAAAAAATGAAGTGATTCGTAAGACCCTGTGTTTTATTGCTTGTGAAGACACGAATTGTAGATTACTTGATAAAGCCTGCTTGAAAGATATTTTTCACTGGAGAAAACAACAACCATGAAACGTCGCTGAGGTGAAGAGCAAAAGGAATCGTGTCATTCTGTTGATAGAATGAAAAATCTGTGATGCCATGATTGGTATCAACCATTTACTGATAGGAAGTTACTGAGCTTCGTTTCTTTACAGAAAATGACTGAGAATTGGAGAGCTAACAATTTGATTGTCATACTCAATCGCTTCCATTTAATTGGGGAAGAACTGCCTCCATTAAACAACGAAATCTCAGATTTTATGGCTTCTGCAGTTGGAATGTAAATCCCAAAGATTAATAATCATGGACCTTAAGAGAATTAAAATTTGTTACACGAGATTTCAAAACAAACAGCGATAAATGAAGGTCAGATCGCTGCCAACAGCAAAAAACAAAGCTATTGATGATAGAATCAATAACAAAAACTTATTCTGTAGCAATATTCAAAGCCTAATGTTCTGATCATTGAGAAACTATTTGCACAATTGGTATATCAAAGAATAACGGTTTTGTTTTGAATAATGGATTTTTTTTTCTTTCTTTAAAGTAAGCCTTACCAAATTCTTTTCGAAAAAGGGCTCAACATCATTGACATTTTTGATGTATATCATGAGATCTAGATCGGATGATAACGGGGTTGGCACTCCCAGATCGAAAGCCTCCACACGAATCTAAATGAAGAAAAAAGAAGAATATTAGTATATGACAATAATCATTAATTATAAATTTCAATGTTCGTGAAAAACATATTTTCATAAATGCAATACAGTACTAAAAATATGAAAAACTTCAATAGGGAATAAAGGAATTGAAGCCATAGATGAAACTTCTAGATTAACTAAAATTTCATTAGAATGTTAATTAAAAAGAAGTTTAGTCTTTGTCATTTGTGTAAGTAATAATTTTGTTAAATTATAACGGTGTTAAAAGACATTGTTATATTGTTTAGATTACTTTGAAGTAACATGTTGCATACAGTTGTTACAACTGAAGTTAAGACAATCTAAAATTGAATTTAAGTGACGGGTTTCTTGTAGCTTAATATAAGCCTGAAGTAACCTTAGATCAGAAATGAATAAAGAAAAACACTGGTGGAGTGTCTGGAATTATTAAAAAATAATTATTGTTAACTAAAGTCAGTTTCAGAAAAAGATCAGGAGTGACGTCATTGAACCAAGTTACACAGTATTCGTCAGCTCGAAACGTACTTCTACTTTTCTGTAAATATCGTTCTGCAAGCAAAAATTACTTGCGAAATTACTTTAAGTTTGTACTGATATGTAATAAAGTATTTAAAAGTATTTTTTGTGAAAATTTTCGAACGAGTGAAAATCAATCGTGCTATTGGTTATCAAGTTGTCGAACTACTTGACATCATGGCTGGCTCCACTAGCTCACACGTCTCTCCTCAAATGTACTTTAAAAGTTAATAGTAAAGGTCAGTCTTTGCGTGGTCCTGTCATTTGACTGGCGATAATAAAATTAATATATGTGGAATTTAAACAGGATTAATTAAAAAATCTAAAAAGCTGGAGGGGGAGAAAGAAAAATACAAAACAAAAAAAGGCATTTGGGAGAATCGATCCAGTGAAGCTCAACATGAAAGACGGATGCTTAGACCATCTCGCCACCACAGAATTCCTGCACCTGACGTCACTCCCGATCTTTTTCTGAAACTGGCTGCAGATGTATCAATATTTATTCATAATGTAATAACCTAATGTTTGGCATATTTCCACCATAAATATCTCCTTGATTTCTAAATTCGAAATTTACCAGGATATAGTGGTGACCTATCAGTGTAAAAATTTTACAATATTGGAAAATTACATGATAAGTACAGTGAAGCTCGGTTATATCGCGATCTTTCGGATCCAAGATCTCGAAGATCGCGATCTGCCCGAGCGTTTTTTACTTCGCGATGTTAAATGTCGTATACTCGAACCCTATTATCGCCCACACGATTCCAAATCGATTTAAAATGGTCATTTCGCGATTACCTACATCATTCAGAGCGATGTGAGAGAATTTTATATTTATAAATATTTATAAATCATTACCTTTTCAACGCTTTGATGGGTTATATTAGCCAAAATCTTCATATTTCTGTTCTCTTAAGGTTTGGCGCCGCCATCTTGGGATTAGCGGTATTACCCAGTAAGTATTAATTGTAAGTAGCAAATCGCGAGCAGTTCTCTAAAATCAATCGATTTTCGTACTTTTTGGGCGAAAATATGGTAAATTTGCAATTTTACAATTATATACCTTTTCCAAAATAGAAGGGGTCCAAGACCAAATCGCATTATATACGAATTCGTGATATAAACAACCGTGTTATAGCCGAGCTTCACTGTATAATGTTATTGTTTAAAAATTAATATTCATACTGGTCGAGAGCAAATGTTGTACTTAAGCAATAAAATAGGACGATTCTTGTAAGGAAAGCCAAAATCATATTCTGGATTATATTTGACAACCGTTTACAAAGAGTGTTAAAATCAGTTTTCTTGGACTGAATCATTATGAAATTTAATTCTGGTGCTGGAGATAATACAATCATGTTAAGAAACATATTTGGCTTTTGAAACGATGATCAATATAACTTCTTACCTGATATAACTTCTGTCTCTCTCTATCCAACACCTGCGCCAGAGTCACTGATCCATTGAACTGATCTATAGCAAAAGTCCTCCAGTGACCAAAAGAGTCTTCTTTGATTCGATATCTGACAATTCCATTGACACCTGTATCATCATCCTCAGCATTGACATCCACTACTACAGTACCAATGGGTGCATCCTAACAAACAGTAGAAATCACAAATAAGTAAATCAAATAATTAACAGTTTTGCAAATCTAAATAGCAGGATGACGTAAACATTTTGCACCTCAAAGGAAGAATGTGTTTTATTCTTCCTCAAGGAAAAAAAACACTCATAATTAACCATGTCCCAAAATATTTGACAAACATTGCTAGTAGACAGAGTAGGGTAGATAGGAATTTGTTTAAGAGGGACAATCAAAGTGAAAAGTCTGCTTCAAAATTTCGGAGAATCAGAAGTTCCTTGAACCAACTAACCAATCCATCAAAAACAAAAAAGAATTAACCCTTATATACTCCCGTGGAAGACAGCATTTGAACTTGAAATCAACGTAGATTTTTAGTCGTATAATCCAAATTAATGGCTCGATTTTAAAATGATTATTGAATGAAAGCTTTATAACAGAAAAAAGAAATAAATGTTTAATATTTATTATTAATTGTTCATTTTTAGTTTCATATGTCGTATATTACTTTTACCCAAATAAAAATAATAGTGAATGTCAATCATTTATATAATTAATTAATATAATTATTGTTGGAGGATTTTTGCCTTTATATTTCCAAAGGTCGGAATCGAAAAGATCTGAGTTTTGACATTAAATTTAGTAACACCGTCGAGAAGCAATAACCAAGACATTAGTGAAGTTAGTAGACGAAATGCTTCATTCAAAAATAATATCTTTTTTTTCTCTTTAATGAGATACTGTTTTGTTATTGTTTAAAGTATTTTCTCGCTATAAATTTGTGTTTATTTTCTTCAAGTTTATACAGTTGATTGTATTAATCTCGAAGATAGCCTCTCAGGTTTTACAGAAAACGAACAAGAACCTTCGAGATTGAATGCAGTTTTTTAATAAGTTTTCAATTTTTATTCTTGAAAAATAGATTTTCGGAAAATGTTCTTTTTTTTTATTAAAGAAGAGATTGTATTTTGTCTATAAATATGAAATTATTGTGAAATATCAATTAACGCTTATATTGAGTCGAAATTTACAGCTTTCCGAGGTCTTAAAAAAAAATGCATAGTTTTGCCAGAAAGCAAGAAAGTTTAGAGGGTATCAATATTAAAAACAGATTTTGAGTTATTACAGTTTATCAACAATTTTCTTATAAATAAATGATGAAAAACAATCTTTTCAATTATGCTTTTAAACTTAAATATTACAATAATATAAGATTTACCTCTGGGATCTTCAGACTGACATTCTGTGAGGGATGAATAAACCTCGGAGCATTGTCATTGAAATCGGATACACAGATGTTTACTACTGCACTGGAATATAAGGATGGAGCTCCTTCGTCCATAGCTTTCACGGTGAGAGTGTAGTTATTCACTTGTTGTAACAGAGATCGAGCTGCAAACAGGCGACCAGAAGAACGACCTAATGTTTCTATTGCAAATAGGCCTAATGGAAGAAAAATAAAAATAAGGTTTCAGGATTTAATGAAACAAAGTTTGGAATTGTAAAAGAAAAAAAAAGTAATAAATTGAAACCACATATCCTAGCGAAACTAAAAGGAAGAAAAAAGCTTAGAAAAAATTAATAATGCATTTAATGTAAAGTAACTGGAAAGACCGAGCATTGATCGGTAAAATAAAACGAAAATAAAGCAAGAACACTGTAGATAATCACCAGGTTATTTAACTCTCTTTGGGGGAAACGGACAGCTCCGCAGTGAATATACACGACGTTGAATGGGAAAAGTTTTAAAAATTATTATTAAGTAAAATAATTATTTTGTTATATGGAAAAACGCACAGAACACGAATTTATTAAGAATATAATGGAAATAAAGGAAGAACACTGTAGACAAGAACCTGGTATCCAGGTCAATCATTTTCCCGACGTCGAGACTTAGCTAAATCGCTTTCTCGCACACGAAAACGGTAGATTCACTCCATTTCATCAAAATCCTTAGGCCCGTTTTCAAGATAAAATTTACACGAATTGCTCGCTTTATACGATAATATAATCGACTTCCCTCTGAAATAAATTATATTGGATTTCCAAACCTCATTACTAACCAAACAAAACCAATTCCGGATAAACTCCTTCACAAATTCGTAATACTATCGACGAAATGGACCCTATTCTCTGAATATGGAGCGAATAGGATAAACACAATAAGATATCACGGTATAGATCCTGACATTCAAGAAGCTGTTCGTTGTTTTCATGTTGTTGTTTTTTTGTAATACTTTAATACTCTATCTTTTGTTTAATATTGATAAGCTTAATTCTATTTGTTTTTCTGTTTTATAATATCTTTAATCATGCTGCAATTCTAGCTAGAAAGCTGCTGGAATAAAACTTTTGCACATGTGCTATAATTAACAGTTTCATTACTTATGAAAAGTATAGTTCAAATTGCTGGCACGTTTTAATAATAACAATATTTTAAAATACAGCTGATACATCTTGTATTTCACAGCTGAAATTTCAACTTGAAATTTCAACAAAATACCTAGCTGAAATTTGAACTTTTGAACCCACTAATGAAATGTAAGCTTCCTAGGATAAATAATTTTTGAATTCTCAAGATTACAAACAATATATAGATGAATTTTCGAATTTAAGTTCTAAAGCTGTCTCATTAATGTTTTTTTGCTCTGTGAGGTGCTTTACATTGGATACTCTTCGAGAGCTAAGCTTAGCTCATAAAAAGGATTCCTATGAAAAAGGAAGTAGGGAAGTGTCTTACCATTTGGATCACCGTCTACGATGGAGAAACCCACTTTGCTGTTTGGAAGAGAAGGATCATCCTTATCTGTGGCCCTCAGAGAGGTGATGGTATCTCTGACTCGATGGTATTCTGTCACGTGAACACAACCCTCCGATGCTGAGATGACTGGAATTTCATCATTCACATCAAGCACTCGGACGAAAATCTGGAAAGGATTGTAAAAGAAAGAACATGATTTGGTATTTGAAGTTTAAATATACCAGTATACACGTATTCTGTTCCTGAATACGACGTGGATACTTCTTAATTTCCTATAACTTCTTCAGTTCCTAACATTTACTTGCAAAGACCTTAAACCTGTCTTGGAAGAACATCTTCTGGTGAGTAAATATAGATGGATCCAACAATAGGTGAATAAAAAGTATCAGGAAATATCTGTCCATATTAAATTCAGAATACATGTTTTTAGATTAAATAAAACTCTCAGCAAGAAAGATAACTGGAATTGCAAATCGTAATGTGCTGGTTGTTTTGCTCAGCAATAAATAAAAAAAGGTCTTAGAAGCTCCATGATTCTAAATGATGGCAAAATAATCCAGGAAAATCCTCTCCTCTGATTAGCAATATGAAGTGCTTAAATCCACGTTCTGTCTCATGTCCATCAGTAGAAAAACTTCAATGGAATTACTGTTGCTAATCGAGTTATTATTACAAACATAAATACAACAATGTCAAGAAAAATTAACATACTGAATCAATAATACTTTCATTCATAAGTATGATTTCAAAAAAAAAAAAGAAAAAGAGAAAAAGATACATTCCTAGAAATGTCAGACTTTGAAGATTTTAAAAATAGATTTGTATCCAATGTTTTATGGGCTGAAGTTTCAGAATACATTTTTTTTTATGATTTCTGGTTCCTTCTTTTTAAATGGAGGAGACCAACCTTATGGTTCCAGAAGCTTTATTTTATGCTAAAAAAATGCTCGTCTCCAGATGCTTTGTGTCAAGAGAGAAACTTAATGGAATATAAATTAATCATTGAATTCGAAAGATACTTACAAGAGCCAGGTTTTTCCTTCTAAAAGAACTTGTGATTTTAAAAATGACATATTTTAATAATCTACGCCATAAATTAATAATGTTACTGTAAAATGTATTATTTAAAAAATTATTTTAATAAATAGTTATTATTTCATAATGAGTCCTGTATTTCAGTGATTATTTGTGTGTTTTCATAATTTCTCCGTTTAAGAAATTGTTTTAAAAAATGTAATAATTAAAGTATTCATGAAATTTACATAAATGAAAAACAATTCTGTAAGGAATAATACAAAAAAATGAAGCTCATACACAAAATTCATTTTAAATGAAATTAAGCTCAGAGTTATTTTACTCAAAACTGTTTATATTCAAAATTTTAAAAAAGCATTAAGTTAGAACAACTCCACAAACACAGTAAATTACTATTTCCCTTCCCCACTTAGCCGTTGTTTTGGAGATCAAAAACGAATGTTGGAGACAATTCATCTTTTCTCAGTTTCCCATTCAAGTTCAAACCAATGTTCAACCTCTTACACCATTTATGGTACTGATTGAGACTTTTAAGAATGTTACCATTACCTGAAGAAATCAAATACTTCTTAACTTTCCATCCTCAGTCGTATTATATGAAAATAGTATCAGTAACACTGACTTAACTCCTAATTGTTAACTGGTGCTACAGCATTATCAATGTACTACAGTTCTGATAGGAAATAATATTATTCAAATTTTTATAAACTGGATGCATTGAATTTGTTAGTGCTACTGATGCATACTTTTATTATCAGTATTGTTATTATTATAAAAACAAATGTTTTATTTGGATAAAATCATTACAAGTGAACCATATGCAAGTAATCAGACATTAGCATCAACTTCGGTCGATGTTAATTTAATTATTATTTAGTGTTAAAACCAAAAAAATAATCACAATTTTTTATATATTGAGCCAACTTCACCAAGCTGACCTCATCCAATAATCCATAAAGGAAATTGTACTATTTTTGATGCCATAATATTATTTACAGCTGTGATACATACCTTTAGTGTACATGAAAACAAAGTACTCAATATTTGTATGGGCAAGAAGATGGATTTTAATAAAACAGCAATAACATTAACTCCTATGTTAATTGTTGGTGCTGATTTATTGCTTATGATACAGATCTTAGTTCTGTTTTGAGAAGTTTTCTTTTTTTCTAGAAAATTTAATGTAATGAATGTAAACATTGAACCCAAACTTTCAATGTTCCAATAAGAAACAATTTGATAAAAAAAAATTTGTTTTTTAACTAGGGTCAATTTTCCTTAAATTGGTCCCATTTGACTAAACATTGATTCTGACGTCAATCGTTAGTGTTTTTTCAATTTCGCTGTTAGATAGATATTTTTATGATTTGTTAAGAATCATAATGATTTATGATTTATTAATGAAGAATAAAAAAAATCCTAGTTTATTTGGATAGGAGTCACTCACTTGAGACAAATGTACTCAAATCTAGCATTAACTTCACAAGTACTAGGGTTGGTTAAGAACCAAAGAACCCTGATCTATGAATTAGGCCAATTACATGTGGAAATGGCTTTGTACAATTAAAATTAAAACTGCACAACAGCAAAGTAAAAATGAAACTAATATAATTATGTCAAACTCCTTTATCAGGTACTGGATTTTTTAACAGCATGATAAAATATCTCATGATTTGGAACCAATATCAAAAATACCTATAACTACGCTAAAGGAATTTTTGCATGTTGGTTTTTTTTTTTAAACATGCAAAAAACATGAGTAAAATAAATAAATAAATAAATAAATAAAACGATTGAAATTTCTTAGAATATTTTTTATTCTACTGTATCTCATTCACTCTTTTTCCTTGAATTAATGAAATTAATATTGTTTTTATAATGTTATAACATTTAAACCAAAATAATCAGTTACAAATGTCTTAAAATAATGATGCAGTTTCTTTATAAATGGTGAACTTTCATGCATGCTATTCCATGAATAAATATTGGCAATTTGAACTATTTTTTTTCCCCAAAAAATATCTAATATTTTCAGCGATTTTTTTTTATCAATATCTGAAGATGATTGCTACTTCACTTTTTCCTTCTTCTATATTTCAGATGTATTTTAAAGTCTTACTCCAACAAGAATTAGAAAGAAATGAAGATCTAAATAATTACCTTTGGACGATGGAAAATTAAATATCACCATTGTTTGGGGTTAAAAAAAACCTTTGAAGTCTTCGTGACTTAAAACTAACTGAGATTATTAATAAAGGAAGAAAAGAATTGATTTTTTTCTTATTATTATATATTCAAGAGAACTAAATATATAAAGCACTAGAATTTTCTTTAATATTTTGATTCTTTTGTATTTTCTGTAAAACATGTTTATTCTGAAAAGTCTTCATATGGAAGATGTACTAAGATGAGCATGTTCAAGTGATACTGGAAACATTAATTGGTATTAACAGTAAAATTATTTACTTTCATTATGAATGATATAATTTTTTTGTTAAGATATAAATAGCAACTGTGTAATTATTTTAATTACTTAATAATTCTTCTCCATTAATTAAAATTCTTTTAATTCATTACAAACTATTTTTAAAGTAATTTATTATACTTGATGGAAATCCCAAAACCTCTCAAATGCCTTACCTGTTTAAACGAATTTCTACTCTCGCCGGTGCTGAATCCAAACCGGAAGTTATCCCAGGCCTCCACAATCAGACCGTAATGATCCTGGGTTTCTCTATCCAGTGGTTCTGCAACGCGCAAAACTCCCTAAAAACAAACACAAAACAAATTTACCCATGATTCAATAGATTATTCAATAGCAATAGAAGGATTCTTTTGAGATTTCCCATCGATGCTCTGTTATCGAAGATTGTTAGCGAATTGTTTTTTAATATTTATTAATTTATTTTTCGTTAGGGAGAGTTAATTTTTTCTATTGACTAATACCAAATTTTTTAGTTCTAGTTAGGATAAGGACGAACAGAATTCAACAACTGAAGAACTATGTTACTGATGATGAAGGAAAAAAGATATTGGAAGATCAAGAAATGATATTTATACTTCTCAATAAATAAATAAATAATTTGAATCAACCCATTCAAAGATAGAAAAATAATGTAAAGAAGAGAACCCAAATATTGACAATAATAAAAGAAAGGCAAATTTAAGGCGAACAACTTTGGGATTTAAATTTCTAAAAACTCAGCCACAGTTTAATTTTCAAATTTATATTAAATTAAGAATATGATTCGAAAAGTTAAAAAAACAAAACAAACATTGATTGGATTTTATTTGGTCTGTTCTTACCGTATCAGGATCAATGGCAAATTTCCCCAAAGATGTCTTTTTATCCAGAATATAAGTAACTTTGCCATTGTCACCTTCATCAACATCTGTTGCCTCAATGACACCAATCTAGGAAAATAATAAACAGTTTTTTTTCTTAAACTGAAATATTTTAAAAAATTAGATAGAAATGTAAATTATATACAAAAAAAACCCACACTATTGTACAAGAGTAAGGAATAATAATAATAATAATAAATTAGGAATGTGACGGTGATAGCGTTTCTATTCAAATTTACTGACTCAAGCTTTAAACACAACTCATTGTTCTTGGGTCTCGTGTCAGTTCTCAGCACAGAATTAATTCAATATATTTTATCCGAGAGAAAAAGTATAAGGGTATAAGTAAAAGTATAAGTATAATTTTCATAGTCTAATATTCTTTCCTATTGAAATTCGTATATTCCTCAAAATTTAGCCATTCTTATCCTGATACCTGGTGTAAAAAATAATGAATTCACTGAATTTACAGTGATCGTAAAATAAGTGTTATTAGATCTACTACGCCGTGCTGGCGTGGCCGTGCGGTCTCGGCGGCGGTCTGCCGTTGTGGCCAGTGCGCCAGTACCTGGGTTCGAATCCCGGCAGTGGCTTGGCTGTTTCAATTTCCTTTCCTGTGTTGTTCGCCACTTCTTCGCTTTCTCTTCGGTCTGACGTCATTCCGTAATGGCGTCCTGGGGCAGGCAACAGGAAACCACCCCAGTATCTTTCCCCAGGCGTTTCTGGGAATTCCATGCGAATTCTATAGAATTGTACCTGTCTCCAGACAGAATACTATGGATGGAGATCTACTACATTAATAGCAAGGATTAATTAATCCCTATCGAATCGTTCGTATCAATTTTATTATTTTGTGGACAGCCATAATTCGAATTTCCAGTAAACGCAGGTAAATTTTATTTTAATAGATATACTCCTAAACTTTTTCATGTTATAACGCCAAAGAAATAACATTTATTGACGGCATTTCTGTTCTCTAATTAATTTACAAATTGATCTTGTAAGTATATTTTCTCCTATTTATAATATTCGTTTATTCACTACATAATAAAAACAAAAAAATTATAATTGTGCCAACTTTCAAATTCCGTTATGAAAATTGCTTTTCGTTTTATTTAAATTGTCATATTCTATGAAAAGAATAATAAATCATAAGTGACTGTCTAAGAACTTCATAAACCTCGGGGTTTACAGTTTGTCTAAATTACAATAAACTTAAACTTGATTGTGGCAATATCAGAACAGCGCAAGGGTGGTGCTAGTAATGCCTCGCACCAGACGTCGTCGAAACCTTATCTGTGGAGGCTTTTCTGTATGCTTTAGCAATTTTCTGTTTTAATAAATAAAGCAATTCATATAAAACACTAGATTTATATATTTTGATCTCTTATTACACGTCCCTAACATCAATAAACAGGAAAAATAGGCGTAGTTTAAACTATTTCGCAGAAGAAGCCAATAGTTGGTTCGGTGCGGTATCTGAATAAATGCTCTCTGCAAATTAATCATCGTATGTCATTCTGGAAGCATCCAACACCAACAATACTACAACTTAGGAAATTATTAATAATAATGATAATAATAATAATTTTTGTTTTTAATTCCTGTGAATTTTAGTTTTGGCACTGATAATTTATCAGGTAACTTCTGAAAGCCATCTTGTTGAAATAATTCATAAACATTAAGACAAAGATTGTCTATCATTGTAATCAATTCTTTGCAAGGATGAAATACTTATAGATTTCATTCTATACAGTTGATTCAAAACATATTTCAAGTTTCATTGCTTTTGTTACTTCTGGATCAGAGATAGATCACAATGAATGAATGACAACAGAACACAAATATGGGACTAATTAATTTAAATGATTTGAACACATTCAAATTTCTAGAAGCATTGAATATCTACTAACAAATTAGTTCATATTTTGTTAATAAATAACCTACCTGCGTTCCGGGGGCTGCATCTTCAGGAACGCTGAAATTAGCAATGTCAGGCAGGAAAACAGGATTATTATCATTTTCATCCAGAATTTGAATGGTTGCTTCCACTACTGTCGCCATAGGAGGTATTCCACTGTCAGTGGCTAAAACAGTAAAATTCAGCCACGAAAATACCTCGCGATCAATTTTCTTATCAACAGTAATTTCACCTGAAAAAAAAATACAAAGAAAAAATATTTATAACGATTAATCCTTAAATTATAAATTAAATTTTCGTTTTAAGTTCAACAGAAGCAAGGCAAACTAAAGAAACTGGCAGGTAAATACATAAACTTTTATTATTATTTTTTAATTGCAGAAAACTTGGTATTAAACCATTAAGTTGTTTTAGATCAGCCTATTTTGAGAATGTTCTTCAACAATAGGTTGGGAAACCAATTGGTCATTTAAAATTGAAGAGTTATGAGGTTAGAAGAAGCATAAAAACCTATCTAGAGGTTACATAATATAATTTAAATTATGTTATAAAATCCGTTACTGTTTTCTTATAAAAAGAACCTATTTTAAAAGGATTGTGCTAAAAGGTGAGCGATGTAACTTTGAAGAACTGTGTGCTTTTCAAAGCTCCTTTAATCCGATATCATAAAAATGAAGAAAAGGTTAAAAAATATGTCCTTCTGTTAGTCAGTCTTAGAGGAATTCAACAGGACTTTTGACAATCGAAAAGCTTTTAATCGTTATTGATATGTTGTTTAATATTATTGTTCTTACTGTTTTCTTGTATTTATTCGTCTTTTTCTTATATAGTCAATATTAGTGGGATCTTATGGTAGGTAGCTGTTTCGAATTCTTTAAACTTTCAACTATGCAGCGTTGCTCATTTTTTTATAGACAGAGAGAGGATACATCTTAGTGTTAAATAAACAATAAAACAAAAATACAAAATCAAATATTCATTCAAATTCTCAAGAACACAAGAGGTATTGGAGACATAACGCAGGAATTATAATAGATTTTAATCTGTTCTTTTTATTGTTTATTTGAATTGAGAAGCCAGTTCGTTTATCATCAATAAACTTATTTTTTCTTCTTAATTCATTCAGCTATAAGTGGAGTACGTTTCTGATGAGAACCGAAACAGCAGCTTCATAGTCGCACTGTCAATGGCTCAAAGGATAATTTAATTTTTTTCCTTTTATTTCTTTTCGCTTTCTCTTTTTCTTCTGTCTTCAAAAGCTCAGAATAAGGAATAAGGTTTGAAGTGGGCGGTTCATCTGATATCTGTATATTAAATTCTGTAAACCCCTTTTGGTTATAGAAGTTATAAATAAACAAAACCTCTGACTGATGTGTCTCAGGTTGTGGAAAAAAAGATAAGTTCTCGTAATTGGACCTTTTTTAATCTGTCTGATGGTTTTACATCGATTGCAAAGAAAATATAACCAACAAACTTTTACAGATATATTGCAAATTGTAAGTCAATATAGTGTCTGAATTTTCGGAATTTCGATATTGGTCCCCGGTTCAAATAATTACTTTTTACAGTATATTTTGTGGCTGTATCCTAGATTCGTATATAGTTTATTTTCTATAGAGGTATATGACTCTTTTCACCAGATAAAAGTAATTTAACTAATTAATTAATATATAGTTTTTACTTTCTCTTCTCCATTAGATGGTGATCTTCTATTCATTGGAGTCTGATTTTTTTGATGATCTATTCCAATCCTTCTCAAATTTTTCCATCTCGTGCTCCCTCCCTTTTGATGCTGCAAAAACTCAAGTCCCCTCCCGCCGCCCGAAAAAGATGAAAAAAGAAAACAATACTGGCTTCCACTATCCAACCAAAAAAAAAATAAACACATATCCTCGAGATCCCCTCCAACGGCCCTGAAAACTACTAAACGCTTTTGAGAACTAAAAAGTAACCAACGGATTTTAATGATTAAACTATTCCATCGAATTTCACAACTCATAATATGTAGAGACAATCTTTTTACCTGTTTCGGGATCTAAATTCAGCAATGACGTCACTTCCGGACTGCCTTGTAGAGTATATAGAATAGTTCTGTTCTGGTCAGCGTCGTCAGCGACTACTGTCAGTATGGGTGTACCTAACTGAGCGTTTTCCATCACTGCTTTGCGATACACGGGCTTACGAAATACAGGTGAATTATCATTAACATCTTCTACTTTGACAGTCAGGGTCCCTAAAGAGAAGAAATCAAAGAAGCTCAAAAAGTCTTAATACTTACTCATAAGCTGAAATTGAATTCTATGTTATAGTTTATCGTATAACAACATCACTTACATTGAAAATAAGAAAAACTAAAGAATAACATTAAATATGGATTTTCGTCCCCCCTATTGATGTGAAAGGCCTATTTAACTAAAACTTATTATAAAAATTTTCTGATTAAAAAAAGCACATACAAATAAAAGCATAAAACAAATAATGATAAAAAAAGGGTTAATCTGGCTGAAGAAGATTAATAAGGCTGAAACAGCTGTCCCAGATTTCTGAGATGAAGGCTCAGGGTGCGGGAACCTATTTTTCTTATTTCTGTGCATTTTTTGAGTTTTTTCTTACATTTTGTAGCACATGTTAAACTTTTTTATTAATAGATAATTATTGTTTTCTTAAGGAGATTTTTGTTAAAAGATGTTTTTTTTTTATTGCTAATAGAAAACAACTTGTAATGAAATTAGTACATCAGCTGTTAATGCTTTTAAAGATGATCAAATCTCATTTTTAATACAAAATAATTTACATGTATTTAGCGCTTACAGAATAGTTTGGAGACTGACAGATTATTAATATTCTCAAATGATTGTGAAAAAGACCTGACAGATTTGATCTGCTCTGGAAATGTCAAAAGTCAAAAAGAAGATTCTACTAATTTTGATTCCTATTGGATCAATAGTTACGTTGCCATTAAAGACAATAATCACGATAACTTAAAAATTATTTATCTTCCAAAGCTAAAACTTTTATGATAGATAAATATTACTACAGACAAGTTCCTTTTCAGTTCAGTGGAATTGCAGTATATCAATGCAAGAATAAAATACCACTACAATTATTTCTATAGAAATTACAAACGGCAAAACTTTGTCTGTAAGAACTTTGTATTTGATGTTTTACTGTATATAAATAGTATTTTGATATTTAATATTGAATTTTACCTGTTGCTGTTTGGATTCCCATCTCAGCTGCCAAATCCTGAACGACGACACATAACTTAATTGTTTCTACTTCTTCTCTGTCCACTGATCGCACCAGACGCACAATCCCTGAACTGGATTCCACGTCAAAAATATCTAAAACACCCAAAAATACAATTGTTATCGTAGCTCAGAATCAAGAGTCATCATACGTCACATAATGTTTAACACTATTAATATACAAAATAAATAAACAAACAAATGAATGAATAAATAGCTAAATGAATTACATTCGATACAAACCAAATATTATTATTATTATGTAAATGTTTCAAACCTTGGGTTTCCCCAGCAAAGACAACATGGCAGGTCAAGCACCAAAGCACATATTGCCAAGTGTAAAGAAAAATTAAGGGATGTGAGGGATGTGTGGTTGTGTCCATGAAATTCCTAACTATTCGTGTTGTGTTGAGTACCACCAACCTTCTAGAGTTGTGCATAAGTGTTTTTATGAAGTCTTAGTGTGCTGAGGCTGTGGTGCAATGTGTGTGAGGCACCAGACCAGTGGTTGACAGGACGATGGGTACAACACGTCCTCGGTCCTGCCTCCACTGCTTCTGGAGCTCGTGTGCTAGGTCGGTGTATTTACTGATCTTGTTTGCGCGAGTTTTCTGCATGTTCTTGCTGATAGGCACTGGAATATCAATGAGATAGGTCTGTTTGTTGACCTTATCAACAAGTATGATGTCAGGTCTGTTGTGATGTATAGTTTTGTCTGTGTGAATGGGGCGGTCCCAGTACAGCTTATGTGAGGGTGACTTCAATATGCTTTGTGGTGTGTACTTGTAGTATGGGACCGTCTAAGTGAGTGTTTGTATGCTAGCTGTTGATGAACGATCGAAAGCTACCTGATTGTGTCGGTGAAGGTAGTCTGTTTGGGAGAGAAGGGGACAGCCTGATATGTGGTCGATCATCTCATGCGTAGTGTGGCATTTCCTGCATTATTATTCTTATGTATGTATGTTTCAAATCTTGGGTTTCCCCAGGAAAACAATATGGCGGGTCAAGAACCAAAGCACATACTGCCAAGTGTAATCACGTGTGCAAGAATGATTCATATGTGAATTATTATTATTATTATTATACTTTATTAATAATAGGATGCTTCTTTAATAAAGACAGAATAACTTTAATATTTCGATATCCAATAGTTAAATATTTTTTTCCTCATAAAACACAAAATTACTCACCTGCATAACTATACTCGGCATTCTTGATAAGAGCGCCCTCTTCATTTCTAGCCTCACTTCTCGTGACGTCTATCGCATAGACTAGTCTTGCGGAACTATCTGGATCCAACGCTATTAACTGTGTCACATCCTAAGAAAGATTTAACAATGAGAAATGAATCATACAAGCCAAAACATCAGTAGCAATAGAATGGAGAAAACGTGTAACTCAATTAAATTCGTAAATGTTATTAGTATTAAACTTAGATTAAATTGTGGTAAATATGGTTGGCAGGGAGCCATGCAATGCGAACTTAGATCTATTGTATTACACCCACGGAAAGAAGGAGAGAAGTAGTGCAAGGGAACGGGAGAATTCAGAGAAAACATGTCCAGCGCGGGTCGGTTACCATAACGAAACCCATATAAGAACCGAACTTACTTGTCCGGGATCTGTATCTTCTTTAACAAACACTGTTCCTGGATCTTTTAGTTCAGGAACTTTGTTATTCACATCAACAACCGTGATGTTAACCTAAAAAAACAAACAAACAAATAGAATAACATTTTAATTCTAATTAACATTATTTTAAATTGTAGCAAATAATATTCCTTATTAGATTATCACGGAATGTAAATTTTAGGCGAAATATAAAAAATAATCAAATAGGTAGGCGGATTCATATGACTTTATAAGATTTTGATTCTTATTCAGACTTGATTAGATTTAAATCCGATTGAATCACTATGGTTTTTGTTCCTTACCCTCACAACTGCAGTTCTCTGATTGTCTCGTACTCCTCCGTCCAGTGCAGCGACATCCAAAAGATACTGTGTGGTTTTTGGATTAGTTAAATCCGGGTCTAGACTGGCCCCCGGCGCCACCATGATGGATCCTGTTTCAGAGTCTATAACAAATTTATCTTGAGCACCAGACTGTATTCGATAGATCACTTTACCAAAAGCAGAAGATCGATCTGCATCAGTTGCCTTCACACGGAGAACCAAAGAACCTACAAAAAATGATTAAGACAATTCTATAATGATTGCTTAAATGAATCAATGATTACTATTTGCATTTTATTTAAGTTAATCTTTATAAAAAAGAACGTATGAAGTACTTGAGGGCAGGGTGGAGAATATTATGGACTTGAATTACATTTTATAATATTGGTAACAAATAGAAATAACAAATTTAAAATCAAACTCAAGATAAATTCTAAATATGAGGGACAGGTTCTATGTAGGATAGTGTAATTGAAGTAACTCACCACTAGCAGCATCTTCAGATAGTGTTGCACCATAAACAGGGGAATCAAATTTCGGTGAATTGTCATTAGAATCCTGAAAGATAAAAAACATTATCCATTTTAACTTGAAACACGCTTTATTTTGGGTAAATTTGCATTCTAGTACTTTCGATTAAACACTTTCTAAGACACCCAAATTGTTCCCAACTATGGAATATACTTAACGGACGGTTTTTCCATATAGTATTATTATTATTAGTACTTAACTGGATTCAATTAGACTTAATTAAGACAGAAATTTACGACTATTTGGAAAAACCAGCAGTAGAAGTTTAATAAATCCCAAAAAATGTTTATCCTTGAAAAGACAGATTTCCCTACGTAGCAATAAGCTTATTTCAAACCGTAGAAAACATTCCAAACAAAAATACATTCCTTTTAGCAAAGGAAATTGGATACTTGAATGAATAAATTTGGGAACAGTTTATAACTTAAGAAATGTACGGCAGCAGTTTCTAAGAAGATGTAATGATCAAAATATGATGCATTTCAATAAAAGCATATATTAAAGTAAATAATATAGGATAATGTAGAGTTTTAAATTTTATATAAATAAAAGTCTCTAAGTTTTGATATATTAACATAGGATGAAGTATATAAAAAAATTCTTATTTCCACATATGTTGAGATTTAAAATTATTAATACGCCATATATGGGTCAATCAACTATTCTTTGTAGTAAACGCTAGCGACAACATAATGATTTTCTAACAAACAAAAATCGAAAATCTAACTTCCTGTGGAGCACATTTTAACGATTACTGAATGACGTTTTAGTTAAGAAACTGGCAGAGCACTGTTTTAATTTGAAGAGCAATATTTTGCTTTATTTAGTGAGATTATGGCGATAATTTGTCCCCTGCGGAACAAAACAAAACAAACAACCTACTTTATTTTATAATATTTCGGATTTTCCCTGTCACTGTCGCATATCCTTACTATCAGTTACTACTATTTAACATATATTTTTTATATTTAATAGCAATCTTTATTAAAATATTCGCTTTGGGAGTTTGCGAAGTCTCTGAAGGGATAGGGAAACCAAATACTCGCGGGGACACATTGTCCCCTGAGTTACTGTAAAAATACTAAAATATTCGTAATTAAACTAACATCGGTCACTGTAAAGCTTTTGATCAATGATCTAATAATACTTTGGGGTAAAAAGAAAGTCCAATAATTATTTCCAAAAACATTATTTATTAAATTCGTGTTCGGGACACACTTAGGTACAAAGAATAGTTGATTGACCCATAATCACATTAACGTTTTGGCACAGGATTCCTAAAGTCCAATGCATTTGAAAAGAAGGAAACAACTTCATTCATTCACAGAAACTTTAGAGATCAACTGCTGTTAGTTTATCGAAGCAGAGGACCTTGTATTGATTACTGCTGTTTGCACATAGAAGTGACATCCGAAATGAGATGCCGTGTCTGTTTGTTTGTTTGTTTCTTTCTTTGATCGCACAGATATTTCAGTGCACGATTTTTAATGGCACAAGGAGCGACAGAGACTAAACAGCGCCTGGAACAAGGTACTATGCTGTTGAAAAAAGATTCAAAATTGTACAGTTAAAAAAGATTCCATTACTGATTGAGAATAGAGAAGCTAGGAATATAATTCAACAGACGCAATGGAAACTATTAGACAACCAACTTAAAGTTACCGGAAAGAGAATACAAGGTCTACAGGAAAAAGAATTTTGGATTAATAAAAAAATGAAGAACATTTTTACTAAGGAAACATATGAAGATATCATGAGTTCGGAATCTCGGAAGTACAATAAAGAACTTAAAGTTTTGAATTTTAAAAAAAGGAAAAAAATAAGAGAAAGATTAGAAAGGGAGAACACAAATAAATGGGAGAAATATTATAAAAACTCAAACTACATAGTAAATCTAAGCAAAAAGAGATTAAGTAGAAATGAAATGCTTGTAATCAACAAAGGCCTAGATTTTAATAAAGGTTGGAACAAAATTAAAGTTATAACGGAAATTGAAAAACTCCAAGACCAGGTGAATGAGAAGAAAGAAATTTTCTATCAAGATTAGAGAATTTCATAACAAATATGAGCAACAGAATATTAAAAGGCATGAAGAAAAAATAAGAAAAAACTTAATGAAAGACAAAACTAGAAAAATGTTAAGATCTGATAAAGGAAATAAATTAGTTATCATTAATTATGAAAACTATAATAATAAAGTAGAAAATATGTTGAAATCAGTCGAATTTGAAGAATTAACTACAGATCCTACCTTTAAATTATATAAGAAAACTAAAAGTGAAATACAAAAACTCAAAGAAATGAAAGCGATTAATTAGATGCAGATATAAAAACCATTTCCACACTTTTCCATTAATATTTTAAAATATTTCAAATAAGATGCCTTTTTGAGTCGAGCTGATACTCTGGGACGGCTGTTTCGAGCTTGTTAGGCTCTCATCAGCCAGAGCTAATCAGCCAGTGCATTTGGATTCCACATTTTGTTCTTGTTTTTTATTTTCTTGCTTTTAGTTTTTGAGGGGTCACTGTCTCCATCGTGTATTTTAAAATATTTATTTAAAATATATGCAGCAAATTTTCGGGAACATTCGCTTTCCCTTTCTCAAGCCCTGAATAATGGGAATAGAATTAATTTACAAATAATCAATTAACGGTTTAGTCATCAACAAAATATAAAGACATGGTACGTAAACAAACTTATTGTTTTTACTAATATAAAACATATCAGCTTTATAGCAAAGGGATAAGAATTAGTTTACAAAAATATCATCTATTATTTAATAATCAAGATAATTTAATAATTCAATGTATCAAATAAATCAGTTTTTGTTATATTTATTTTAATAAAATCTTTGTACTAAACTAAATTCGACACTTGTGCTATATAAATCGACACTAAATAAGTACTTTAAAATACTAACGGAAGAATGTGGAAATGGTTTTTATATCTATATCTAATTATATTAAAAGATGAAACGAAGAAGGATTGTTGAAGAAAGCGATTAATTATTTTCAATACAAAAAAATGTATCAAAGAATGACTAATACACTAGTTTTTGAATCAAGACCCAGTTTTTGAGATACGCTGATGATATTCTATTAATATGGCGAGGAACTGAGAGACAATTCTCGATTTTCTATAGTTTTATTATACTATTACTGCCGTTCCGGCATGGCCGAGCGGTCTGCCGTGCGGACGTTGTGTCGAAACCTGGGTTTGAATCCCGGGCGTGGCTTAGTTGTTTCAATTTCTTTTCTGTTTTTGTAAGCCTCTTCTTCGCTTTCTCTTTCGTCTGAAGCCTTACCATAATGTCTTCCTGAGGAAGGTCACGGGAACCCACCTCAGTATCTATTTCTGCAGTAAGACAACAAAAAAAGCTTTGCAAAATGTTTCGATGTTCAAACAATATTTTCACAAGAACACAAACATAAAAGACGACAACAGTACTTTAAGACAAAGTTGCCTCAAGTGCATCCAGATCTCCAGCCAACCTACACCGTTGGATAAAAGGTTTTATTAAGATGGTCTTTTTCTTTGTCAATGTATGTTATATGCTTTTCTGGTTGACTCCATTGGACAAAACAACATCGTAATTAGGAAGAGTGACTAGTCGACCAACATTTGGACATATATACCATCATCGATGTTATGAACTGGGTTACCACAGTTTCCGCCATAATCGCAGACTGGGATGTTTCATCTTCCAAAAATGTGAATGCTACTTCATTCTAACTGCATGTAATGCTACAAGCTGAGAATTCAAAGTCAGGATGTTATTCGCATCAATTAGTCCAACTAGTCGGGATAACAGAACATAAGTCAATTTTCAATAATATTTCCATACATATCCAAATACTTTTACATCTTTTTGTATAAGAGATATTCTGCTTAACAATATTTTTTCTACCAGTTTAAAATGCAAAGCAATTAAGAAAATGCATCTACGAGTTGGATAATGACTTCAATACAAGCATTCAATAGAAACTGTCATAAAGATGTGTCATCAGATCATTATCAATTTCAAAATAGAGCAATATAATCGAGGTGGGAAACAATGCTTTAAAGAGAAAAAAGGTGCATTTATCCATAATGTAGGACTTTACCTGAACATAGACAACCAACTTTGCTTCACTGTAGAGTGAGGGCACGCCCTTGTCCTGAGCTCTTAAAGTCATGTTCAATACGCGGACATCACCTTCTCCGTCAAGAGCTTCGAAGTCCACCGGATTGATCAGTGTCACGTGACCATTTTCTTCGTCCAGGCGGAAAGTATCGTTCCATAATGGGTCGGAGAAAGTGTAGGTTATGGCACTGTTCGCTGTTCCATTTAAATCTCTATCCGTAGCCTAAAAACACAGGAAATAAAATGTTTCGGATAAATTACAAATGGTTTTCAAGTTTCAATTACTCAGTAGAAGAAGTAATTTAAAACAATCACTTTGGAAGGACATTACCAATAACTTAAATGTGAAAAACTGATCATATAGTTTTGAACTTCTCAATAAATATCATTGAAATAACTTTACTTTCTTTTACATTTTTATTTTCTTGATTCTTTTAGGCTAAGAACTGATTCTTTTATCTCATCTTTTATTTGAATTCTACTAATTCTACAATTAAATTTGACAGCTGATTGTACTCTTTGCCAAGAATCTTGACAAAGAAAGAAACAATACCTTTGATTTCACATTCAGTTGAAATTATTCAATTTAATCGAAATTAAACTGATTTACCTTAATTATCAATTTATTGACAAAATCAGCCTCGTTTTCGAGTAGCCAGGCCTCATAGACCGATTGCAAAAACTCAGGAGCATTGTCGTTGACGTCATCCACCATTAGAATGAGTTGCACTGTGTTCCTATTTCCGGTTCCGTTATTGTCTCTGGCTTCAATGGTGAGATAATATTGAGTTACTTGTTCACGGTCGAAGCCATGGTTGGATGTTATAACTGTGATTACACCAGTCACAGGGTTTAAATGCAACCTATTTTACATAGAAACATAATAAATTTTTAAAGGCTATTAATACTCAAACAATTAATCATACAGATAAAATTATCAATAAACAGGTAACTAAATTCAAACTAAAATGTAAACTGAAAATCTGTTGATTGCTCCTTCGTAATATGTTAATCAGCGGTTTCTAGGTGTTCTGCCACCCTAGGCGAGAACTGAAAAATGCCGCCCCCTCCCCCACCCTTATTAACACCACTCAATACAACCGATACTTGAGAATGACCTGCGAGACAAAAATGTCCTTGTGCACACGTGTGCACAGGGCGCAAGAGGGAGGGATGTATCAAGTCGCGACATGATCACGAGATAGCGCATGCGCCTCTTTCCAGAATTCTTTGTTTAATAATTAATAATTCCGCTGTTTGATATATATATATAAAATTAATTTTTTCCGTCCTTCGGCCGCTCTAAAATCTTGCCGCCCTAGGCGGCCGCCTAGTCTTGCCTAATGGTAGAAACGGCCCTGAGTATTTGCTGACACTAGGATATAGAATCCGGCATTGCCAGTGAAACAATTCAACTAATCAAAAAAGATCTTCTTTAAACTTTCAAATTTTATTGTGATTTCCTGACTTCTATTACGAACCGAAGGAACAGACGGGGCTTGCAATAAGAATGATATTTTATTATTTAAATAATTATCTTATTATTTAAAATTAATTATCTTGAAAATTTTGATTTTTTTTGTACATTGCTGTAAGAAAGACCTTTTTTTTGTTTTTAATTTTATTTGTTTTTGCTTCCTTCAAACTCACATCTCCCTTCCTCTAACGTACGTTGATAAAGACTTTCTCACTTGTAATAACTCAAGGCTGTTACATTAAAATTCTGACATCTTATCCTGAATTACTTTGTATATTAGCTAAGTTCACGCTTTATTGTAGACATCTGGTTGAATTACTATATTGCTAATTATTATTTTCGTCTAAGAATGTATCAGTTCCTTGAGATTCTTCTCCGGCCAATTAAAACCTAAAGCTTATTTTTAATTTAGCTCAATTCTTCATTTGTCTTGATTTTTATAAAACTTGGCTTTGCATTAAAATCAGTTTTTTTTTTTTATTTCCATACTAAATCTGGCAACCAAAAAAAAAAGATGATAAAAGGGTAAAGTTCGAGAAAGGCGCTTTTCTACACAATGGAGGATATCCTGCGATAATCGATAATAATGTCCTTGGTTATTTCCCCTCTGGAAGGGTCTTCGGGTTTAACGTTGTTAAGGTTCAAATAGTTTCTGTTTTGAGAGTTAAGACAACTGCATCTTTGACCTCCACTTCGTTTCGTTAGACTGATGATAGTAGGAGTCGTTCTTTAACTGCCAAACTCTAAAGCTACGCGAACACCATCCGATTTTGCACCAACTTAGTCGGCCAACTTCGAGTCGGCCAACTTTTTGTCAGACCCGCAACTCGCAAATGAGTCGGTCGTGATAGCAGGAATCCCATAATGCAATGCGTTTCCCACAGCAGCTGTGGAAAATCCGAAAAAATCGAGGTTTTGAAACCTCTGATAAATTCTGTCGCATACAATTACTGCATTTCAGTATAAACTTTATTTATGCATGAAAGAAACTCGCAATACTCTGATATTCATTGTGTACGCGCTTGTCTTCGACTCGAATCGGTGAACATCGTTTTAGACGCCATTTCTTTCCATGGGCTTGACGTCACGACTGACGTGTTCCAACGCTGCCCTGTGATTGGGTAATTCCGACCGACTTCCAACCAACTTCCCGAGTTGGCCGTGCACAAGCAACTCGAGTCGGCGGACTAAAGTTGGTGCCAAGTCGCTGAAAAACGGGCTCAAAACTGTCTCTACCAACTCGTGACGTCAAAATCGGCCGACTAAGTTGGTGCAAAGCGGGGATGGTGTTCGCGGGGCTTAATACTTATGCATTAATTGTCCTCAAATTGTTGTTATGTCTTGGACAACCAACAGGAACATTTACATTGGATGGCAATTGAGTAGCTGAAATAGCACAGCAGAAACCTTTTTGACAAGGTGATTTTTCAGGAATGTTATTTACTGAAAACATGAGAATGAAATAATTGTGACATTTGTCGTCTCCACATAATAATAAGAAGCTAAAGGCTTAAGAATGACCTTTGTCGTAATATATCAAGATCACGATGAACACGTGTAGCCTATATTCATTTAAACTCAAACTTCACTATTTTGAGGCTTCATTAACCGTCCCAGCATCCAATTTGCTATGATTGAAAATGTTTCGAAGTATTTTTTTCGTCGCCATCCTATTCATATTATTTCCAGTGAAGATCAAAATAGTGAGGACAGTAAAGAAATACATAGCTGAATTATTAATAAAAATTGTAAAATATTTGAATAAATCTCTAATTCAAACAACACTTAGTGAAAGCTTTATAACTAATTGTTTGATTGAGTCTAAAAGAAAAACAAACAAACAAATAAATTAAGCATTAAAAATGGAAACCCAACTATTTTATTCACCAGGCTTATAAAATACAGTCAAGTCAACCAAACTGCTATGTTAACCAAATTTTTCTTTTAAAAAAACCAATTTTGCCTTTGTGACTTGACACTTCTAAATTTAATACAGAAAGAGTTTATCATTTAGAAGGTTGGTATTCTCAAGCCTATTAAAATGAGTCTTACCAGTCAGTAATGGGTCCTCGTATCTCTGTGTAGCGGATCCCTTCAGTGCCTAGAAGACCTGAGTCAGAATCTGTGGCTTTGATGGTAGCCACTGCTGTACCAGCAACAGCATTTTCTGGCACCGAAGCCACATATTCGTTCGCCAAAAACTCTGGTACATTATCGTTGGTATCCAAAATATTCACTGTCACAGCTGCAGAGCTCGATTTCGGGTTGACGGACACCATTTCGCGAGCCATAACCTAATCAGGACAAAAGAGATGATTAATAATGTTTATTTCATGATGAAATTTTAATCACCTTCTAAAGTGGCAACAGTTTCATTACCATTGGCGTATCGAGGATGGGGGAAGGGGTGGTTATTAGGGGTTGTAGCCCGCCCTCACATTGCATCCGAAAATGGAAAAAAAAAATCTAGGATTTTCGACCTGTTGTTTTCTGTTGAAAATTTATCACTTTGTTTATATCCTACTCCCCCCATTTCAAAATCCAGTAAATGTCTGTGTTCAATACTTATCCTACTTTAACTATTATTATTCAGACGCATAGTCAGACCGGGAGAGCGATCGGCTATGAAAAGTGAAGATCAGTATTTTGCCAGTCACTGAAGATATCCTGGATTATCTGAATTCCAGGAACCTCTCTAACGACTGCAATATGCAACACAACTTAGAACTATTGGACTTAGGGCAGCAATTGGAAAAAAAAAAACTAAACAGAAAACGAAAAAAATTCTAACAAAGATGGTCAAACCTTAACCAAATGTGATTTAATTGTGGAGCCCTATTTACTGGCGCCTAATTGTAAGATTCTTATTATGAAATTAGCTTATATATGTGATGAGTATGCTATCCTGTACAAATCTTGTTCAACGGATGTTGTTTTATTATTTAAATTAGTATTATTTATGATTCTTAATAAAAATTGTTATAAATAGTTGAAATAGTTTGATGAAGGTAATGATGTTTCAGCAGATCTTTTTGATTATGATCATTAAGGTATATTTTTCTTAATCATTAATAAAAATTAATTGAGAAATAAAAGTGATTCATAAAAACTACAAAAAACAAAAACGTCTGCCAAACTAAATTAGAAAAAAGTAGTTGATCAATTTAATATCAACATCAAACAATAGTAATTTATTTTAAAATCAAATTCCTTAAAATGTCAAAGAAGCAATTTTTTTTCTTTATTTATATTTCTAAGACAATTTCTAGACGTTTTCTTTGTCCCTAAACTATATTTAATCCAGGTACCGCACTTGAGGGCAGGTGGGGGGAAGTCGTTAGTAACATTGTATCCATATAGAAATTTTTAGTCAATACTTAAAGTCCCCTTACAATTCGTAATGTATCTTATTTTTTGTGGTTACATTACAAATATACGCAAAACTATACAATTCTTTTAGTTGTGCCTTCGTTTAAGCTTGTTAGTGGGGGGATTGGGGCTGACATCAGTCCTGGTACCTGTGCTTGAACTGGACATATGGTCCGATTTAATTTGTATTCAAAACTTCATTTCGGATATATGTTAACAAAATAAAGAAGAACATATTAATGACTTTTCACTTCACCTTGAAACTCATCCTTTTCGTTTTTTCAAAGTCGAGCATTGACGAGTCCTTAACCCTAATAAGAAACGCTACTTCATTGATTCCGATGCTTGGTGTCACCTCAAACATACCCTGATCGCCTTCCAGATAAATCTGAAAAGTTCCATTTTTGCCCTAGAAAACAACAAACAATTGTCGAATTAAAATAGATGAACTTTATTTTTTTAAGTACATTTGAAATATGTATTTTGTGACCGAGATAATTCAAGATAACAAGGTCACCCCTTGGGACCTCGCGAAGTGACCTTATAAGCGGGTTGACCTTATAACCGATTCATATACATTTGTCAATAAATGAGCATTATATAAATACAGTATAATTCTTTGTAAAATTTAATACGTACAAAAATATCAGTTTATTAGGTTATAATTTTTTAATTTAGTTGAACCAATTAAAATTAACGGAATTAGAAAGAAATTATTTAAAAAAATTTAATTGGGAATAAAGTTGTATACAAATAGTACTAGTATGCTCAAGCAAAGTACTGAAGTACAACTGACCCTACTTAAAATAATCCATAATACAGGACTGTCGCGATTTTGGTTTCATCTTTTGTACAATGTTTTCTAAGTTTTGTAATTTCTGAAAATGTTCTTCAGCTCCCTCATGGCACGTAAAAAAATGTCTTACGACAATTAATGCTCTGAGTGCTTCTGCTTGTGTCACCGCTTCACTTTCAGTATCACTGTCGTTATCCTCACTTTCTAATGCATTGGAATCTAAAACTTGCGAAACAATTTCGGAAATCGAAGCTTGAGAAATGGTAGCAATTTCATCATCAATTCTCACATATTCACTTTCCCCTTCTATAGTACAGCCGCGATTTCTGAGATCTTGTATTAACACAGGTAAAGGAAGATCGTTTTCATCATCTTTTTTCCTAGAATTTGAGGGGATGAAGTGCTTTGTGAAAAAGCTGTCCATTCCGTCAATAGGAGAAATGACGCCGTAAAAGATCGTACCTATGGAAAAATTCTTGGAATTGAATCAGTGTGGCACTGAAATCACAGACAAAAGTGACCTTATATGCGATTGCGGTATTTAAGACCAGACCATATATCCGATAATCATATCAAAGAATTCCTATTCAATGAGCCGGGACTTTAGAAAAGTGACCTTATATGCGGGATGACCTTATATCGAGTCCGACTGTATATTGTTGTTGAAACGCCGTTATCACGATAAATGAAAACCAGATTGACAGCTTCATAATAGATTATTCATTGAGTATTTCAGCAACTACTTTTAGGTCCTAAAATACTGCTTTTCGAAAGCTGCTAGGACTAATAATAATTTTCTTGTCTTATCATTCTTAAGCAAATAACAAGTGAGTATTACTATGGCTAGATTTCTCAAATAAACGTTTTCTCGTGTATTATTATCTTAACAGTTTTAATTTACTAATTTAATTGTTAACAGTAGCAATCACAGCTTCACGCTTTTGGATTTGACGCCTGTTTTCTCATTCACTAGGAACAACAGCAAACAACGAAGACTCCATTCACATCAAGAGCCTCTTCATTCTGTCTAAACTACCAAGAACACACAGAGCAAAAGAAATAGACAGGTCTGACGAGTCCTAATGCCAATTATTTTTAAGAGATGTTCAATGATGGAGTATTTAAATCTTTGTGGATCCTGTCTAGTGAAGTGTGGAATGGAGAACTGTTACAGATATCCACAAAACCAAGATGGTTGAATGGCTCTTGAACGTAATGATTACAACAAGACCTGGTCTTCATTTAACTTCGCTTTCAGATTGCAACCCAATAGAGATATTATAGAATGTTTAAGGGGCAATCTAGATGTAACTTGTGTCACAGATATCTGATTGCTACTTGTGCTTTTGATATCGTAGGTGAAAGGTTCTGTGGTCAATAAGTGGGGGTTGGTATTTCTTAGTGACTTTGAAGGTTGTGCCGTAATCGTTATTGAGATTAAGGGGCGGTTGGTATTGGTTATTTGGTGGATTCCAATTGGTTGGTTAGTGAGAGTTGGGAAAGAGAAAAAAAACATTTTCCGGAGTGCTTTCGATGCTATTTATAGTGACGTCACTGTGACAATAATAGTAAAATTGTTTCGCGATCTATTAATAATCTGGGAGAAATGTTGCCAGTAAAAATGAATAAAAGATAAAAAGGTATCAAAACATTAAAATAACTTTGATTAATCCTTCTATTTATAAAACATTAGACATATTAAAAATAGAATCAAATATATTCAAATCTACACAAGCCTAGATAATTTCCAGGAGTTCACAGTAATATTTCACTTGATTTAATCTACAGTTAAGTGACAGTTGAGTAGACAATGAAGGAATAAACTTCCGTCCAAGCACAAGCTTATGACTAATATTAACAAATGTAAATACTGAGAAGAGATAAACAGGTTTTTTTTTGTTTTATTTTAAAGATATGCTAGATGCTGGAATACTGGATAGCACTAATTATTAACAAAAAAACTTCTAATCATAAAATAATAATAATAATAATAATAATAATAATATTTTTTTTTTTTATTATTATTTTTTTTTTAATACACTTGGCAATATGTGCTTTGGTCCTTGACCCGCCATATTGTCTTAGCTGGGGAATCCTATGGTTTGAAACTTTTTCGATATAATAATAAACTTTAAGATTTAAACAATGGAATCGATGCATCCATACCTGATCCAAGTCTTTTATTTCCGGTATACCATGAGTGAATGTGACAGGTACTCCGATTTGCGCATGCTCCATAATCTGAGCATCGTATGTTGCACTGTGGAAAGTGGGCGTTTCATCATTGACATCTACAAGAATGACAGTCACTTCGGTAATGACTGACGGAAGAGGAGATACTGTGGAATTAACTTCCTGTGCCTAAGAAGAAACAAAAAAAAAGTTATTTCCAAGTAAAAATATATACGTAATTCGAATAAAAAAAAGCTCGAAGATGTCGTACTTATTTTACTGTTGATTCTGATTGAATATTTTTATGTTTTATGTTATCATGACTAGAAGAGATGGTAGCATATAGCAGTTCATCTAGACACTACGATCAAATTTGAAAACATGGTTAAAATCTAACACACTGATGGCCGAGTGCCCAAGCTTCAATTAACTTTGATGGCTGCATTGTGGACGTAGCTAAAATTAGTAGGGGGTGCTG
>JAFIDM010009631.1:25271184-25294496 GCA_023159025.1 Thereuonema tuberculata | reverse complement strand
ATACATACCTGAAATTATGCCGTGTATTTTTGAAACACCCTGTATATAAGTCTGAACATGCATATATGTGTATTTACGCTCCTGTGTGTGTATATTATACATATACACAGAGACATATACACATGTCTGCATCTTCATATTAGAGTGAATGTTCCTAAATGTTTTGCATTTTATTGATTGTACTTTGTAGATATGTAGATTATATGTACATTGCATCATATTATCAACGATAAATTAATCTGATTGTAACTATTAAACTCCAGAACCTACTGACAGGGAAATTTCCCTAGTAGGACTGTAAAAACTAAAATTATATAAATGAAAAAAAAAAAAAAAAAAATCTTAACCAATACTGGAATTCTTCCTACATTTATTTGCTGAACTTGTGCTATGGCAATTATATAGCGCCACAGCGCTGACCGAAAGACCATCGTTATACGATTCTTGATTTTTTAATATCAACATGCTTTCTGGACAATTTCGGCGAAAAAAATTAACCTCCTTCCTAAAATAATAGGCTCCTCCAAATTCAGCCTATGAGAGAGTGCCCCACAATGTCTTACAGGGGCGTAGGAAGTATTTCTAGTTCATTTTTTTTTATTATTCACTAAATGAATAGATGCAAAAGTTCATAATTTGTTTATACTTAAGTATTCTTTTTTTTTTACTTGTTTTTGAATTAAAGTTTTGGATTGATTTAAAATAATTAAAGATTATTTGTGTTTGTATAACATTTTAAGTAAGTATTGAACAATGCACCAACATTAAATTAACTAATTTTTCTTTTCAAAAAGACATTTGTTAGTGTATTTTTAAAATTAAAAATACACTAATAAAATTAAAAATACACTTTAAAATATTCTCTCTCCGACACTATCCACTTTGGTGACAAACAAACGTACATCCGTACATCCGTTTTTTGCCTATTAATAATATGATTGTCATCAATTTCTGAGCTATGTTTAAAGTTTCACGTCGCTAGCTCATCTGGAAGTTATTTTAAAATCAATTACAAAATTTGTACCGGACAAACAGACATCGAAGAAAGCGAGCTAATAAAAATGTATTAAAAATAAGGTATGTCAATGATATGTAAGTCTTAATTAGTTAGTTTTAACTTACCTAATAGACTATATGAAATTCTGTTGTTGATTCCCCTATCACCATCAACTGCTTTTACTTGCAAAACTAAAGAACCCTGTTAAAACGAAAAATAAATAAATAAATAAATATGGCATCTGTAATTTGAGTCAGCTTTCATATTCTGGTTGATTTTAAGATATTAGCTCATTAGTTGTCCGTTCTTAAGAAAATCGCAAATTACAAGCATAGAATTTCTACGTCTATTCAAAAGCATTTAATCTAGAAAATAAAAATCAACCCAAAATGTTTTAAAGCTGTAAAAGTATAACATTATTTTCAATATTTTTCATCTATAATTCGTAACTCATAACTACAGTTACACTGAAGCTCGGTTATAACGCGGTTGTTTATATCGCTAATTCGGATATAATGCGATTTGGTCTTGGACCCCCTTCTATTTTGGAAAAGGTATATAATTGTAAAATTGCAAAATTTACCGTTTTTTCGCCTAAAATCAAATCAAAGGTGTAAATTAATGTGCTTGTTTCCTTATTATTTACAGTAATTGAGACTATACCCACCCTAATGTCACGATAATGCGTCAAATACAATATTTTGGTATTTTGGTATTTTAAAAAAATACCAGAATCGCGGACTTTTTCGATAAAGCAAAATGAATATCGAGATCTATTTTTCTGCCAATGACAACCAGTAAAGAGGCCCATGTAATCTAATAGGCGTATGAATATCTAGTTTCGATCCACGTGACTCGTCGTTTGTACAAGATGCCAAGATGGCGGCGCCAAATCGATTTTGGCTAATATCCATCAAAGGTAATGATTTATGTATTTATAAATATAAAATTCTCTCAAATAGCTCTGAATGATGTAGGTAATCGCAAAATGACCATTTTAAATCGATTTGGAATCGTGTGGGCCATAATAGGGTGCGATTTACGACATATGACGTCGCGAAGTAATAAAAGTTCGGTTATATTGCGATCTTCGAGATCTTGTATCCGAAAGATCGCGTTATAACCGAGCTTCTGTTTTTTTGTTTTCTTGTGATTTACAAGAGAAGTCCTACTAAATCATCTGTTCTCGATAATTTCTATTTTTTGTTTCTACTAAACAATCCAATTTTTTTTTTTTTATCTTCTTTTTCTTCTATTTTTAATTTTATGATTCGTTGTTTTATCAACATGCTTGGTTGAATAGTTTTAAGATTTTATTTTTCTTATCTTTTTTTCTATCACTATCCTTATACAGTATTTCAAACCTACGGTTTACTGTAATAATTGTTTCCATTCAAACCGATTATTAAATTTGCAACCACAGCAGAAAGAAAAGATCTAACTAGGACTCTTCTATGAAAACCAAAAACAAGATAAAAACAGCACATGTTTAAATTAAATTGCCTTTCTGAATCAATTTATCGGAAGGAATTGGGAACGGACGTTTCGTCCTTAATGGGACTCATCAGCCCAATCCACCTTCCCCGATAAAAAGACTCAGAAAGGCAGGGATATATCTGGTGGCCACCACCACACCTGGCAGTGACCCCAGCCTTTCTGAGTCTTTTTATCGGGGAAGGTGGATTGGGCTGATGAGTCCCAAAAAGGACGAAACGGCCGTTCCCAATTCCTTTCGATAAATTGATTCAGAAAGGCAATTTAATGTAAACATGTGCTGCTTTTATCTTGTTTTTGGTTTTCATTGAATTCTTTTCAACACGTAAAACTTGATTATTTAGGACTCTTCTATATTTGCTTAAAAATCTTCTATTTAAATAGTGGATGGCTAAAAAAAAAATAAGAAAAATAAAAATAAAATACAGTAGAACCCCGATTATCCGCGGGATTGGGTGGCAAGGGCTTCGCAGATAACGAAAATCGCAGATAACCCGAAAAAAGACAAAAAATGAGGTGTAAACACGAAAAAAAAATTTTCACCATTAAAAATACGTTTTATTGTATAAAAAACATACTATGTAAAATTTTTAAAATATGTACAGTAAAGCAGAAACCTTTGCTCTACGTTTGCATCCATAAATTCCGAGAAGGCCTATAGGATTACGATGCACAATAAACCTGTCAGTAAGTTTCGACCTTCGCACTGTAAGGCCTATTGTACTTTCCCTGTTGTTGGCTTGGATTAAAATTGTTTTTTTTTTTTTTTTTTTTTTTTTTGAGGTTCGTAATTAAAAAAAATTTTCGCGGCACTCGCGGATAATCGGGGCTCTACTGTAATAATTTACAACTTTGGTTTTACATAGAAGCTCCATATATGTTTCCTGATCCGAATACCACTTCTGTAGCAACCATATTGAGATAATTACGTATCAATTTTATATTTGTTATTAAATTGCTACAATTTTCCGATTTTGCTATAATATTCAAACGCTTTACAAGAAGTTTTTTGTTTTGGTTTTTATTTTTTAGCAAAGTTTAGCGAAAAGGTCCAATTCGATGTAATGTAAGATTTCATTTTATTATCTCTAAAATTACGTTGCAAATTTGGTCAGTTTAAAATTTTTTTCTTTGACGGAAGCAATTTTGATCTGTATCTTTTCAGCTGCATAAACCGATAATAGGCGATTTCCTCACATTGGAAATGCGAACGCACCTAAAAAAATGGTGAAGCATTAATAAATCGAACGTTGTTCTGCTATTTGCTCTGTTACCTGAGGTAGATTTTCCGGTATTCTTGTAACCGATGGAACTTTAACAAATTCCGGAGGTTGATCTTCAACATCTTCCACTTTGACAACAATGGCCGCTGTTCCTGTGTTACGCCGACCAAAGCTAGGTTGATCCTAAATTGACAAAAGAAAAAAAGGAACATATTGTAAACATCAATGGGTGAGACCAAGTTGTTTACTAAGTAACATCCTAGAACAGCTGTTTCACGCTAATATGGTGATCATCAGCTAGAAGCAGTCACCAATAAACAGCAATAATATTGTAGTGAAATTGCATCTACATAACAAACAATTTTATAAACGCTAATTCATTGTTAATACAATAAATACAATGTCCATCGTATATTGCTAGAAATATAGCAATGATATAAAATTAGCTTGTCACTGACTGACCATTCATTGACGGACAAAACTCTGGAAATATATTTGGAATGACTGGAGATCATCGGTATCCTTAGAATAAAGCAAAAAGGAGAATTATTTCTCGTCATAGTGGTAATTGTCATTCTGAAAATGCTCACAAGATTAAAGATAGTTTTTATTTTGCATATTGTTTTATGTTAAGTTTATTTTTATTTATAATGAAACAAAATTAGTTAGAACAAATAATTTTAATGATATTATATTCAAAAGAGAAAAAAAAAAGCCATTTTCTAATAAATTTTTACATGTAATACGTTCAAAAGATAATATTTATATTGCCATTCTCCGTTTTAATTAGTTAATTGTTAAAATTAATATAGTTAGCACAATAGTACTTACAATATATTCATTTTTGAATATGAAAAAAAAAAAAAGAACGAAGTACGAGAATTTCTTAATTAAAAAAAATCTCTTTAAAAAAAATCAAAACAAATAAACTTTTGGGAAAACAAATCATTCTTAAGAGACCCATAGTGATCATTTGAGTAAAACAATCCACTTCTAAGTCAAACCAAAAGATATGAGAAAACACACACACAGGACAGTCGTAAATGGAAGCAAGATGTGAGCCGTTTATTTTGAAAGTGACCTAAGTTCATTTATGTTTAAATTGAGATATTAAAGTGTTTGCATTTCAATAAAATTAAAAATATACGTATAGGATACCAATGTGCCACATTGCTTAAGTGCATCTAAGAGAGTTAAATTTACAATTCCTATTAAAATAATAGCAATTATTATGTGAATAATATATGTTTTTTTGTGTTTTTTTTTACCGCAAATGGAGTTAGCCCAGTTTCAGAATTAACAAATAACTGTTTATAAAATTTGGAAGAGCCCAAGTCCATTTGACGCAAGCTTCAAATTGAAAAAAACAAAAGTCAATTTATTTTATATTTATTTATAATAATTCAAAAACACAATTTATGCAATGAAGGTAATCTTTTAACTATATAAATTGTATAACAATTTACTGCTCATCTTCATTTTGTGTATGCGGGAGGAATTTGAAGAAGTTAGGGTGCTCAGGGTGGGCCAGGTAGCCGAGAGGGTAAGGGCGCTTGGCTGCGGGTTGAAGGTGGCAGGTTCGATTTTTCCACGCTCTTTCTCCTCCAAACGGGTCCTAGGGCCTACCCAGCCCTCTGTAGAATGGGTACCAGATTTCTTTCCCGGGGGTTCACTCAGGTGGTATATATCGTAGTAAGTCCATCATATCTCTGCAATTCGCTGTAGTAATTTGTCTTATATTTTTATAAAGTGGTATCAATAAAATTTATTATTGTATTGAAAATCCGCATTTTCGGATATTATGAATAATGGATTGGACTTAGGTCAGTTTCAAAGTAATGTTTTTCAGTATTGAAGTTACTGCAGTGACTAGTGTCCAAAATTATCTTTTAATCTGAATATACTCAATCGCAAAATGTGGTCTATGACTGCTAACGTGGAATTTGCACACGTTACTACAGTTAACAAAAAAAAAAATTGAAAAATGGACTTAGGCCACTTTCAAAATAAACGGCTCAAATGAATATGCTTGAATTAAAGTACTGCATATTTTAAGACTAATCCTGGAGGATTTAATCTTTTGGTAGTTTTCCTTCTGATGAGTCCTAGATGCCTTCTTTTCTTTGTTCAAAGTGACGTTTCAAGGGAGTAGGAATACGAGTGTCAGATTCATCCCCCGATCTCACTATACCTCTGGAGTCTAAATCTCTAAATAAACCTTATCGGTTCTGCATTCCAGGAATTCCGATTTTTTTTTCTTTTAATGTACGTAGAATAATTATTTACTTAAACTACAGATTAAGTGGCTTTATGTTATCCTGACATTGCCGATTTAAGATAGAGTTTGTAAAACTACCTCAATATAAGAATGCATCCGAATAGACATTCAACGAGTGAATAAGAAAATTACAAGCTTGGATTCCTGGATTAGTTGAGATTTTTTTCCAATTTTTCCAGTTTGATTGCGTTCCGAGATACCCATCATCCTTCTATCAAATGAGTAAACTTTATTTGAAATCATTCTTCTTCGATCAATTAACCGGAGATTGATAAAGACTTTAAAAGTATCGATTCTTTATTAACTTATGTTGATATTTCTGCTAAAGGAAGTTAAAGAAAGATACAGAAAAGTATTTAATGAACTATGGATTTTGGTTTTCATCAACAATGGACCACTTGAGGTTTACGCCCCTATCGACGTCACGTATGACGTGTATCCCACATGCGGCGAGAGCTAATGGGATAAACAAACATATAACTTTGTTTGAATTACTTAAAAAATCGTCGATATTTGATATTTCAAGACGATGGTTCAATACTGTGCAGATCCAGTACTGTAATAAGTCTGTAAAAACGCTTGGAATATCCTTCTTTAATATAATATTTCTTCTGTATCTAAACCGGTTAAAGCAAAGCACGTGGCTTTGTTTATCCCACATGCGAAGCAGTAGCGTGGTGGGACATTTTGTAACTATGAAGCTCCGCCTATCCTCAAGTGATCCATTAAATTATATCCTTCTTTGAAGATATATTGCTGTCGCCTTCTTCAATAGGCGATAATCAACTCTATATCCAATCTGAAGATTTTGGAAGGCTTACAATCGTTGCATCCAAATCAAATCTTTTAGTTCAGCCTCCATATCTATTAGGGTTAAAATGAAGCACATGGCTTTGTTTATCCCACATGCGAAGCAGTAGCGTGGTGGGATATTTTGGAACTACGAAGCCCCGCCTATCCTCAAGTGGTCAATTAGGGATTCCATAAATAGATCTTGTCAGTTAGATCAGAGTTTCTCAACCAGTGGTGTGCCGTGAGGAAATTCTGAAAGCTCAGCTATAATCTGCATACTTAGCCAAATACTCTAATATAGCATAAATTCTAGGCATAAAATAATCTGAACTATAACGAAATTTCAAGTATATTCTATTTCATTCTAACTTTAAAGGATTCATTTACAAATGGATTCATAAAAGCAATGAAAAAGTTTGGTATACCAGCGAGATTTCTGCATAGTCTATATTAAAGTGTCACTTTATTGTTTAGGCAGCATTTCGATTACATATATAAACGTCACACTTTGGATTTCCTATCTTAAGAAATTAGAAATGCTTTGTAAGACACAAAATTATTTATAATTTTTCATTCCTTATTAAAACAATAATATGGTCGCATTAACAATTAACTTAAGATTTGCCAAATCAAATTTTACGGTTTTACCTTTAACAAATGATCGAGCATTAAGACAATGCTTTCGTAATATAAAACAAATAAGCTTAAAGGGACTCTGAATAACTGTTTTATGCTGAAGAGTACCAATGAGTATGAAACAGCTGTCCTGTTGCTAAAGCTTACCTTTGAAAATATTTTTTTGGCATTCCTTTTATCACCATTGCACTTTAAGCTTTTATTTATTAAATAAGCTTATTTAGAAAGTAATTCCTTATAGTTTGTTGTAATAAAAAGTACTAATAATAAAAGTATTGTTATTGTAATAGAAATTAATTACTTTCAATAAACAAAAACAAAAAAATGGATAGTTATATTTGTCTGATATATATTTTGGACATATTAAATTTATTAAGACGCCTACTGAAAATAGTTTTCAAATTTAAATTTTATTTTCAATTCTTTTGTGAAATATGAAATTCTGAAAAAAAAGAAAAAAAAAAAAGTCTTGTTAAGCAGCCATGCTAGGATGATGCCTGTATTCTGAAAATCTCAGTATTAATAACACTAATTAACTTGTATTTGTTTATTTTTTTTTCTTTAGATATGTTTTAAATCTTTCAGGGTTAAGGTTAATACTTGTTAAGAGTTTTACTACCATTTCTGTTGGTGATTTTTGGTTGTTTAATTAATGAATTTTTATTATCTTTACAACTGATAAAATTAAAGCAATCGGTTTACCTTGGCTAACACCTGTAATTGGTAGAGGTTTTTCTCTTCATAATCGAGGCTACCGATGAGACTGAGAACCCCTTTGCCATTCACCGTCCTAATGGCGAATTTTCCACTTGAGCCATCAGGTTCCTAAAGAAGATAGGTAAATGACATTTCCACAAAAACAAGAAACAAAAAAAAAAAGAAAGGAAAAGAAAAGAAAAAAGAGAAAGGGAGTGAGACAGGAGCAGTGGACAATGACAACACAAGTCATGCAAACATCAGAACGATTATTATGAAAATTAAGCCTTTTTTTTTATTTATTTTTCTTCTTGGATATTTAAAATAAAAAAAAGAGGAATACATGCTTTCGTTTGAAGGTCAGGCGGAAACAGATGGTCAAAATTAGAAATTTAAATGAAGATCCGTGTTTAATCTGAACTTCAAATTTATTCTTGAGTAACTTAAATAAACTGAAACTCACTTTATTGATATTTAATTCAACTACATTCATTCTAAATAAGAAAAAGACCGATTAAAAAAAATAATTCAGTCAGGATCAACCAGATAAATCGTATTACAGGAAATTAATATATTTTTTTCCTATTCTGAAATAATATTTCGATTCAGTAATGCCTAGACAGGAACTTCGTCAAATTGTTTGGAAGATATTACTTATTAATTATACATTTCACCATTGGAATCTACCGTTAAGTTTCTATTTCCTTGCGATTATTATTATTATTACTACTACTTATGAATATACTAAACAATTACAAACTATATTGTTGGAAATATTTGGGAATATTTATGGAATATTTATATCACTTTTTTTTCGCTTTTTGAATATATATAAAAGTATGTGTGTGTTTGTATTTATGTTGTTTTTTATGGGAATTGTTACATTGTTAGATTTATTACTTTGTATATATTTTATATTAATTAAAGTATAAAATTATAATGTAATAAAAAAGAAAAGAAAAAATAATAAACATTAAAATTTGCAATAAACCAACGCACCTTATGTATTCGCAACTAACAAATTTTCGATTCATTAAACAAATTAAATATTTATCATATTTATAAATTGATTAAGTAAAATTGTAAATTACAATTTTATTAAATTCTAGAACCCATTTGATAAGGACCCCTAATGAGACTTAATAATGGACTTTTTAATTGTTAGTAAAAATTATTATATTAGTTGACAGTAAAATTGTTAAAAATCGGCACTGAGAAATTTTTATTAACATTGTTAGGTATTATAGGTGAGGTTTCAAGCTTTTATGGTGAAAGCAGCTGTTAAAAAATCACTAAAACAGTAAAATGTAAATTAAATGAATATATTTTAATACGTTTTGTGCATACTTTTTTCAAAACAAAATATTTTAATAGCTAGAATAGTTACTCCGAATTTTCAAACTAGTCAATCTGAGATAGTAAATAATGACAGAGACATTGGAAGGTCTCCGCCCAAGGAAAAAGAGGGGAGAAATAATAGAGGCACTAATACAAAAACAAACAAGTCACTCTCAAGGACTTCAAAGTGAATGAGGTATGGGTTGTTACACAGAGGGAATGGGAATTGAAAAAGAGAGGCAGAAAGTAACAATAAACTAAATTTAAATTAGGCAGCGTGGGAAAAACTATAAAGAGTACAAATAAAATGCACGCTTACTTAAATATATCTGCAATCCAGTAGCAAGAAATTAATTACTGGGAGGACTTACCTTTTTTTTTTTTTTTTTTGCATTTCCTTTCCTTTTCCGAAGGGAAAAAAAAAAAACTAATAATAAAAAACCTTCGTTTTGTTTATTGAAGCAACATTTGAAATCTTATGCAATTGGAAACCATTATAAACCATATAACACAAAGCGATCCAAAATACCGATTAGTCATCATTAGGGCAAGGCATTTAATGACCTATAATTTGCTAATAAATGACAAATAAAAAATGCATTTATGACCTAAAAATAGTAAAAAAAATGACAGAAAAATAAAAAAGAAATGACCAATAAAATATTTGAATTTATTACATTAAACCTTTTTTAACTTTAACAACCAAAAAAAAAGGGTCTACTTGTTTTTGTTGGTTTGAATGAGGACAAGCAAAGATACTGAATAATAAATAAAATCTCAAAGTATAAAAAAAAATGACATTGCCTTCCAAAAAACTACTAAAAATGCTCAAAATGACTTAAAAATTGCCAAAAAATGACCTATCCCTAAAAAATGCCGAAAAATGCAAAAAAATGCCCTAACGAATTGTCTTTTTTTAACCAATATTATTTAATGTTACACATTCTATATATGCGAGCCATGTTTCAACCTTCATAGAAAAAAGATGCAAAATCATCAAATGCCTTGCCCTAGTCATCATATTCTAAGAATGGGTAAGTAGTTAAATCAGACATTTTGTAGTTAAAATGGCGTCAAAGTGACCATTATCCATTTTTATCTAAGCGTAGAAGTAGAAAATAAATAAATTAATTAATTAATAAAAGCAAAACGACAACATTACAATGAATATTATAAGAAACTAGACCTTAGAAATCCTGATAAAATATTTGTATTACTGCAAATTTCGTAAAACTCGTCAAATGAAAAAAAAAAAAAAGACATTGTCGATATTTAATTTTTATGTACCAAGTGAAACCATAGAAAACCATATGAATTAAGAGATAAGAGACAGGACGTAGTAGATATAAAAAAATAATGGAAGATGAGAAATTGGTGTAGGTAGATGAAGGCTTGGACTGGCGTACCGGCCCATCGGCCCTAGGGCCGTGCGTCCTCGGTCCAGGTTTCACTTCCTCTTTGCAATAAGAAAAAAAGAAAGTTTAATTTAAAATAATAATCGAATAATAAAAACGAAGAAAGGGAGAAATTAAATTTGAGGAAATACGATACAAGATACGATACAAGGGGTTTTTGAGCTCCGGTGATTATGTGAGGGCCGATGGAACGGCATGCCAATCTAAGCCTAGGTAGATGAGCAGGAAAACGAAAGGAATCATTAGAATTCACTGAAAATGGGAAAAAACTCCAGAGTAAGAATTGAAAACACTACTGTATAACAATGAATAATGTTCATGGGATGGGATTAGCTGGTGTACAGATCATTTGAATGGGGAAAATTTCATGTGATTTCATGTGAATATTTCATGGCTCGCGAGTGACGTGATTAACAAGATCAAAATTAATACTGAAGAATAGGAAATCATGAATGCATCACGTATTAGATCGAATTTAAGACGGAAGAGTGGAATATAAAATTATAAAAGTAGATTCAAGTAAAAAGCTTTGAAGATATTGATAAGAGTGATAGATAAAACCTGAAAATAATCGTACAGGAAATACATAAAGTCCGGACTCACTAAGAGAAGATCTGCAAATTGAATGCACTAATGAAACTTATGGGAACGCATTAACAAGTGCAATCTCAAAATATCTTTGTAGATTAAAAGATGTGCGCTCTGAGAAAGTGAGGTGTGGGAAACTCACAGGAATGTTTTCATCAAGTAACTGTCAAAAAGTCATTTGTACAATCGAGGAATCACATTAATTGTTTCTATTTCGGAATCAAACTTTAAAGTCGTGCTTGTAATAAGAAGAAATCACATACAGATATAGCAAATATAGAATCAGATAATATAAAAATAATATAGAGTAGAAAAATGGTAGCAATTGTTGAAAGAGGAGGAGGAGGCAGAAGTAAAGTTGGAAGGTTATGAAATAAAACAGCGGTAGGAGTGGGTTTGGAGAAATGATGGGGACATGAAGAACTGGAAGTAGAAAACAAGAAACTAGGAAACGAATTCATAAGAACAATGCAAGACTGTGTTTGGAGAAAAACAATACGATTTTAATATCTGGGTTCTACCAAATTACGAAATAATGTTTCGTAACGAATATGGTTTTTCAAAATTGTTTGCAGAAAATTTAAAACCAATTAATAAATAAATCAAAGCTTACCTGCAGTTCATAGACCACGTGACCAAATGGTCCTTCGTCTCTGTCAACTGCTTCCACATATGTTATTTCCCTAGGGGAAGAATCCTGTCAAGAAAACAAGGAAACACTGAAATCCTGTCGACCACAAGAAGCAACTGGAAATCTTAGATCTTTATCATAAAATTATATCTATTATTATCCGGTTTAATTGTGATCATTTAACCAGATTAATGGAGATTTTATGGCTCCGTGAGACTTAGAGAAGCAAACAGCTGTGAAAAGCACCAAATAAGCCTTGCTTTATGTATCAGAATTTTGAAGTAAAATGAATATCTCAAACAAATGGAGCAGCTTTTATTTTTTGAGAATCCTTTAATTAAAAAAAAAAAAAAATTATTAAACTATTTTGTTTAAATTTTAGAAGGAAGGGTTTTCAGCTACAAATATGTTGATATTTAAGTCCTTCTTTCGAAATAGTAGTATGAATTTCAGGGTTATAAAATGGATTTATTCTCCTATACTTTGTAGAACACCATAGTAAGCAGTCAAATAAGTAATGTAAAATCATACAAGAATAAAATTTTGTTCTTTGGCAACTAAGCTACAAAATCAAGGTGAACAAAAAAATGTCATTCATTAATCAAATTAAAAGATAATCTAATGATAATAATGAATTGTTGCTGTGACTTACCTCTCGTATTGTGATACTAGAGTTATAGGATTTAAAAACTGGTTCATTGTCATTGACATCAACCACTAATATGATCATCGACTGAGTGATCTAATTAAAATAAAGAAAGTAGAAGGTAAATTTGATGAAATTTACTAAAATATAATAAATAGATTTACCTAAGATAACGAAATTCTATGATAATGAAATAATTAACTTAAATGAAGGTAATTACTTTCAGTATCTTCAAAATACTGTAATTGTGCACAACACTGCCTTGCTCGTATTCTATAGGGTTTTTTTTTTATATTGAAGAATATGGTACTGACTGTGAATATTTACAATTATTTAACAATCACTGTATTAAATTGTATTTAACATGCAGGATGCCCATTTTTCCAGAATATCTGTGCATTTTCATTTCTTTTTTTGACTGTTTTGAAAACCTCCCTCTGAGAAAATAAGATGAACCATTCCAGAAATCCGTGACGAAGCTGAAGGAAGCAAATTCTTTTTTGCCAAACAATTGAGAACTAATTATATTTAAGTTTTTAAGATTTAAATTCATTCTAAACAAAATACAAAATTTACACTGTAATACAATATCATAATAACAATGTTTTAATGTGTGTATAAATCTTAAATTACTGAGCCAAAATAGAATTAACATTTAATATTTTTTTTTCACTCAATTCAAAATAAAGGATCTACGAATGTTAATAACTATTCGTAGTTCCTTCGATTCTAATTTTAAAGTAATTTGTAATAATATTAACAACGATAACATTCTCTATATCCTTTTCCTTTACAATTCCTTCACTTTACTTGAATTTGAAAACAATAAATTCAAATTAAAAAAAAAAGTTGTTAATTAAACTTAAACAATAATTTAAAGAATGTTATTTTTTAATACACTGAAAAACAGTTTATTCTAATTAAAGAAACCAAAAGAGAATTTCCATTTTGGCAGACAAGATTATGAAAGGCAGATGTAAAGGAACTTTTAATTTTTATTTTAAGCGTTTTCCAATCGGTTGAAGTTGATAAGCATTTTTCATCTGACTACAAATACTGAGGTTCTGTTTTTCTTTGAACAATGGTTAGTTTACAAAAATGATTATATTAAAAGTTCCCATATTTTTTTAGTAGATCTTTTCTTCTAAAGCCTCTACTATTAAATATTTCTAATATCACACCAAATTTAAATGTAAAGACTACATTTAATATGAAAAAGCAAATTTTCGAAAAGATTACACGTCTTTACTTTTTGAAGCCTAAAATAACAATAATTTGATGAACAATACTCCAAATTACATTAAACTCCTCGAGAAAATATTAACAATATTTGAAACCAATACCATTTACTTACAATCTTTGTTTTCAAATATTGTTAATGTGCACAAAATGTAATAATAAGGTTACAATCAAGGAACTAAATTGTTAAGCCGTATCATATATTACGTTAAAGAAAACAAAGATTGTAAGTAAATGGTATTGGTTTCTAATATTGTTAATATTTTCTCGAGGAGTTTAATGTAATTTGGAGTATTGTTCTTCAACTTATTGTTATTTAAGGCTTGAGAAAGAAAAGACGTGTAATCTTTTCGAAAATTTGCTTTTTCATATTAAATGTAGTTTTTACATTTAAAGTTGGTGTGATGTTAGAAATATTTATGATTATATTAAGCTAATTTCGGCAATAAAATGAAAGCACTTACGAAATTTCCATCGCCTAATTTCCCATCAGTGAGGGTAAGAATTATAGTATATTCGTCTTTGATCTGAAAGAAAAATAACGACATTTTTTAGACAAATGTAGGAACTGTCAATTTCAATTTTATTTTTAAGTTACAAATAGAAGGATCTTTCCCTACTGAACAAATTGTTTGTCTCATGAAGGAGATTTCCTGAACACTTCAATCGATGGACGTAATCTATCATTTCCCATCAATTCCGAACAAATTCACACAGGATTTATGAACCTGGTCGATGTGTTACGAACACATTTACATAATCTAACAGTTTTGATCTTTTTAAAACAAACATTTTTATTAAACAAAACAAACAACAAATTTTATTTTATTTATTAAAGTAAATAGATGATGAAAACTCCTTACAACAGTAGATACTTGAAGGAATGCATTCTAATTCTATAATATCTATTTTGAAGTGATTCCATAAAAAGGCAAGACTCAAGAAAACCAGTGGATCTTCTTGTCAGTAACAGAAAGTTCAGATTCAGACTATCTTGTTAACATTAATCTACATTAACATTAATTATCTAATACAGACTCATTTGTATTCGTTCTTATTGAACCTCAATAAATGTTCTTCATTCCACCAATGGAATCGAACTTCAGAAAGATGTTCTTATCTGCATCAGAACATTTTTATTAAATAGTTTCCGCTGTTTCTTTCACTTTCGCTTCACTCTTTATCTAATGAAACGAAAGGAGACCATATGATTAGAGCCCAGGTCCTCTCTTTTATATTTGAAGGTCTTCACGTGAAGTCACGATAGGAAACCTAACAATTTCTGTACTAAAACCATTTTGTTGGTGCCATTTTGGTCAATGGTAGTTAATTAGTCAATTGAATATAATCTAAAAGAAACTAATTAAAAATAAACCTCTATGAAGTAAAGATGAAAACAATAAAAATCTGTTGCTCTAGATTTTTTTTAAAATTAATTACTTTAATTGTGGTCATTGATATTAATAAAAAATTGTTAATTCAAGAAATCTTTTGTAACTGACTGAATTATATTACTTTTTCTATATTGCGTAAAATTTACTCATATATTTTAACAATTACAGGCGCCTTAAAGGACAAACGAGAGTTCTTCCATCATCTGCACCAACAGAATTTTATTAATTCTGTAAAAAAAAAAAAAATCAAATCAATACATTATTGAAACAGTTCGAAGTAGCTACAAATTGGATACATTGGCTATAATATTTATTGCACTGATTTTTTTTCCTACTGAATTTTCTTTTAGTTTAGAGGTTTATCTCTATTTTCAGCAGAAACAATGGCTCTATAATGATTCCCCATCCTCGGGTAGTGACCTAATAAGACAAAGACCTTAATACACGTGAGAAAGGCTTCAACCTGTATCTCATGGGAAATGAAGATTTAAAAGACATCTAATTGTAGGACACGTTCTATTGCGACACATCCAGCTCTTAACTTTTACACAATAGACTCATGGAAACTTACATTGTGCTCATCAGCAGTAGAATTATCAACAAGTCTTAATTTCATGGATAGATTCTCCGGATATTTTGATATGACAATTAATAGGTTTTCATGATCAAAACGGGCTATCCCAACATCTACGTTAGATGTTTCCATCGCTGTATTTTTATACAAAAGCTTAGTGGATTATTATTAGATACTAATTGTAAATGTTTCGAAGGCTGAGCCAATCAGTACCATTCGACAATCAGGCTGAACATAGATATTCTTGGCTGCATTTCTTAGTTTGACTCGGATGGATTGATGTTGTTTAGAGATATGTGAAACGAGTCAGCAACAACAACACGTTAACATTCAGTTTCGGAGGAGCCATGAGCAAGGAGAGGGATCCAGTCACTATTCTACGAATGCCATAACGATTGTGGACAGTTTCCTTATTCGTTAGACGATATTCTCTGTTGTACAAGAAGTAGTTTGAATACTCGGTGTTCTACAATAGTTGCATTTTCATATCTAACAGTATCGTAAATAACACATTTTCGAAAGGTCTTGTTGGCTCAGATAATATCTGATACAATCTCTTGGAATGATTAAATGGCTTCTTTGTGCTATCAAGTAGAGAAAAAGTAGCCTTACTGTTGAAGCTGTAGATGCTAAAAGTACTAAAGTTTAAGTTTCTTGGGATGAAGTTTATGTGATTTGAGAAAGTGTCTTAAGCTACGGATTGATCATGAAAAACAACATTCATTTAAGATGACTTAATTTGTGATCTTTATAATAATACTTAAAGGAAAAAAAAAATTACTAAGTTACCTCCGCTTACATAAGCCTACATAACTTATAAATTCGAATAAAATTTAATTTTTTTTTTCTGTGGATAGAAGACCATTATTTGGTCACGTTCATGAATGAAAGCAAATAACATAAGTTTTTCCTGTATTAAGCTGAAGATTGTTTTTGATTGTTTTGATTGATTTCAATTGATGTTATCATCAATAGTTTCCTAATATTTCTTTAATAATCAGCACTGATTTTGGCTAGAGCATAAAAAGCCTTTGTGGATTCTTGCTACCCACAAAAGAAGAGGATTTCTTGGTTGTTTACATAGAGGGTTGCCTTACTTTGACCGTGCTTTGACACAGTGGTTAATTTGTGGGAGAAACGGTGCGGAACTCCCTCCTAAAGACTTCAGACGTCTACGTAGAGTTATATCCTTGAGAACTTCAAAATGGCGCTCGGGCAATTCAGTTTCTAGGAAATTAGTGCTTGTTTTGATCAATATTTATAAATTTACTTCGCTTATTTAACTAATTTAAAATATCATCTCCTTCAGTTTATTTATAATTAAAGAAATCTAATAAAAAATATTCATGTCAAGGTAAACAAAATTGAAGGGAAAAGCGACTTTTTTTTAAAGAATATTTCAATAAAATAACTTGAAATTTCTAATAATTTGAAACAAAATTAAATTTTTTTAAAGTGATATTTCGTATAATAACTATCACGAAACAAAGGCTACATCATCAATTCCATCATTCCTAGATTGGTAAATTAAAATGTCCAGAACTTCTTATGAATCATGAAAATTAAAACTAACGAGAAAAGAAGAAATGTACGATTTTTGGAAATTCAGTTAATAGAAAAACACATTTTAAAACTGGAAAGTTTTACTTAATATAGAATTAATTCATAAAGAATTTTAAATAACAAATCATTTAGCTAATTAGGATGATTAATTTATTAAATATCAATGTATGCTCTATTAATTCGATATTTTGATTTAAGCCTTCAAGTCTGTTCGATTAAAAAAATTTTGACTTTGTTTTAACAGAGATTACTTGAATTATTAGTCGAATGTTTCTGTACACGATCGCTTTAAACCTTTTACAGAGAGAATAAATCATAAAAGATAACGTTCAATTATAGATTATAATGGTATCTTAATAGCAATCGCAACATTCGACCAGAACAATATAAACATGAATGAATTAGCGTCGGCGGCAATTGGGAGGAGATCCTGTTTTACAAAAGAATCCGACCGTTTCTTCCTGAAACACGACCAGGTCATTCTGACCGAACTTCAAACAAAAACAAACATGTCTTTCATTTTGAAATTTTAGAAAGAAAGAACTCAGCTCTCCATAAAGATTTTTGACTTACATTGTAAAATCTATGACTTAATGTCTATGTTACAAAAGGCAAATCAATTATTTTAACATCGGAAGGTTTCAAATATTTGGTGGAAAGACGGAAAAACCGTAAATAAAATGAAACATATAAAACGATTTCAAAAATCATTTGCATACGTTGTACTCTTATGACAAGAAATAATTATAATACGCACTGTATAAGAATACATAAAATAATAACAAAAATAGTTAACAGTTGTTAATAGAAACAAGTTGATAAATTGATGGGATGTGACAGACTTTTAGTATTCGAGATGTTCAAGATGAAGCAGATGCCTGCGATATTTCCTACGAAAACTTAAAAGAGATACAAAGTTTTTAAAGTTGGTTTGTCATTTTATTCCGGACTTCAGTAGTTCTTCCTTTATTACGGGATAAAAGTGTAGTTGTGAGTGGAAGTGACTGAAGAGAGTTAATAGGATATTTGTAATAAGTGTTTATACTTTCAAACTCTAATGTGGAGGGATTGTAAATTATCCATTTGAATATTTGTTTTTATTAATTCAGAATCCTATTGTTAAGTTTAAAAACAAATCTAATCCAGGCATTTTGCACCCTCTAAATATTGTGTCGAAGTTTCCACAGTTACGTAACAGTAACGGAAATGAGACAAAGCTATGAAATTGCAAGGAATGGTGCTTAAAAGATTTAGCATGAAATATTCATTTTTAATTAATAATATATTGTACTTTGTACCTACGAAAATATCTTTCCATACTAAAATTTCATGGAGAATGAAATCAAAATTTTTCATTGTGTAATTTTTTTTCCAGGCAACATCATCTTGTTTCCTGGATGAATATATGCTACATCTGAGTTAAGTTAATGAGTGCCAACAAGAGTATTATTTCTTGGAATTGAGAGTGAGGTCAAGACTGACGGCAAAGTTACATATGTTCAATACGTGTTATTCGGAAGATTAAAGAGAGTCACACTTAGGATTGGAAAGGAAAGATAGAGTTAGAGATCACTGGAATAGAAATGAAAAGAGTTAATGTGGCTTCATATCCTAAATAGAGATGTCAGTGGGCCTAGCTTAGAGCCTTAGAGAATCCGAGATAAGTGATTTTCCAGTCGGAAGATTTGGAAGATGAGCGTCGGATCAGTTAGAAGAAAAGCAAAGTAAAGAATCTCAATTAGTAAAAACGAGACCAATCAGAGCTGATAGAACAGAATGGCAGCTAGAAGAACTCAGTCGTAGAGATATAAGTTTAGCATAACTTCAGCATAACGTTTAGCATAAAGTTTAGCATATAAGTTTAGCAGTGAACAAAGCTTTCGTATAATCAAGTTTTATTAATATTTGTCATGAATGATTGAAAAATATCCAAAAATAAAAAAATTTTAAGGAATGGTGTACAAATAATTATGAATCTGTCACTCTATGACTGGAGTGCTTCAAATAAATAATTGAAGTTACGAAACCAACTTTTCAAAGACTACTTTATTTTCAATGATTTTAGAGCCAGAAGGACACTAATGGACCTAAAATTAAACATAATAAATCCTTAGGAGTTTCAAAATAGGTTCAACAAAAACGTTTTTTTCATTGGGAGGGAAAGAAAGCAGAAGAGATGAATTGATAAAAATAGGGATTCAGAAAAGAGTAGATGCAACGTATGGATGTTAGCAGAATTTAAAACCCTAATTTCTCTTGAGTGGATAGTATTTTGGTATCGAGAGGGGTAGGATTGAGGGGTGGTAGGGGTTGTACCTCCCCCCCTCATTGCAACCGAAAATGGTAGAAATCTAGGGGTTTTGGACCATTTTTTGTGGAAAGTACATCGGTTCCCCCCCCCCCCCCCCCATCAGGAAAAGGACACCAAACTTTTTTTTGGTTGAATGATTGCAATCATCATACCCCCTTCCATTCCTAGATACGCCTATGGAGGACAGTGCTCATAAAATGAATGACTTCGTCATTATGAGTTAAAAACGAAACTTATTTCTAGTCTTAACCAAAGCTCTGTTAAATATCCTCCACTGCTTTTAATCTTGTATTTTCAATTTTCTTCTTATTTTGCTAATTGTTTGTAATCGATAAACTTATTTTTCCTTTATAATTTTTGTCATTTATTCTTTTGACAATTTTATTTTTTTAAAACTTTAATTGAAACTTGACTGTGTAAAATTGCCAAACACAATTTAAATACTGCAGACAAAGATTTCATTAATAAATACAAATTGAAATTAAGTTTCGGAATCGAGGCAATTAGGTTGGGTTACACGGAGGTAAATACATTGCAATTCCGTCTTGGCATTGCTTGTTTTATTCGCTACATATTAAATTGACCTATTATCAAATTTACAATACAAAGAAATTTTTATTCGTCACAAAATTTATATGTTCACAAATTATTGGAAGGTACTATGGAATGGTGGAAAAAAAAGCAACCCTCGTTTCTTTTGTTAATGAGAAAGTGTTACAAAACGAGCATCATCGTCTAAATGGTCTCGTTCTTCTACAAAATGCAAATTCTAATTATCTACTGAAGTAATAACAAGGAAAGCTTCGCTTACTGATTTGGCTAAACTTCACTAATAGAATAGAAGATGCATTTGATAAACACCTTTCGTGCTCTGATGAATCACAATTAGTTTGATAGAAAATAACTTTGTTTAATTCGCAGCTCAAGCACGACCAAACATTTCATAATTGCAGACAACAAAAAAAAATCAAGAAAATAATTTCGTATTTATTTCGTGTTGAAATCAGTAACCGAATGCCCTGCTGAAGGTCAGACATAAAAGAAGAAAAAAAGAAAAACGAAATTAATCTATCCCTGGAAGCTATTTGGGTGGGGAGAAAAGAAAGAAGCACTCCGAAAAGGATTCTACAAATATCCATTACCACACTTTCTCTAAGTTTTAATTAGTTTAAATGTTGTATTATTGGGTGTGTATCTATACGTTAAACGGATGCTAATAGAATTTCTAAAAAACCCATAGTTTAAAATGTATTGGAATATTTTTTCTTAAATTTTCTAAATGTTGTTGATATAAGATTTACACAATTTTTCTTTACCGATTAGGTAATATTTAAGTAGCCTACTATCTGAAGAACAAGCCGTGGGTGTAAATAGGCCAAAACTTGAAAAGTCCATAACATAATATGCCTTATTTTTTTAATATTGATAAGCTTTTAGGATTTGCTGAGTTTGCTAATAAAAAATGATGGTATTTTTTTATATTGGTAATAAAAGTTTTGTACTTTTTGGCAACAGTTCTCAGGAAGACTGAATGCTTGTTGGTAACTTTTTTCATCATAAACAACCATCCTGCAAGAAAAAGTCTAATTGAGTCGTTGCAAATATTCTATATCTTATATTTGTTTAAACTCTATTTGATTATAACAGAGAAAGTTCCTGTTAGTTCTAAAAGATGGTCTATGTCTATAAAATTTGATACCCTTAATAGTCAGTGGCATTAAGTACTTAGGAGAAAATAAAATCGTAATAGATTATCACTGAAAAACGTTTAGACCCATAATGAGTAGAATATGATTGTATTTGTTTAGTTTTATATGTTTTAAAACATTATAAAATAATTATAATAGTAATTCTTTCATTCTGTTTACTCTCTCCGATACTAGATATGAATCTTAATTATTAAATCACATGTAAGTAAATAAAAACAAAAGGGAAAAAACCCTGCTAACTATTGTTGACAGGATACATTCATATCAATCGCAGGAACAGATCAAAGAAAGAAAACGGAAAAAAAGAACATTATTATCATTTTTTTTTTATTGTGAATAAGATAAATCTTTCCTTTAAGAAACTTCTTGCACTTCTTATTTCAATGAAAAATACGAATACTGAAAATGTGGTGGAACCTCCCCCCTCCCTCACGTGAGATTTCAAAAAGTAAAAAAATCAAAAAAAGTTCAAAAACTCAATATTACAAAATGTTGTAATCTATTGTAATACGTATATTCTCTAAATGAAAAAGTTGACTTGAGATTTTCGTTGACCCCCCCCTCAACCTCACGCAATTAATGGCCGATCCCTTAGCTTAAATTAATACTGAGAAAAAGTACATTTTTAATAGTAATAGTTATCGGATTAGTGATTTGCAGAATGTTGGGTGTTGTATCTCACACTGCGTGGGAAAATAACTAACAGGCCCAGTGGCCCAGTGAAAACTCACCTCTCGGTCAAGCTCTGAATTGAGGAGGACATTCGCTTCCGTTGGGGAGGTAGCTTCTATTATTACTACGTCCTCCGATCCAGAAATACCGAACTGTAGACTGTCTCCGTCGGGGTCTTCCCCACGCAGACTGTAGATGACGCTACCTATAAAGAAAAGAACAACATTAATTTATGTTAACACTTAAAATTTCTCTTTTTTATTAAAGATATAATCTTTTTTTTTTCTTTTTTTTTAATTCTGAACGGATTTCCCAGAGTGGCCCCCGGCCTGTTATTAATATCCGTATAAATAAAAATCGAAAGAAAACTTAAAAACTGAAATTTCAAATAGAAATCTATAAAAATTGGTTTGATATTTACTACTGCAAAATCTTAGTACATAACATTATGATCACAAAGATTATAATATGCTGAAAACTGGCATTATTGAAGCAAAGCCAATAGACCTCCTTTCCACTGATCCTACGGAAATGATGATTGTCACTCCATAACTGGCATACAAATGAAGGTCAAGGATCTGGTGGTTTTAGATAAAGAAAATCGGAGCTAGATCGTGTCGTTGAGAAAAGACCCCAAAGAAATAAAACCCTAGTTATGTCTATGAAAATTCGGGCGGGACTTTTTATTTATTAATGCTTTGATTTGCAGCACAATCCTTATATATTATTTCTCAAAGGTGTTTTTGTGTCGGTACGGCATATTTCCCTTCAGACTTCATCAAAATCAATGATTGAGACATCATTTTGAAGATTACGTTCCCTGCTAATGACGAAAAATAAACAAAATGTTTAAAATTAATGTTTTCGTTAAAAAACTTTATTTTAAAAACCTGTTTATAAAAATGTAGACACGCTTTAACAGAAGCGACTTATTTTTCGAAAGCGAAACAAAATTTCAAATAATGCTGTAGCGTCGTAACTTCTAATACATCCTTTTTGGAATAAAAAAGCACTTAAAAAGATATTTTATCGTTTATTTAATAAGAACAGATAAAAAAACAATCAAAGATTTATGTTTTAATAAAAATAAATGACTTATTACAATAAAAAACATAA
>JAFIDM010009631.1:25231253-25266184 GCA_023159025.1 Thereuonema tuberculata | reverse complement strand
TTAATTTTGTATTTTAGTCCAGTGCGTTGGCTTAATTCAATTATGTTTAAATTATTGTTTTCGTTAAAAAACTTTATTTTAAAAACCTTTTTATAAAAATGTAGAAGGTGCCATCTATTGACAATCTGTTCATTTATTTATTTCCACATTACCATTCGGCGACAGATCAAGATACCATGCGAATTATTCGCACGGGTCAACCTTTTTATAAAAATGGAGAAGGCGCCATCTATTGACAATGGGTTTAACTAACATGCACGACAGCTGTTGGATTTGTTTATTATTTCTCAAAAGTGGTTTTTTGGTGCGAATTATTCGCACGGGTCAACTAGTTAGGGATTATTCTAATTTCTGTTTGTTTTTTTTAATATAATTTTCCATTTTTTTTCCAAGATAATAAAGATGAAGGTCGCTAAAACGGGAGGACCGCTCCTAATTGCCTGCAACCGCCCCGCTACAGTTGAGCATCCCTAATCCGGAATGTTTGGGAATATTTCAGAATATTTCGGATTTTGAATTTTTCCGGATTTTGGAATACAGCATGGTGGTGTTGAAGAGATGAGAAAAGTATTTACTTTCATAAAAGATATTTTTTTTATTTGACATAAAGAACAAGAAACAAATGAAACAAACAAAAATTATAAATTTATTTATTTATAGCAACCGGCAGCAGAAGGTCCCTGAACAACACATTGTTTAAAAATTGACCGTGGCTGTATAGACGGATAGGGTGGATTGCCTTAAGTCTTCCCTGGTTCCGTCCTTGATGAGAGTGACTGCAGTCATCTTTACCCAACCAGAGCAGCGTATTATGTAGTTTGTGACCTTTATTTATTACCCATAGGCGCACCGAGGGGAAGGTTTTGGAGTTAACATCCTAAGACCCGTCCAGAGGAGAAATAACCTGCGAAAAATCCCCACCTCCGGTGGAAATTGAACTTGTTTCCTCCAGCACGCAGTCCATTGCGTACATTAGTTAGCCGTTAGACCCTCTCGGCTTATGGCGAATATTACATCCTTAGATGGCTTTCTAGAGATGGTAAACAGGTGATTTTCATGACCAATCTCTAAATGGTTATATTGGAAGCCAGCAGTACATTCTTACTGTCGTGATGCTATGTAAAGAATTTATTCAGCAAGTTATTCACTAGGAGAAGCTCAATTTTCAAATTCATCTGAGGATGTACTAATGCTTATCCTAACACTGGAAAGATAGTTACAAATTTAAAACCCGTTCCCAAAATATCTGGAATAGTAGAAAAGATTAAAATTGTGCTTAAAAAACAAAAAACCAATAAGAAGTTGCTAAAAGAAATTAAAATCTACTTTCCTCAAATTATTGCATTTTTTTTCTTTATTTTTTTTTAAATAGTGAAAACGTAAATAGGAAATTGCTGATTTCAAAAAGTATCTTCAAATTTTGCATTTGCAGAAAATTAAAATTTATTAGAAAGAGATTCATACAAATTTACATACAGATTTTAATTTTTATGAGCCATAGTTTCTTTAAATAAGACTGCTAAAAAGAAATCCTCTATTCCTATCTGTCCATTAAACTTTCTTAATGCTCCCATTTCCCAGTCTTGAATAAGGCTTTGTATTATGTTAAACATTCAATCCGTTTCTCGATATTTTTATGCATTGCTTAGTTCATTATAAACTTTTTTTATTCTATATCATAAAGAGGTTTCGTTCTTATGATTTTCAAAAGAAATTCGGTATCTGAGAATCGTTCCTTTTCTAATTAATTAGAGCAACTAATGATCTCTTGTTGTACTGAAATAGCGGGTTATGTGAATGAACAAACGTTTTAAGAATTCAAAGAACTCCAATCGCATCATCTGCTTCTTTTTTCAAGGAAATTATTTAGAAAAATCGTACTCCAATAATGAATCTCTTTTGCAGGCGACGATGTGGAAAACGAGATAAGGTTCACAGAAAACCAGATGCACATCATTAGTTTCCGTTAATTGTCGAAAAGGTGATTCAGGCATTTCCACTTGACTGCTATGAAAGCATTCGTCACAATTGGAGTATTTCAAGAATCAATGACTTCTGGTGTACATTAAACATACATTAATATTTTTGAAAACCATAATCAATTAATAGTTTACAAAACTTTAATGAAAAGAAAAAGGCAAATATTTTTTTTTTCCCTTCACGCATTGTTATCAACTTTTCGTCCTTGTTAGGACTCCTCAGCCATGGTCCTAACAAGAAGGAAACAACTGTCCCAATTCCCTTTGATGGCAATTTAGGGCGTGAATGAAATAATAAAAAAAAGTGCATTCTCAATATTATTTTTTTTTCATGTTTCATTTATTCTATGTTAAATTTCCCATTTTAAATTTAATATTCGGATTATAATAGAATCAATTACTAATGAAATAAAAGAATATCTTATTTATTAACAGATATTAACTGCATCATTCACGTTTTAACATTTTCTCAAGTTATATAATGTCAAATAGAGCGAAGGAAAAGTTTATTAGGTTTTTTTTTTGTTTTTTTGTTTGTTTTTTGCAAGTTAATCAAAATGAAATTTTATGAATAAGTTATAACCATATTTTATATGTATATAAAATTTCGGAGGTAATCAGCAGCGTTTTCTAAAAATGAACTAAATATTAATAATCATCCTATATAAGAATACTCCACACACACTATTAAAATGAAACATTAAAATTGAAAACAAAAAAACACGATCAGTAGAACTAATATTCTTTCCATTCGTGGAAATTCAAGAGACTTTAAACAAGATTTACAATTATTCATAATTACATACCAAATAAGTAAATAAAGAAGTAAATAAAAATTCGGACAACAGGATCCAAATTTGGCCCTTAACAGCTTATTAAGGGTTACAGAAGTTATCAGCATGCTTGAAGTAAAATGGAGTTTCATACGATGTAAGTTCATAATTTTTGTTTTTAATTCATTCCTTTGCATTCGAGCTGAATGAAAGAGTTAGCTGTAAGTTTTATTGGAACCAATTATTGAATGCTTACTCGGTATATTAAGCTAGAGAATAGGAATAGAAGTCAGTGCTGCTCCTTAGCCACATTCCACTTTACACACCATGAAACAGAGTCAATGTAATGCTGATGGAAATTGGTTTGGGCTTCAGGCTAATCATCGGAGCAGAAATACAAATTTGAAATAATATGTATCATTGTGCCACGGAGTAAACCAATGAATGAAAAAACAAAAAAGAGAAAAAAATTGTTGAAGGCTTAAAGAAGTCAGAGAATTGATGATAACAAATTACAAAAAAGAAAAAGACATCACATTTTGTGGTGGATAATTTTCTAAGGATGGAAAAAGAATTTGAAGAAAAAAAAATCCATGTGGGCCACCTAAGACTGCTCTTCAATGCAGGCGTGATTTTAGTAATTCAGCATCGCTTCGACGAATTACAGAAATTCAAGCTCGATTAAAAACCCGTCACCCCTAAATGCAAAAATGTCTTTCAATCTATTGCAAGGATGCATTTGTCGTGACAATGTACTTAAAATCAAAAGTTATAATGATAAAACACTTTAAATGCATAAAATGAATATATTTTAAAATAAAAAGAAATGTTCAGTTATTTTAGGATGTGTAAATTGGGCAATATCTTTACCCAAATTTGGAGAAAAGCAACTATTGATGAAGAAGACTTAGAACTTTAAAATTCATAGATTGGTTTTCAAAAATAACTAACTAACTAACTAAATAAATAAATAAATAAAAGCTTAATCAACAGCACTTGAATGGCATCTTGCATTCACTGAGTTTAAGTGAAGATTTAAATATGTTTAATCGCAATACATTCACTATAAATCCAGCTCATTCTCGTAGTTGAACACAATTTCTGCAGAGATCTGAATAACTTTCCTAAATAGACAGGAGGCTGATGGGTCTATAATTTGAATATTTTTTTTTCAAATAAAATAATTACCGTAAAACAGGTTACTTGGACCCTGAAGGGGGACTTGAACCCAAATTACAAATATGTTTAAATCAACAATTGTTTATTTGTTGTAAATAATGGATTTACTAATGGATTTGGTCTCGTCTGATTACTTTGTTTGAAGCGTATCAATAATAAGGCGTTCAGTGAAACTAATGAAGTAAAAGGAGAGAGTTGAATCTATCACATCACAAATAGACAGAAAATATGGTTGCAAATATTTTGAATACATCTCTACTGAACATAGCATCCCCTAAGAAACTATAATATTTTCACAGCATTCGTCGAAATTACCATCTAAAACGAAGTCTCACTGAATTAAATTTCAATATAGACTATATTGTAAATTTATATATTGTAATCGATAATTGAAATTAACATTTGAACAATTCGACTTTCAGAATAAGTAAGCTATTGTAAACAGAGAAAAACTGAATGTTAGGTTAATAATAGCTTTTAAAATTTAGAAAAATTAGAATTTGGTATTTACTAAATCCTTATCAATATTAACAAATTAGAAATTATTAACAATTTACTTACAAATACGATGTTTTTCCACTTCTCTAAATCTGTTAATATCATTTAGTGAGTCAGTGAGCTTTTTTTGTCGTTTCATTAACTTCAATTTTCTAATTTGTTAATATTGCTAAGGATTTAGTAAAGTTAATGAAACGTTAACTGAGAATCAGACGACCAAAATTACACACTGACACACTAAATGGTATTTAGAATAGTGGGGAAACGTCGTATTTAGAAGACTTAGACTGCTGAACAATGCCGGGGCTGCAATACTTGCAAAACTTTAAATCCTCATAATAACTTAAACGTAATATCTAATGATTAATATATATATATATATTTTTTTTCAAAGCTTTGAAGTGTATTGCAAGCATCAGTATCTTAGAATAAATAAAAAAAAGCAGAAAAAGGTAACAGAATAAAGTAGCCGGCTCAAAAATATTATGTTAATATATTATCTTTAATGTACAAGTTAAAATAAGTCATAGTTTTTAAATAAAAACATATATATAAAAAAAAGGAAATAAGATACTAAAAAATTATTACTCACCAATGGGAGTGTCGGGACCCTCTCGTAACTGGAGAAGAATTTCACTTTCGCCGTCCAAGATGAATTTAGGGGGTTGATTACCCTCAACTAAAAATAGTAAAAAAAAAAAACCAGAATTAATCAAACAAAAAATAATGACTTGTAATTTTTATTCTCATTTACACAAAACGTTTCATTCTGAATTTTATTCTTTCCTGCAGTATAATCGTATTTTGAGTCATTATAACGCAAAAGAGCTTTTACAGAATTAAAATCTTTTTCTATTGCAACTTTATTCTAAGCCGCAAAAATGAGTTTTGAACATGGTAACTAAAATCAAGTATAAATGTATTTATTTACCTACTTATTTTACTGTTAACTTAAACTGTTTGAGTAAACTTAATTTCTGTCGTTTTTACGACTCTCATAACCACATCAGTTTTGGTTTTTTTCCCTATCTCTTTCATTTCTTATTCAACAAGTTGAAATATGTGTATAAACAATAATAAGCGATCTAGTTATCTATGTTTTTATTTATTAACTAAATAAATCAATCAATTTCAAACCGCAAAATGTTATTCACTATTATATTTTTCAGTATTCATTGGACAGCTGTTCAGTTCTTGTTTTTAGAATATGTTCTTTACTTATTTCTATGCAAAGTTCTCATAAAACTTCATGAGTCTGTTTTACTTTGGAAGAGTTCAAATTTTCAAGATATAATTTACCAATAATAAAATGTCCGGAACTTGTGAGAAGCTTAATAACAGGAACAAAGCCCTAAGTATCTGACGTTTTTTAAAGTGAAATTGATGTACAGGACTTGGCATCGAAAATAATCTTATCTTTCTCCTTTTTTTTTTTCTTACAGAAGCAGTAAATATCACTCATATTTTATTACTAAATCTGTCCCTCAATTCATAGAGAGTTCTTTTAGAATCCAGATTAATTTTATCTTTATCTGCTATCTTGAAATAAATGAACGGTAAAGCAGCACAACAACTGATGCTTGTGGAAATAGATGACAACAGTACATTTTGAAAATTCCGTTTTATACCGAGCATAAGATAAAGTGTTTTCTTCTACATTAGATTGTTAAATGTTTTACCTTTCTGCAGAAAGACTGCAACTTGGATCGCCACCACCAGTACGAGGTATGGCACCATGACGTCATCAGGTCATATGGGATCTGTAAAATACAACATGATAGTTGGAATATATTTTTCGTCAAAAAGGATTATTCAGATAAATACATAGCACAAATACATCCTGACCTAGACAATTAAAAGTTTAAGGAAATTTTGCAGGTTAATATAAGTTACAGGCTGTACATATATGGGACAAATGGATACATATACAAAGAAAATGCCTGGAAATGATTAGATGGAATACAAAATGTATAGCCATTAAGAAATGATTTTCTCTCTTTAATCAGATAGCTTGGATTCATAGTCTCAATTAAAACAGCAGCATAGTTTTGATGGTCAGGTAAAAAAAAATGCCGCCCCAAAGTTAAGGGTCTTATTTAGAAAACAAGAAAAACGCTCTAAACACTAGAACCACATTTTGCCGCCCCCTGCCTTAGTTCAGCCCGGACTATAGCCTCAGTAGTTCCATTCTAATTAGATAACTGCTATTAAGTAATCTGGAAGGAAGAAAAATAATAATTGCTATTAAGAATAACAATAATCTAGAAATCTAGGAGGATTTGGGATAAGAGTTAATAGCACCAATATGTATCCCCAATAAGTATTGGTAAAGCAATTTCGCAGGTGGTAGATCTTTAGGTCACATTCTTACTATATTGAAATTAGCTTGGTGTTCATTGGCGTGCCGATGTCGGAGGGGGATGGGATTGATGATGTCCATCATCCAAAGGGCGACAGAAGAAATGATGGAATTTGGTTTATTTCGGTTGGATGCTGGGACCCATCGTTTGATATTATTGTTATTATTCTTATTGTTATTAGATGGAATGACCTTTGGTATCTTCCCAAACAACATTCATAATCTTTCCAATTTAAAATTCCTGTGACCCAAAGGTTCATTTGGAGTTTTATAGGCCAAATTTCCGATATCGCTTCTTCATTTTTTATGGTGTCTAAATCAAAGTAATTGGCTTCTTCAAGGAATACTATCTCAATTGGAACGCGTTATTAAAAAAATATGCGTTTTATATTATTTCGATGTGACAAAGTGTTAGGATTAATACGTTATTTTTTTCAATCTATATTTATACTTTCTTAACAGGAGGTTATTACTTTGTTTCATTGCATTATGTTTACAGTAGACGCTCGATGCGACGGCCATCGACTTCTCTGCAAGCGTTGATGCAAGTTCTGATTCATCCTCTGAAATATGCCCTATTAAGCTTATTGGTTTCACGTGATCAGTATGTGTTATGCTAACGACAACAGGTGTAATAACAGGGACTTACAGGGCCACAAAATACCATATCTTAGCCATTCAAATTTCTTATTGTAGATACAGTAGCTGAAACTTATTATGGATGTCACTGATATCAATTCTTATTGATTTTGATACTGTAAGGACCGAGGCCAGACCATTTCAAGACACCCTTTGAAATAACATTATCGTAAAAATCAATAAATAATTATGCAATGAAGCTGAACATTTAATAGTATATTTAAAAAATCAGCTTTTCCCCTTCGTTTGAAAGAGATTGAATCCATTTGAATGGAGTTTGGGATAAAACAAAGTAACTATTTATATGAAACATTGCCATACAGAAATTCGAAAGTTGACACCCAACTTATACTTTTCTTGCTTTTGTTTTTATGCTGCATCTAACTTTTTGAACTTTTAATGAAACACGTTAGTATTTTCAACGAGCAATATAAACTGTCCTGGAAACAAAAGCACAAAGGTAAGGCTCTTACAGTTAAAATAATTACAGCAAATATTATAAGCTTTTACGGATGACAAAAAAAAATCAAATTTATTATAACAAAGAAAAGAAAAAAAATATAAAGGATATCTATATCCTCTTGCTATTTGAATTAATAGGTGTGTATTTAATCACTGCTTCAACTCCGTGGGAAAAAGTAATTTCGCACTGGTTTCTATTTTCTGGAAGAGATTCTTCATCTACTGGGGCTGTAATTAAGTTTCAACGAGTTATTGCAAAGGAGATCGCCACAGGGCACTAGCCTCTGTTTCCGGTGATCATTTCCGCCAACAAACTATGACGAATGTCTTAAACCTAACCTAATGAAATACTTCTTTCGCAACTGAATCAATTTTGAAAAAAAAGGGAAATCACGCAATTTTAAAGTTATTAAAAGAGAATTAAATCACGTCGTATTTAAAAGCAGTGTTTAGTAGTTAGGCCCAACAATCAGTGCTGTTCTAAGATCTGTCAAATCGTGCCTTTAACCACCGCAAGAATTAGTTTACATTAATTTAAAATAATGTGATGTAATTCCGGATATTTGATAATAGCCAAATAGCAAAAAATATGGAAGCTCAAAACCACAATTCATAATTAATTAAGTTGCGGATTTCAAAAAAAAAAAGAAAAAATCGCTTCTCACTGGTCAACACCTTGTCCCTTGTTCCGCACCTCGCAATGCAAAGTCAACTTTAAAAATAAATAAAAAAAATAAAATAAAAACCAGGAAAAAATACATTAATATCTCGGTGAAGTAATTTGAAACGAAAAATTATTATTTTATTTTATTTTTTTTACTGAAAAATTGCTCAATATGTTTTCTCTGTATTAACTTGAAGACCCTTTTCAGAGATTCCACAAATACTTGCTCTAGGCCTCGCAAACGCTACGGATACTTTGTCTATTTTCTACTGTCTTCGGACGAAACCTGATAAATAATACCTTTACTGAAAATCATCACTATATCAATAAACTGTAATTTCAAAAATAGATTCAAATTTGTAAAGCAAAAATAGATTCAATTATTATTGATCATTCTTCTTATTTTATGTAATAGTTTTATCAAAACATGAAAAGAAAGAGAAAAAAAAATAGATAAAGAAAAAACAAAATTTTATAGGAATAACAACAAAATGAATAATAAAGCTCGAAATTAAATGTCCATAGAAGCCTCCTTCCCACATAAAAGCCTACATATGTTAACAAGATTTGTATTAATTATTTAAAAAATAATATTATTATGCAAACCGTCAAATACATTCGGCAAACAAACAAATAGATAAGGAGTAAAAATCTATTAAGAGCATTTTATAGTCGATCACTGAGTTTCCTTTTATTAATGCATATTCATCCATTATTTTTTTTCTTCATTTATTTTGAAATATCGAATAAGATTATTTGGGATAAAAAAATAATTGGAATGTTAAAATTCATTATCAAAGATAAACACTTTCATGAACTTGCTGTTTTTTTAAAGTTTCAAACACTTGGATAAGATACTTGGATCGCTACAATTAAAAGAATTTAGAATTTTGTTGGTCGATTAGATTAGGGTTGCAGTTTCTGTAGCGCCGTTAGTATTTGAAAGCAATGAATGGAAATGGAGATCTATATGTTAATCTTCCGTAATTAGCTGGATATTAAAATTGAACCGTAAGAAAGCTATAAGTTTAACTGTATTTTGTTTATCGACATAGATTGCAGCATTGATTTTCGATATAAAGTACATCATCTTCAATATCTATTCTAAAATTTAGAATTAAGTTTAGGTAGAAGATCAGTGATTATGAAGTTCGTTGTAACAGTGCTGAAACGCCATAAAATGAAGGCATTCCAACATTAACCTATAGACCGTCGAGTTATCACTTTGGCCAAGGAGTCACAGTTGATGCACTGGTATATCACAGCAATTCAGAATTTCATGTTTTTTGTTTTTTAATCTTTCCTCACCTCAGTATGCACTCAGACATAAAAATGAGATATACAGTCATTTTTCATAGGCATAAAGGAATGATAGGCCTATTGTTATGAAGTATTAGCAAAATGTTTTTAAATATTTTTATTGAATTCAATTATACATTTTGGATTACAGCTATACAACAAGATGCGATTTTGAAGATGGGATAGTTCCAAATATCATGCGGGATTTGTATGCACTTTAATTAAACTCTATGACATTGAAATTGCTCAACCTTTGACAACTCCTTACATTCAGAAAAATCAGTTTAACACGATTTCATTTACTGCTCAATATGATTAAATAACTTAATGGAATAGAGAATATTACTCGAAGTATATAGTGAAACCGCCATGGTTCGCTATACTTGCAACGACATATTATGCTATAGTGGTGAAAGTTCTCATATTATTCGGAGGGATGATCAACCATAAAACAGCAATATCGTAGGTTAACTGAGGATTCATTCTCTGGTGATGGACAAATCTGAAGTACAAGGCGTGTTTTTTAAGTAAGTACCGTTTTGAATTAAAAACACACAAGGGTACTTTTTTTATCAATTTTATTTTTCATAAAAGTCTGTACTTTAATCTACTTTTCAACATAATTTCCACCAATATTAAGGCATCTGTCGTATCGTTCAATTAACTTTTGAATTCTGTTCTCATAGAAATCTGCCTCCTGATTTGATAAACAATCCCCTTACTCAGCATGCCAAGCCTTTTGTTTTGGATTGCACGGCGCAGTTTAGTTAAGGTCTCACAATAGGTCTCAGACTTTATTGTGTCACCACGAGGCAAAAAAATCCACAAGCAACACCCCTTCCTATCCCAAAAGACAGTACACATGATTTTTCGAGTGAAATTGTTTGCTTGAACTCACTTTCTTGGGTGATGTTGAATGCCGCCATTCCATGGATTGTTGTTTCGATTCCGGCGAAACATGAGCCACCCATGTTTCGTCGCCTGAGACAATTTGGCTTAAAACAATCATCACCAAAATCACTGTATTGCTCAAGGAAAGTCAACGCACTGGCTAAACGTTTGGGTTTGTGCACCCAGTCAACATTTTCGGTACCGGTACCCAGCATGAACTCACGCTCGAAAAATCATGTGTACTGTGTTTTGGGATAGGAAGGGGGTGTTGCTTGTGGATTTTTTGCCTCGTGGTGACACAATAAAGTCTGAGACCTATTGTGAGACCTTAACTAAACTGCGCCGTGCAATCCAAAACAAAAGGCATGGCATGCTGAGTAAGGGGATCAAAACAGGCGGCAGATTTCTATGAAGACAGAATTCAAAAGTTAGTTGTACGATACGACAAGTGCCTTAATGTTGGTGGAAATTATGTTGAAAAATAGATTAAAGTACAGACTTTCATGAAAAATAAAATTCATAAAAAAAGTACACTTGAGTGTTTTTTAATTTCAAAACGGTACTTACTTAAAAAACACGCCTCGTAATATTGTATCTGATACCAGCCAATAGCCTAAAACCGGGCTTTCCATCCATATTTTAAGTAGCTGGAGATTAACCGGTCCCTTAGAAGGACACGATGATTTAATCCTTGTTAGGGAAACGATAATAATGAAATTAAATAAACGACCTTAATTTTTTCTAGCGAAAGAAAATTTTTCAGTGTCGAAGTGGTTTGGGCCATTCAGAGAAATTTGTACATTATAACAAATTGTATATTAATTTTAAAAAGCAGATTTAAAAAAAAAATTGCGGATCCGTCAGGTCCATTGGCTTGAGTGTCTATGTTCTTTCATAGGGAATGTTTATATACGTAGGTCGATCAGAAAAAAAGTTTACAAAGCTTGTGTACGACAAGCAAACCTTTATTGGAAGAAATGAGAGAGTGCCTTTAAAGTGGCACAGATACACTATTTTTCAACAAAATCTTGACATTGACATTATTTGCCACAACGTTTGATCAGTTTGTTCATGCCAGCCGCATAAAAGTCAGGGCCCTACTGATGTAGCCACTTTTTTTGCATCATGTTGGATTTCTTGATTTCATGGGAAGCATCGATCTGACATTTGCTCTTTTAAGATGAAAATCACTGGGAGCCAAATCCAGTCTGTATCGCGGATGTCCCAACATTTCCCAGTGGAAAGCGTGCAGTAAGTTGTGTGTTTCCGTGCAACGTATGGTCTGGCATTGTCATGAAGGAGCATCACACCGTCATTCAGAAGACGAGGACGTTTCTTCCTGATGTTTTGCACAATTTCTTTAAGGTTTCAGTAGGAGGCCAGTTATCCAAGCGGATCGCCATTTTGAAATGACAGCGAGTACCTTCAATGACACACACGAGAAAGACCAGGCGGCACTGAGCAGTACAGCCCTCTATCGGATATTTCAGCAACCGCCAGCACTGTGGCAAACTCATAAATTTAATTTCTTTTTTTCTGATCGATCCTCTATCTTCCATCGTGGGAGTTTTATATATAAATATTTCTCATGTCGAATGACAAGTTGTTCATATCAGCGCAAACATCTACTTTATAAACTTCTTTTACGAGCACTGCTCATTCTAGAAGATTTAGGAAAAAAATATTTCAGTTGTTTTTCCACTTTTTTATTTGTTTACTTATTTAATTGATTGGGTTTGGACCACGGATAAATCCTACTCGCACTGAGGTCAAAGTTGGCCTATTGTACAAGCAGAGTCATTTTCCATTGTTTTCATTTTGAAATGTGAATCGAAGCTCGATTTGAGAGCAGTTGTCGAAATAACACGCTGAGATAATTCATCCACGTTAGGCGGCTACCATTGTATTACTAGTCATTATAAGGCAGACCATAGAAGTCTAAAAAAGTGTTACGGTATATGCGAGTGAGAATTACTTTTTAGCAATGTAGAATTTTTTTATTTCTGGCAACTGTGGTTGTGCAGAGGGTCTGAGAACATCAGTGCTAGGTATTAAAATAACCTCATGTAAATAACAGAAATGACGTGCTATAGAAATGATTAATGACTCCTTCTGTTCTTGGCAACTGAAGATGTGGAACGACGATCATTATGACTCAGATAGTTTGGAATTCGTCAATGAAATCATTTGTTTCTTTTCATTTGATTGATTTTAATATGTATAGTTCACAGCCCTATCTCTGACAATTGTTCTGATCTTCATAGAGACATCTACAGCAATAAAACTATAAATTAACTGATAGTTAAGAGAAAACTGGATCAGTGGAACCAGGGATTCACAAATGTGATAAACCCATCCGAATCTCAAAGTAATGATATCGAACGCATTTGTTGAGGCTTTATGATAAAAACGCCTTCTAATGAGAATATATATTCCCTGTCATCTGGATTTGCCCATTCACAAAAAGGCAACATATTTTTGCTTACTTTTATGGTAAAAGACGACTTTTTGAATGCTTTAAGTTTTTTGAAGCATTTACAGTTATTTAGCTACTTCATGTAATCCAATACGATCTAGACAAGATTTCATCACATTCTAAAGTCTAGACAAAAATGAAAAGTATTTCATCAAATAAAGACAAGCACATTAAAGAAAGCGATTAATAACTTCCGTGGCGAATATTATTGGAAGTAACATAAACGCAATAGAATATTTATTAATAATAAAATCGATTTATATATTTATTTTCTGGTCGTATGTACAAACTGCTACCACTAAAGAAAATACAAAACAGGAAAACCATCATTTTGTTTCTTTCTGTGGACACCAGAAGTTATTTGTATAAAATCAGCAGAAGCACAAATGTATCTCTAAAAGAAGACGAAGCTCATCAGAGACAATCTTTCATGGAAGAGCTTCTATTTGCTATGGAAATAGTAAACGAATATTAGGAGAATTAAGGTTCTCAAGACTTTATACAGACAGGAAAGATTTAGTGATCTGACCGAAGAGAAGCCAGACACAGAAAAAGAAGAAACAAAAAGTTGAAATATAAGGATAAATAGAACATCAAATTTTTTAAACATTTCATAACTATGTTTGAAAAAAATAATTTCCGGTATTAAACTGAGATTCCAGTAAGTTAAAGTACCGTACATTGCTTTAGATTTAAAGATCGTATTAGATTTAAAGAAACGTGTAAAGTTATAATTGCGCAACTCAAAAGCTTTGGCATAGTTTGGCATAGTTTTGGCATAGTGTGTGGCGTAGTTTTAGCATGTTTTGGCATAGTTTCGCGGTGTTTCTATTTTCTATTTATCCTGGCTATTCTCTGATAAATTCTAATCCTTTTACGATGACGTTGACAAATAGAGAAAAATCAAAACCTCTCCATTAGAATGTAATTAATTACTAAAGCAAATATGAAAAAAAATTAAAAAACAAGTATTCATGCAGTAAAATATAACTAACTCACTTGACAACATATGCAGTTAAAATATAAGCGTATGGTTTTTCTATTCCCTTTTGTTCATTTAATCTTTCCTTAATGTAGATCTTGTCTGGGCTACTGACAATAAATAGCAATGAATATCATTGGCTCTAACAACATCGTGCTTTGTGAGAATATGGCAAGTGGAACATCCATCTCTGTACAATCAATACTTCCATTGTGTTGTTATTCGCCCAGCTGCTGATATTATCTGCAGAAAGATATCCTATACTTCAAACTCAATATTTACTCGTAACAGTTGTTCTTAGTTGGTTCCATGTTCCTGGAGAAATTTATGAAATTTATTAGTTGATTTTTAACTAATTAACTAATGGAAAAAATATTTCAAATTTGAATACTTCAAAATATTCAAAAGGTTCATTTCAAAATTTGAAATAAATACTTTCTTTAACTTTATCCTTTGATTAATTTTTGTTAGATTGTAAGTTTTATATGCGTATGATGACAAGAACGTCATCTCCATAATTTACTAATCACCTGTGTTTTGTTTTTCTTTCGTCACATAATGTGTTTCAACTAAATGAAATATCAGCAAAGCCGCACAGATTTACTACTTTCAACAGATGAATGCTGTGACTGCTTATGATACCAATTCTAATGTCAATTAACCTTCAAATTGGCGGTGGCTTTCCGGCTTTTCTTAACTTCAGTTACTCAAAATAAAGGAAATTGGATTTAATTTCTGTAAATAAACACTGAAGAGGAAAGAATTAGATGATCCTTATTCCACATTGCTCCGTCGTCTCATAGAATGTCATAGAATGAGGATCTTAATCGATTCCTATCAAAATCAATTATCTGTACTATTATTAAACATCATCCACCAGAAAATAAATTATTAAACATCATCCACCAGAAAATAAATGTTATAAACTACATTTATTAACTGAAAAAACGAATTTTCAAGGAGATAAAATTTACCGTCTCCCCTTCTTCAAGCCTTTTTACATTATAACAGTAAATGAACGAGATTCTTTTAATACAATGACTTTTAAAATATTGATATTAACAATTAAAAAACGTTAATACAATAATAATAAAAGATCATACTCTACAATATAATAATCACATATTATTAATAATTACAAATTTAACACAATTATTATTAATAACAATGATTATTAATAATATGTGATTATTATATTGTAGAGTATGATCTTTTATTATTATTGTATTAACGTTTTTTAATTGTTAATATCAATATTTTAAAAGTCATTGTAGTAAAAGAATCTCGTTCATTTATTGTTATAATGTAAAAAGGCTTGAAGAAGGGGAGACGGTAAATTCTATCTCCTTGAAAATTCGTTTTTTCAGTTAATAAATGTAGTTTATAACATTTATTTTCTGGTGGATGATGTTTAATAATTTATTTTCTGGTGGATGATGTTTAATAATATATATAGAGAAGATTTAAGGAAGAAGTATAGTTTGTTTGTATATCTGTACTATATTGCTTCTCTTCATATCTCAAAGTGTGCAAATTCTTTCTGCTGTCAACACTAGTCTAATGCCTTTCCTTGGTGGGAAGAAATAAATGTTTACTTTAATTAAGAATAAACTTAAATTGCAATAAATTGAAAGGGGATGAAAATAAAATTGCTGATCAATTTCCTTAGCTTGCTTCACTAATTTTCAGAAGAGACGACAAAGCTTCTCTGTCCATCTTCCTATTTTTTTTTTGGTATTCACTTAAAACTGTATTGTAGAATGTAGTCCCATCTAAATGGGAAAATACTGTTATACATCGTTCGTTAACTATCGTCATATTCTGGAACGGAGCTCGTTAGGAACTCGTTATGCCCATATTACGAAACCTTAAGAACATATTTCGGTGTTTAAAGATCATGGCAGTGTGTCAGTGAAGGCTATAAATAGAATGACAGACTGATTTATTTAATCTGATGCTCTGCATTTATTGTATGAAAAAATGTACGAAGTTCATTTCACTTCTGCGATCGATGCGAGAAATCGAGATAAAGAATGATTTAGGAGAAGACAGTAATATGTTTCATCTCTCGAATTTTTCTCTATCATCAATTTATTATAGATGGTGTAATATGTTGTGATTGTAAATAATCCTGTGGTGAAGTGAATATTTAGCATACCTCATTCAAAATAAATAGGCCTAATAGAATAATAACACGAAATGATGGATACATAAAAGATTAATTTAGGTAACTGAAAACTACTTGTTGGCTGCTTTCTTTTGCAAACCAAGCAATCAAGATGATGATAGATAGCGTCTTATGCAAAGAAACAAAATTTAAAAAGTTTTTGTTTTAATGTTTTAACTTTATAAAAGCAGATTCTCTTCAAAATTATATTTAATCTTCATATAATTGTAAATTCGGATAATTGAAAAATATAATAATAAAAAATGTTGTAATACTGTAAATAATAAAATTAAATAATGTTATTATTTACAGTATTAATTAAAATACTAGTATTAAAAATGGTAATTTAAATATTAAGTTTATTGAAGTCACGATAATTCCATCAAGGAAGAATTTCGTTTCTTCTTTTAATATTGAAATCACGCAATCTTTCAAAAGAAGCAGTTCAACAACACTTCCAACAATGTCATTGCCTCTAAATTAGGTGTGACAGCATCAATGATCTGTACTGCGTTCTTCAAACGTATATTTATCATAATATAGAAACATTACTATATTCAATTGAAATGCTGATCAATTTATCAGAAAATTAATATTAAAATCATTTATTTATTAATATTTTTTATTGTAATGAAACAGCTGATTTTAAGATTCTATTCTGACTGTTGCAAAACACCTTTGTATTGATAATTTCACCATTTCTTCATTTTCTAACTACATTAATTCATAATAAAGCCTTAACAGTATTCTGGCAATATTGGATTAGATTAGAAGCTTAAAAATTAATTTTTTTAATTGATAAATAATGTTAATTTTTTGTAATAATTATTCAAAAAAAATAAGCGAATTTTAGACTATAGTCTAATCTATTTATATTAATATATATTTCACTTGAAAGCACGTGCGCTCTATTCATAATCAGACCTGTTATAGTATTGTTTCTCGGAATTTGACTGTTTATACGAATACTTTATTTGATCATTACATAGCTGCCAAAAATTACAAAGATCGGTTGATGAATTTGAGAGGAATGCATTTCATTCAAGTTGCATCGGAGTGTGGAATTATTCTTAATAATGTGCTTATTAAAAGAGGTTTAACGTGCCCTGAATAATTCAAAATAGACATCAATCGCAAGAAGGCACCAAAGCTAAAGTTAGGATTCGCACTTTGAGTTGTCATCGGGAAGAGACTGGGACGGACCGTTTCGTCCTCATTAGGACTCCTCAGCCAGCCAAACTCCTCCGATGACAACTCGGAAAGTGCGCGAGGTGTTAGTATCCCGACTCTCGCACCCGAGAATGGGACCTCCCACCGGAGAAATCCTAACCAAAAATTAAAAAAGGGGCAATTCCTTTTGTGCTTGCTTTTACGCAGGACAAGGAAGTTTTATATTTTGCCCCTTTTTTAATTTTTGGTTAGGATTTCTCCGGTGGGAGATCCCATTCTCGGGTGCGAGAGTCGGGATACTAACACCGTGCGCACTTTCTGAGTTGTCATCGGAGGAGTTTGGCTGGCTGAGGAGTCCTAATGAGGACGAAACGGTCCGTCTCAGTCTCTTCCCGATGACAACTCAAAGTGCGAATCCTAACTTTAGCTTTGGTGCCTTCTTGCGATTGATGTCTATTTTGAATGTGCTTATTATTTTCCTCTAATTTTTCTAAAAATCTTTTATGAAACTAGGCTTTTAATATGCAAGTGAGAGATAAATGCTGTTATAGAAATTGATAATTCATGAGTGTCCACACATACATAAATATTTTTCGTAACTACATAATCCACTGTACTAAGTTACGATTTTTGGAAGCAAAGGAAGCTTTCCTACAACATCATATTATATTATACTAGTCATCCTCTTGCTTTGAAGCTTGACAAAGTTTCTAATGTATATAGTGGATATTGGAATTACGTTAGTGAGTTTCAAAAAGTGATTTAACTGTTGTTAGTATCAGTGTATGTTCACCACTCCCCTACTTCATGTGGATGTGATAAGAAATAGGTGAATTGAATTGTATAAATTTCTTATAAATAGTCTTCTACATCCAAAACCCTACTAGATCAGTTATCATTGTAAAGGGTTAAGTCTAAAGTCTAAAGGGTTTCAATATTTACTGAAATTTTAAACTTTATATATGAATATGCTTTTCAATAAGCTCTTTATTTTTAGAAGATTGTTCTTGGAAAGCAAACGACGATGTCTATATTGGCCATTCTATTATTTTTCCCATATGCTCTTGAATAATTCAAAATATTTCAGAGCCCATATTAAAATAATATCTAAATTTCTCAAGGTGCTCATGTTATCTCCTCTGCAAGAATTAAATTAGATTTTGAAGCATATATTCCAAAATGTGGAGGAGTTCAGAATGGTGCTAAAATATCTCAATTTTGTCATCATGTACCTGAAGTGTATTGTGAGATATTAGAAACAGAATACTCTTTTCAAGGGATTTTTTTGGGAAACTAAGTGATTCCACCAATTCCCATGTCATTCTAGCACATACATCCTTATCTACAAATTCTATGCTTCTGACCTTCCAGTTGTTTTAATTATTACAGCTCTAACCGCGATGAATATAAGAAAGAATTTCGATTAAGTTATCTAATAACCGACATCTTATAGAAATCATTCAGAAAGATGATTGTTATTACATGATTGGTGCTCTTCACTTTTTGGAGGTAATTTTATGTTGGGAAGAATTTTACTCATTAGTTTTGGAAGAATGTCATCTTCGACGACTGAAAAGCGTTTCTAAAAACTATATTCTATATATTCGAAATATTAGAAGTTGGCCACTTCTGTTATTCCCTAAATTTTCATCGGAAGAATTTTGGAGATCCGTCAATCGTTAATGACGTCATAAATTTTGTTGTCATAATACAAACGAAAGACTTAATATCGTTTGGGTGTTTTTATAGATAAGGTGTGAAATCGGTTTTAAACGATTTAAATTCTTTGTAGATCTTTGGACCAATAAAATTAAATAAATAAATAAATAAATAAATAAATGAATCAGAATCGGATAAATGGAAAGATCAAATGTTTTCCTCTGAGAAAAGACGTTGTGTTACTTTTCCCTCGTGTTTCCTTGACTCCCGATAATTCTTTTTTCTTAGTCCTTTAGGCCCTCCGGAAGGTAACGGTAAGTCAAATCAGCATTCTTTTTACTGGTTGCACATTAAAGAACTGTGACAGCAACTCAATCGAACTTAAATAATGAAGAAACAACAGCAAAAAGTGGAGCTAAGATTGTCTCTGAAGCTAAGATTCCTAAACAGCTCTGGTAAGATCCTTATATATCTGCACCCATTGGAAACAGCTTCTTTTCAATCCGTGTTTGAAACATGGAAAAATATTTCTGTCGATGGGAGCTTATAAGTTAGTTGTCTTTATTTCTTTTAATAATATCGGTTATTCCTTTTTTTTTAATATATTTATTAATAATGTCATTTCAGAATGCTTTCTTGTCATACTCATGTAATGTTTCCGTATTTAAATGAGATGTGTGCGTTTATGTCAACCACCCCGGAAATGGTCACCCTTTCTCGCTCCAACACTCATCAACAATATAGTCTTAGCAAACCAGCATTCAAGAAAACAGGATGCTCTCCAAAAACCGTAATCTTTGATAGAAATCTGTCAAATATGTCTTAATTAGTTATCATCCTTTTATGTAAGGACCAGTTTATATTGAGTGGCTTGTTCGTCATCTCGGGTTTTTTAGCAAAAATATAAAATTACAATTCTGATCGGTATTGAAGTATTAAAAGATGGATATAGTGATTTAATAAAGACTTTCGAAAGAAATCACTATAATAGCAGATAAAGGAAAAGAGCTGTCCAGCGACAATGTTAAAATTTTAATGAAATATTTTCTGGTTTTCTCCAAAAATTCCCTGAAGAATGTTTCTAAGTTACATGAATATCTACAACAGATAAATGCAAGAACATTAGCACTAGTTTCAAAATTAATTACCAAACGACCTTAAAATAAATATCTGTTTTTCCTTTGTAAAAGAGCAACTTGAGATAAAACCTATTACTGGTGATGAATTAGAAAACAGTCCTGAAGGAAATTATGATTCAATTGTTATTATAACTTTCCTAAAAAATATTTAATTGACTTATCAAATAATTCACAAATTTTAATTTAAAAATAAATTACCTAACACAGTTATTAAAAGGAAAACCTGTCATGTCAGCTAGAAGCATAGAAAATTATTTTAAAAATTATTCAAAAACAACACTGCTTAATAAAAATACTTATTTTATATATATATATGTTTAAACATTTGTACATTTTTTAACTGGAATTATCTTTATGTTAATTGAATTATTAATCGTAACCCACAGACTTGACATAGACAATAGGAATTTAATACGTTTTCAAGAGATTCAAATGCAGTTTAATTCTGAAGATTTGTAGTTCATTGTTTTCTCCATGAATATTTGTAATTTATGGTTTCAAAATATTAGTCTGAGTCATACTTGCTTTTGAAGTAATAGAAATTTTCTTATTTGACTACATATACACAGAACTAAATAAGTCAATAAACACGGTAATGAATACAAGTGATTGAAATATAAAAATAATTGCACCATTAAAAAGAGGTACAAGGGATGAAATTGAAAGGATAAAAAATGGAGTTAAAAACCAACGTTTCGAGCATCACCTGATACCCATTATCAGGGTGGAGGGAAGGGAATGACAGAGTGACTTTTAAATGTGCAGTTATTTTTATATTTCATTTCGCTCATATTTTATTGTAAGTTAAAAAACAAACAAACAAACAAAATAAATTACAAGAATAAATCACTATAATTTGTTGGGGAAAAAAACCCAGAATTAATCGTGAAATTTATTCAGTAAACCTTTGTTTGTAGTATTGACAAAGTTTCTGTTGATCATAAAAATATGATTTGTTACTTGCGAACTGTGTAAGTAATAATTGGTTTACTTTCATATTAGATACATTAAGATCTCTATTTTTCTAACACATTGTTGTGTTTTATTCTTTGTAATCAATCGATCTTTGGGATCTTTGAATTGAAATGTTGAAACAACTGCAAAGAGGTTTCGTATTGAGACCGTATATTTGAAAAAACGAAGCAATGGTGTGTTTATAAGCATCTAAATGTAACGAAATGCTTATCAGGACTAAACGGATGTTGAAGAAAATAGTTTCGTAAAATTTCGAGTTATTCTAAAACAGGATAAATGTGCTTGCGTTGTCGAGGTAAAAATAAAATCATCAGACAACTGTCACTTAATGTCTCAGATTTGATTTATATATCTCATTAATTTTTATATACAGTAAACTCCCGTTATCCGCGGACTTCTCCTGTTTCCATTTTTTTTTTTTTTACTATACAGTAAATTACGGAACACATTTTTATACAAATTGAGAAAGAATGCATGAGTCACGATGGGCAGTGCTGCATCCACATTTATTGTCGTCCAAGTAGGTTTTATTTTTTGTGTTTCGACACGAAAACAACAAAGACATTTAACCGATTTTTTTGGTTAAAAAGTAAGAAAATAAATTAAAATAAAATAAAATAATTGTTTATAATGTATGTACTGCCATTTTAATGTAAATAAAATATGTTAAAAGCATTTTGTGTTGATTTTCGTCTTTTTTCGTCCTATTCGGATTATCCGCGGAATTCGCTTATCCGTGGTTGCCGCGCCACCCAATTCCGCGGATAATCGGGAGTTTATTGTATATATATTCTAGTTGGTTTCAGGGAAGTTTGAGGCGAAAAAAAAATACTTTTGCTGTTTTTCTAATTAACATGTAACTCATCTTAAGAAACTTTTCGAGCTAAAAAAAAAAAAATTAATTGTTGATTCACACTAATATTGTATAAAAGTTTTAGGGTTAAGAGTTTCGTAGTTTTGAAATGAATCGCGGAATGAAAACACCCAAAAATTCTCTAATGAATGAATAAATTTCGTCATTTCCTGACCAATTATGAAATAATTGAGGATGAGCATTCACCTTCACCCCACTTCGAGTAACACCGGATATTTTGACTAGAGGAATATGAACATGGCTATTAGTTAAGCAACGGGAAGATTTATCGTAACCAAAATTAAAAACAGAACAGCAATAAAGCTTCGAGCAATTTCTAATACGGAACATAGGTTTATATTTCTTCTCACTATCTTACAATGGAGATGTCGAAACTCAGAGCTTTTTTACTGTGAAAATTTCAAGATAGATTGTCTAAAGAAATAAAATTCAAATGTCATACTTTCCCAGTTAGAAAATATAGTGCGTTTTTATATTTTCCGATGATTTATTTTCTTCCAATTAAAAAACTTCTTGATAAAAAATAATAAACACAAGATTAAAAACACTCAGACACTTCCTCGTGTAAACTATTAAATAATATAATTTTCATAAGAGATAACAAGAGTTCTTTTACTGTAGCATAACCCTTTCGATTAAGTTAAATTTAATTAAAATAATATTTATAATAATAAAAAACTGTAATTGAAATAAGACGAAAACAAACTCAATCCGATTGCGAACCAATCACATTATTTGTACAGATGATCAGAAAACTTGACTCGCAGAGGGATACGACATTTGAACTCAATAATCTTAAATAACCGATCCTGAAATTTTCACAAAAATCGGATTCCACCACTTCCCTTATTAGAAATAAATTTGAAATTACTTTGTTAAGGTAAAGGAAGTTCCTTCTTCAGATAAAAAGAAGAAATCACCCACAATTAATATACGTAATTGATCAAAACATTACGCTAATAATAGAAACTGTGTAAACCGTTATATTCGGTCAGTAAACAAAGAATCAGTGCTACTGCGAATATTGCAATTCCTTCGCAGACGATCGGAAATGACTAAGAGATTTAAAGGATAGGGCTATGAAGATCCTTCAAATGACTTCTAACTTCTAATAGATAATATATAAGACGAAACATCCGTAAGGAAGTCAATTCTTGCGATCTCTAGCTCTACGGTCTCAAGACAGCTCAGAAATCACTAGAAGATATTCCTTTCTTGTGATGTTCCATATAAAATTTTCGTAATAAATGTTTGTCGTTTATTTCGTCAGCCACACGTGATGCTAGGCTGAAATTTAACCAAAACATTAAAAACTTACGGTTATATATTGTTTTGTTTTTTATATGTTTTTTGTCAATTCTTGTAATTTGATTACTCGTCTCATTGAGAGAAGGGAGTGAATGCAGCAAAGTCACAGTCAACCAACATATGATGTAATGCAAATTCCCACTAATTTGTTCCTTCATGCTTCAGTAGGATTCATTTTGTTCTTGTGATTATAAGATAGGCTATTAGAATTACTTGTGTCATTCAGCCTCTGACCCATTATATTTATTAAATAACATGTTTGAGTACAAACGATCAGTCGACGTAACAAAATGTAGTTTTCAGATATTAAGGCCAAAGGATGGGAGCGAATTTCAACTGCAGGAATTCACTAATAGCATTGTGGGAAAAAATCATGAAACAATGGAATATACATGTGCTTCATTTCCGAATGAGTAGAAAAAGGTCGCCTTAAATCATCTTACAGTCCTTAACTTTGCCTCTAACTATTGTGGAACATCTGAAAGAGATTTATCATTTCGTCGTGGTTGATTCAGTAACTGTGTGTTTGGTCTCATATTAATCAAATTAGTTTTCCATTGAGTCATCGAAAGAAGGGATAAACTGAAATCTAATCCTTCCAATGTAAGTAGGTAAAAACTCTAATGACATTATTAAGTGTTTCTGAAAGAACTGTTCTCTTTTAGACACTTATCTCAACCACAAAAGGATGCTTTATCCTACATCTTCACACCAATTCCTTCTTCCGGTGGAACAACATTTTCCATCAACAAGGTTGTTCTTCGTCTCCTTCAATAGGAATACTGATATACAATGGAGTGACATCTTATGATTACTAAAAATATTTCTATTTTACTGAGGTAATCAATATAAAATTTATTGAACGTTTGGGATTTTTCGTTTAATTAAAAAGAATAATTTATTTCGAAGCGATTACGAATATTATAATCAACTAATCAATGCATGCTTTGAAAATTAATTGACAGTTGATACACAAAAATTAACAATTAATAAATTCCTACAATTAAAAAATGTATGTACCGGTACTAAAAACAATGCCGAATTTCCGCCATCCTTATGTTGGGCTGATGTTTTAATTATATACATTTTTGAATTATGTATCTATTTTTTTGTCTCAACAGATGTCGCTATATACGTTAAAGAGTTAAAAAAATAATTTACTGATTTATTTATTTCATTTTTACCAATACTATATGCGGGTGGTTTGTCATTTCGATAGATAAATCTCTCGGTCTATATTTAATCCCTACGTAAAGATTGGGCATTTCTTCTGTAGTTATGTGATCTCGTGAATTCATAGTTTCAATATATAAAGATATATTAATTCTCCCTAATAATCAGTGGCTGATTTAAAACAATTGTCAACCAAAACCTAAATTAAATATTCTTTTTAATTTAAAAAAAAAATCAGAAGAAAGACAAATATTATTCTAAATTTAATTACAAGAAGTTTCAGTTTCAGTTTGAAATAAAATGAGTTACTAATGCATATTGGTTACGGTTAAAATGGTTTATATCCATTTGTAACATATTTTTCCGTCTCTCCGTAACGTCAATCGAGAGCCAAAACCGAAAATTCTATGCTTGCTGGAAGCAAAAATAATTTACTTTCCTTGGACATTTTATTCAATGAAACGGGAATTTGTCTTTTTTCTTTTTCCTGTCAACAGAAGTTAAAAGACTCGGTTGTAGAATGAACAGGTAAAAGATTGATACTGTTTTCATTAACACAACGACTCTTGATACGAATTCTGATGGCTAAAAATTTTCAAATAATGAAGTATTCTAGTTAAGTTCTATTACGAATAACGATCTCTATTTCAATAATTATCTAATAATGAAAAATGTAGGAGAGGCAAAAATTGTAAAGAAAAAACCTTACTCTTTTTGGTTCTTTTTTTTATGCATCAGAATCACTTAAGTCACAGTTCATATTTAAAAAAAATGTAATTTTGTAAAGGCTTACAACGATACAACTTAAGGCTCTTCATGAAATAATTTATCGTATTGGGGGGGAGGAGATAAAAACAGTCGCTTAAATGAATACATATAAATATAATCCAGTGATACGCAGCCTCAGATTTTCCAGTACGAATGTCGAGTTTCAGCTTCCTAAGTCGCTTGGTTTGAAGTTACAGCATTTTATACTGAAACTTACATTTATTTTTATGTAAGTGATTTAGAAATATATTTGTTAAAGTTGCAGCAGAAGACGGATTAAATGTTAATTTAATTTTATAATTTCTTAAAACAAATCCATTAATTAATCAAACATTAATTATTTGATTGATTGAAACGAAATTTCCTCGAAATAATCTCTGCCTAAAATCAATTTCTAAAAGATGCTCTTTTCTGTAAAGCGTTTTTCTGTAAATGCAATGAAGCATCTTAACATATTTCAAGTAGAAGAAGCCTCACTCAGAAAAATAAAAGCTTAAAATAATAATTATATGTAATAATGTTAAATATGTCCATAAATTTAAATTTCATTGTCAAGAATAAACTTTAAAAGATGATAAATCTTAAAAAATGCTAATGAAATCTGATTTAATTGAAATAATTATCAAAACAACGAAGAGAAATCAATTATTTATGAAATGAAACGTTCGTTTTCAGAAGTAATATTATTCTTGATGATACAATACGAATACAACAGAAAATGAAAACGTAATAAATTCGTACCACTTACAATTTTTGGTGTGATTCCTTTGAGCAGGAGATATTACACAGAGAGACGGAACATGAACGAAGGAAATCACTTAAGAATGAATGGAAAAGATGGTAATGAATTCTTTAACATCACGTGACCTTAATTGAAGGAAATCTAATAAGGTGTTCTCTTCCTGTAGCACTAACGAGTTTTGCTACTGGAAACGTGATCCAATTAACTTCTAATAACTGCTTCCCAATCACTTTGAAAGATTTCAGAAACCGATGATAAGTTTACATTGGTTAAAAACTTAAAAATACTCGTTAAAATACATTGTTTTAAAAAAAGTAACATCTTAAAAGTGATCCAAATTATCACCTGTAAAATTAAGATTAACTAATCAAATTTAATGCAATAAATCTTTTTTTACATGGGATCCCGCATTTACTCTGTTCGGTTTATTGTTGGTTCATTTGATTCCCACTGCATTTGGATAACATTTAATGTTTACGAACATTTATCGATCAGATTTATTTTCATCAATTATTAAGAAACTTTTTCCAGAAATTTCTACAGAAAAACCGCTTAGAGGCTTTTATTGTAACTTTCACATAAATAAATTGAAGACGAAAAAAACTTCATTAAAAAAATAAGCGATTATCTTGATTCATGGGTAACGTCATTAAATTTCATTAGGAATTCTGTAAACACTTAAATGAAATTTAAATTAATTAGAAAGAATAACTTTGCATGTTTTATGAATATTTTCGCCATGGAGATACGATCAGAATCGTGAAGGTGTTAAGAAACAGCACTGGGGTTCAAGAATGAAATTTTGAAAAACATTATATTCTATTTATCAGCTTCAAATGAAACATTCAAATTTATTTTGATTTACCAGACAAAAACATAATTGGAAAACTTCCCCATGTGAAATGTCATATACAATATTATTTTCTATTTTTATTACAAATGCTAAATCTTTCATGGAAAACCTTGAGTAAAAATTATTTTTGGAAAGGTTCAAAATTGACTAATACAATAAAGGAAATCATTTTATAATACAGGTCATCTGCTTTTACGTAGAGTGGGACCATCACTTAGGGAAGGAAGGTCACATTAGGATGTAATGAACACTATTTTAGGCCTGGTTTTTATCTTTTCAGTTAAGAGGACATTTTTCTAATCCCAGTTGGACTGCTATCTATTTTGACTTGACTAGGGTTTGGAAAACAATTGTCTCACAAAAGTAATAGAGTCAAAGCGAATATATCTTCACCAGATATGTTTGACGAAATCGATTGTGATTTTTAAATTTTTTTTTCATTTATTTTATTTTATTTTATTTCTTCATATGGGTGTAGGAAGAACTTTTATTCCATCAAATATATTTCACACACGTTCAACGTTTATTCAAGATTGAAGCCATCTTTACTAGGTCAGTGCAGGATTCCAGTCTTTACTTCAATATTCACCAGTTACATACCGTCAACTCTACAGAAAACATTCTGCAATCTATAAATGGATTGGTCCTCTACTTCCTACCTCCCTACTGTAAATATGGATATACCTCATTTACATCTGAATGTTCATTGGTTTGGAACTGTGTCTTCGCCTATAAAGACTGGATCTTGTTTTATTTTCTTCACCCACCAGATGATGTTTGGCTAAGTGCAAATGAAGTCGATTGTGATTTTTAATATTTTTTTTATTTATTTTATTTCTTCTTATGTGTGTAGGCAGAACTTTTATCCCATGGAATGGTATAAAATTGATACCATTGTTTAATGAAAACATGTTCACAGCTTGCAAGTTTAGTAGAATAAGAAATCCCCAAACACTTGTCAATCAAAGGATTGACAAGAGAATCACAAAGATTCCGAAAGCTCTCAACCTTGGTTTTTCCGTTATTTATTTTTAAAACATTTTTATTATAAAACTTTTTTTAACAAATTTTGATGTATTTGGTGATTTCTTATTCTACTAAATGCAAATTTTTAACGCACGTTAAGCTTTTATCTAATAGCTTGCAAGTTATGTATTAATGGACAAATTGGTAAATAAGTACGTAGACAAAGAAGCTTTTGTTGAATCCAGAATAAGATTCTCTGGGCACATTGCTTTCAATTACTTGATCCTGATTTTGCTTTTTAATAATTAATTATCAAAATAAAAATTAATTCAGTCAAATCGAAACCTAAAATAACTTGAAAAACAAGGATTTGGCGGTTGATATTTATTTCATCAAGGAAATAAGAATTTAGAAAATAACTATGATATTAACTGAAGGAAAGATTAATGGTACATCAATGTTTGTCACTTAACAATAATATCAATATGTTTTAAACGGTGTTTTAATGAATTATTTAGGTGTGTTGACAATTTCTCAATAGTATTTTTTAATAAGTTTCAGATCAACTGGAAATAAAAAATTACAATTTATTTTAATTTTTGTTTGTTTTTTTTCCATAAAAATTACCGAAAATTGTATTAAAAAAGGAATTGAGATAGATTTTATATAAATAAATAAAGAACTCCAAATTTTTTTTTAATTATCAAAAATCATGTATTTTTAACGATAAGTAAAATTCATGTTTCGAAAACGCACAAGTCAACTTTAAAACTGTAAATGAAATTTAAATTCAAAGCCAACAGGATATCAACATTTCAAGCGAACAAATTCAGTCACCAGTTTCATGTGATGGAATCAATTGGGTTTCGAATGACAGTGTTGACAATTGTTTATTTTGCCTTCGTGTTTATTTTTCAGACAAGGAACGAAACATCTAAAATAACAGAATATACATGATGTTGAATTTATACGAAATTCAGGAATTCAATTACATAAATTGATTGTAAATTATTTAGAATTTTCCTGGTAGAAATGCTATTTTTAGGTTCGTTCTCGTCTTCACTGATAGGTTCCCCCGGAGTGGAGTGATGAAGTAACCTAATTAAGAACCCACATCGCTAAGAAGAATTGCTTAATAAAGAAAGAAAGAGACCGTTACTGTGATGGACGTCAAGGGAAATTCTCTTATTTAAGACAAAATCTTCATCGGAATTAAGTGAATTTTGATCCAACCCTTTCAATCCAATGATAAGATTAATATGTTTTTGCTATTTTATAATGGGTTCATTGTATTTCCTTTATAATGAAATACGGTAATCTTAATTTTTTTTCTTTCAGTATCTTTCTTTGTAATTAGAAACAAGAATAACTACTACTAATACAGAATAACACAGAAAAAATGCATGCTATTACAGAATAAAATAAAATGGAGAAATGTTCATCCACAAAATTAGTACAATACCCTTCTGTATTATTTGTCAAATTTACTGAAAAAACAAAATCATTAAATAAGACTCAATATTTGTTATATAAATATACCTTTATGATCGTAAGAGAATAAAATTAAATAATCATACAAATGTTAAACGTCTCTCATGTCTAAATAAAATAAAGCCAGACATGTCTTATTTAACAAAATCCTTGTAAATTTTATCTTGAAAACTCTTGAAAAAGTCCTAATAACTGTGTGGTATGTTCAAAAGGGAGAAATACAAAATCATGTGGTGTTTTCGTGATATTTTTGGCTAATAATCTATGGTTTTGACCATAACGTGGCAGAGGGCCTGTTCTGCATTTGATTCCTAGGCCCTGGGTGAATCTATCGTTTTCGTGTGCGAGAAAGCGATTTAGCTAGGTCTCGCCTTCGGGAAAATGATTGACCTGCGTACCAGTTTCTTGTCTACAGTGTTCTTACTTTATTTCCATTTTATTTTATTCTTAATAAATTCGTGTTCTGTGCGTTTTTCCATATAACAAAATAATTATTTTACTTTATAATAATAATTCTTAAAACTTTTTCCTTTCAACGTCGCATGTATTCACTGCGGAGCTGTCCATTTCCCTGAAAGGGGTTTAAATAACAGGTGATTGTCTACAGTGTTCTTATTTTATTTTCGTTTTATTTTACCGATCAAAGTTTGGTCTTCCAGATACTGTCTAAATAAAATAGTGAAAAACAGAGGAAAATAAAATTCAAATAAGATTCAAAGACTTATCAACAATCGTAGCATCTTAACGTAAAAAACAAAACAAAAACAAACCAAAAAAAATCTTTTTTAACTAGGATGTTCGTAAATAAATCACAATCTAATCCGGACAGTCCCGGATTTTAGTGCAGTGTCCCGCTTTAGTATATGTCCCGGAATTTATAAGTAGTCGACGTGAATTCTGCTCATACTGGTCTATATAAGGATGGAGATACTTTTCTATTTATAATTTTATATAATTATTATTGTGAAAGTTTTTGGTATCCATACAATGTTAAAGTTTTATACAACATTAAAATCCAACATTGTTTGGTGGTCGTCAAAGTTGTCTTGTCCGGGATTGACGTCGGAAAAATCTGGTCACCCTATTCCAGTGGGACTAAATGTGATAATAGAATGTTAGTGTTAGATAAGAAAGAGAGGAGGGGAATTAAATTAAAAAAAATAATTCTAAACCTCGTGTAATGTCATGTGATGATCCCATGAGAAGAATCAATCTTATTGAGGAAGTGGATGGCTAATGTTTCATCAATCCTTCCATAATCACAAATGCGTTGATACTGGATGGAGTCAGAAACAAATTATCGTTAAGCAAGTCCTCGTTATCGGGTTCCTAGTAGTCCGAATTTTTCGTTATTCGACGTGAATAATAGTTTCGCCATAGCAGGACTTCCGTTATCCAATATTTCCAACTTCGACAATCCGAACCTCTAATTTAACTTCTCATAATGCTTAATTCCAAACTGCCGAAGTACAATCTCCGTAATGTGAACTGTAATTAATCAGAACCATATCAAACAGAGAACATTCCGAAACAAACCAGAGTAAGTTACAAACTTATTGATGATATTAAAATCTAGCACGTTAACATTTTTGTTAATTCCAGTATAATATTTCATTTTCTAATATGTATATATTTATGATCAACTCAAGGCTGTAAGATGTTGACACGCACCGGAAGATGTTATTATTATTAATCTCTCATTAAAAGGAATTAACTTGTAATTGGCTGAGAATGTCTACTCGAACGGAAGCATTTTGCATTGTGTTCTATTCTCTGACGATGAAGAAATGTGTTTTTCCTACGAGATCTTTTACCTCCTATATGGAACAATGACAGAATTCTGGGAATGTACAAGTACTCCGTCTCAAAATACTTCATCAGATCAAGGAACTTCATTGCTCCATCATCAGTTTCTTATTATCAGGCTTATTAATTAAGTGAGGAAATCTAAGAACACTATTAAATACGAAGTATACAAAAAAAAAATTAAGAAAATTAAGATATCATTAGTACCAATGATTAGTAGTAATAACGCGGTGTATTATCATTCAATCGTTCTAGTTTGGACATAAATGTATTTCTAATTGAACAAATAATAAATCGTTAGAAAAATAAAAGAAATAGTGCAAGAGTACGAAATCTAATCTGTCTTTTTTTATTCAATGAGATTACAAGATAGCGCTTTTCCTGATTTTTATCTTTCATCAGGTGGAGGTGACCCATATAGCAATATAATAAGTACAGCTTAACTATTTCTCGTTTTGATTGTTACAAATTTTCATCTTACTAAGCATTATCAGACTTTACAATATTTCTGGAGAAATTTAATTTAATATTTTTTGGTTTTGAATGGATGCAGAAATATCCATTCAGCTGAAATTCGATTTACTAATAATTCAAAAGTTGGAAAGAAATATTAATATTATGGAAAGTCACTTCAGTTCCTATATGTGAATTATGGTTATTATTAGTGAAACCTAATCTATTGATCAATGGATAACTCTAGCTGATGACAGCACTGTCTCATTAAAAAAAAAAAAGGCATATTTAGAGTTGTGCTTTATTTCTGTAATCTTCTAAGCCTTCTCCTGTAACATTACGTTAAAACTTTCTTTCAAACAATAAATCAATTTACGAACGCGTTTTGGGCGTCTCCATTATCGTCTTAGATAGAAATGGATGACTCGGTTAGATTTTGACTTCAATGATGACTTAATTGTACTGACAAAAGAGAACAATGTACATTGGTCTCATGAACTAAGAGGAATTTCAAGTAGTCGTCCCTCAAAAGTGTTCCACAAACTGACTGCATTGAAAAACCAGTTGAACAAAAGCTTTAAATAACATGGATAAAGACACAATGTACTTTGATGAAAGATCTTTCGTAGTTTAGTATAAAGGGAGCGGATATGGCCTTGAAATCAACTGAAGCCTTTCATAGACTAAGGAATTATTTGGGGCTATGAATCCCGACTGAACTGCATCGTTAGAAAGGGGTAATCCGCCGAAATTCGTAATACAAGTTTTCGTGTATTCTGAGTTGTTTAATAAATATACTTGTTCTCCAATCATCTTTATTATAAGTTTGTCAACCTCTTTCTTTATTTTTACTTTTTTTTTTTAACAAATGAGAGAAATTTCAAGTCATCTTAATATAAGACAGAAAACAATAATTCACTTATAGAGTTAATTTTATTCCACTGCCATAAAATATTTCAACTAATCCTTCTTTTTATACACGTAGAAGAGTATATAATATATGAAAATTATCCCTTATTATCTTTTACAATAAAAATAAATAGTAGTAAGTACTTTAATCAAATTTATTAAATTATAAAATTTATTTATTTATTTATTTATTTATTTATATATAAAATCAGCAATTACAAATAAGAATCTGTAATTTTATGTATAATGATTATATTCCCTTCCGTATCGTAGTAAAAAATAAAGTCTATCAGAAAATTGTAAACATTAACAGTCTTGAACTAAAAAAAAAAATAAAGCATTAACTTTCTATGAAAAACAGAATCGGGAAATTCAGGGATATATTACATTTTATTTTCTATTGCTGACAGAATCGTTTTATCCACTAAGTCATTTCGTTGTATAGGATATGAACTCTAATATATTTGCTATTTTATAACTAAATTTCATTGTATTAATTAAAGGTTTAACGTGCGCTTGTTAAATTAGAGGTTGGGATACCGTCGCACTTGTTGAAAAATAAACATGAAAATTAAGACATAATAGGGGCAACTAGTTTCGGACAAGAATTATGTCTTAATTTTCATGTTTATTTTTCAACAAATGCGACGGCATCCCAACCTCTAAATTTCATTGTCTTTTAAGGTTTTTACTTGAGACTGAATTTATATATTTAATAAACATTAAAATTTTCTCAAATATAAAAAAAAGACTTTAACAAATTGCTAATGTTCACTTATATTTTGCCAAAAATGTCATTTTTATTTTCCTACGACTGATGTTCAATCAGTTTTGCTTTATTTCAATATAAAAGAGAAGATCCTGTAAGGCTGAGCAACTGGTGTTATGTGTGGTAGCCTACTTCCAGGAAATGAGAATGAACGACTCAAAGTATGTCAAGTTTATATTAGAAGATTAAGCTATAGAGGTAAGACAGTTTGGGTGACATTTGGTTGACATTTAAGGAAAGAAAAACAAAAACAAAGCAAAGGTCAGGTGTATTAATCCAGATAGGAAGACGAAAAAAAAAATAGAGCACGCTACTATTTACAAGATTAGTTCTTTATTAACATAAAAAAGGGTACTTCAATTAGTGATTTATATTGCTTATATTAGTTTTTAAAATCTTATTCGAGTAGAATTTGATTAAAAGCTTTTTTCATATCTGTTAGCATAATAAATTTAAATTTGATAACGCTTTTCTGCAATCATATATATCTCATTTCGTAACTTATGTAATAGTTCCCAAACTTTTCGTTATCAGTCATTCTTAAGACATTGATGAGATGTCACTCCATAAATGTAATATATTCGCAGATGTACTTTGCCTTTTTATATTACATATTTATTTAACAGTGACATTTAATCTAAAAGAATTAAAAAATATATTAAAAATTAAGTTATTTTGTACTTGTATTAAAGTGGCAATTAAATATCATATTCTTTATAGTTACACACATTAAGATATATGAGAAATTGAATTAAGAACTTGTTCAAATTATTTCTACATTGAGATAATAACTGGTTAGTTATATTAGTTTTTCCAATTTTCTTTAAATTAATAAGCTATGAATGAAATCCTTTATGAAATAAAACATTCCTTGAATAAATCATTCCACGCCTTCACAGGAATTTATTTCTGTTTGTACCTCAAAGTTTAGTTTGTATGAATAGATCGTATGGTTTAAAAGGTGACTTGTTCAATTTTATCAAAAACATTGAACTATTTTCTCAGTATCCATTATTCAGTAATAACAGCTTCAATTTTTTTTGTAAAAATATCAATACATTAAAAATCGGAAATCGAAAGGATCTTTTTTAAAAATATGTATAGGACCTATCGATAAAATTTGGTAAAAATAGACAGATTCCTTTTAATGTTCTTTCGGGTTCATTTCTTGCTGGAAAACTGCCTGAAGGTGTAAACATAAAATCAATTGTGTACAGTACATTAGAAGAAGCTTATTTTGATGAATCTGATTTCAACACACGAACAAGATAGCAGGGGATAAACTCCCTTCGTTGAGACAAGTGAGGTCTTGGAAGATTAAGTTTTCGAAATGTTTGAATACTGCAGTTAACTTGTGAATATTTTTCCTTCTGTTTTGAATTGGGAAAATTTCGTCTAGAATTCTAAACTAGCAATCCTAACATTGCATGACTACAAAAGTGACAAATTAATGACTGCACACAGGGGCGTATATAAGGGGGGGGGGGCCGGGGGGGCCCGGGCCCCTC
>JAFIDM010009631.1:25205593-25217048 GCA_023159025.1 Thereuonema tuberculata | reverse complement strand
AGATAACGTTTTGCGACTTTATGTCATGAAAATTTGGAAATTATCTTAGGCCTTCCTAATGGCCTTCCCTGGATTTGCTTCCATCCAACACAGAATCACACATTTCCTTCTTGTCTTTCTCCCCTTCGATTATCCTTATCTCCATAAAATCCTCAATATGTTGATAAAGCCTTTAGTCATCTCATTTCATTTGCCCAATCACAGGAATCTGAAAAGGGCCTTTCTTTGCCATAATTGACTGATCTCAAATTTCAGATGCGTATTTGGTGCGTATTTGGCTATTTCACGGATTTTACCCCTTTTTAACCCTTGGGGGGATGTGTCCCGGTTCTAAGGTAGCCTATCTTTTGCGCAGGGTCCTAAAGAGTAATCCTGCAATGTTTGATCCAGATAGGTCAAAGGGCCTAGGAGTATATACGGGACAAACAAACAAACAAACAAACAAACAAACATTCATTTTTATATATATATACAGTAAAACCTCGTTAAGTCGTCACTCCGTTTAAGTCGTCGTTTTCCTTTGGTCCCGACAAGGTCTCGGACACAATAATGTAAAATAACCCTCCTTTAGCCGTCACCAAATTTAATTCTATTCCATATAACTCGTCACCCTCAAAAATGTCCAAAAGCATCTTTCTTCTCCATTTTGCATGCCATCGTGTTGTCTTTTCAGCCCCGCCCCTTCACTTTAAGAAAGCCAAGGCTTTACGGGGAATTTTCGACCACGCCTGTCACTTCATTCCTTTCCTACCCCTTCGGGTTCTTGGAATCTCGCTGCTAATCATTCAAAGCACACTTCTCGCTGCGACTCTGTCGAGTGTAGACGTTTTCTTGACCGCTCTTGAGTGTGACTTCATTTCATAGCGAGTAAGCACCGCTATAAAGGCTATTTTTTCTCTTGCAATTTCGTGGTTGGATTACGTTTTTAACATGCCAGGGAAACGAATACTTACCTCATTATCTTTTAAAGAAAAAAAAGACTTAATTGCAGTTTTTGAAAAATCAAATGTTTCGAAAACAGCTTTTGCCAAAGAACACCATATTCCGAGGACTACATTAATCGATATTCTTTCATTGAAACAAGTAATTGAAGAAGCTGACTTCTTTTGTCTTTGACTTTAAAGACAAAAGAAAGAGAATGAGGAAATCGAAGTTTGACGAGATCGAGGAGATTTTAGTTCGATGGCTAAAACATACCAGATCGCAAAATGTACCGATTTCTGCCGTGATTCTCAAAGAAAAAGCCATGGAAATTGCTAAGGAGTTGAACATTGAAGATTTCGGTGGCAGCAATGGTTGGCTGGAATGTTTAAAAGACAGACATTGCTTTTCTTTTAAAACGATTAAAATGTGGTAACTATAAAAAGGGTTGTTTTTTTTTTGTTTGTTTGTTTTTTACTTTCCACTCATTCATTTGCATATATTGATTTCTGATAATCTTGTTTTTCTCACGGAATCCTACAGCAATTCATGAAATTACTGTATTTCAATGTTTTTTGGGTTTTTTTTTTCAAAAATTTCCACTCCGCCTAAGTCGTCACTCCGCTTAAGTCGTCAAAAATGTTTGGTCCCTTGAGTGACGACTTAACGAGGTTTTACTGTATATGTGCAAAAGTTCTACCCGTTTTTGGATATGAAAATTTGCAGTGAAATTGCCCTCACACATGACATTGTAATGACGCAAATCGTCTGCCAATCAAACGTGTGGATGCCTCACATATAAATGCATCGTGTCTCAAAAGTTAATCATCTCAAAAGAAATATCAGAGGGTGTAACATGGAACGCAAGAAGGAGCATATAAGACATTCTTTGTTATACGAGTTCGATAAAAAGAGTACGGCAGACGCAGCATGTCGTAATGCTTGTCAAGTTTATGGGGAGGATGCAAACGAAAGCACATGTCGTCGATGGCTTCGTAAATTTAGGGAAGGAGACAGAAGCTGCCAAGTTCAGGCTAGGAGTGGACGGCCATCACACGTTGGAGAGGACGATATTGACCAAGCCATAAGGAACAGCCGGAACCCAACCGTGCAAGAATTAGCGGAGACCTTCAACGTACACCGAACAACGGTCGAAACACGGCTGGGTAAGTTGGGTTTTACGAGAAAGTTGGATCGTTGGGTTCCACATAACCTGACAGCTAATCAACGGGATGACCGAATCGCCACCTGTGTTTCCTTGCTTTCCCGGTACAAAAATGACCCATTCTTGACACGAATTGTGACAGGAGATGAGAAGTGGGTTATATACCGTAACGTAACGCGTCGTAGGACTGTGTGTCGCCCTTCTGATCCGCCTGTATCGACTTCGAAAGCTGAACTTCATCCCAAGAAGGTGTTGTTGAGTGCAGGTGGGATGTGCAGGGAATAATTCACTGGGAGGTCCTACCACTCAACCAAACTATCAATGCTGCCTTCTACTGTCTACAGTTAGACAGGCTGCATTCAAATTTGGTAGCAAAGCGGCCAGGTCTCATCAATCGTCGCGATGTTATCCTTCATCACGATAACGCCAGGCCACTTGCTGCTGTCATCACTCGCCAAAAGTTACTGGTCTTTGGTTGGGAGGTTTTACCCCACCCTCCCTATTCTCCTGATTTGGCACCAACTGACTATCACCTATTTCGTGCGTTGAACAATTCCATCAGTCAGAAAATCTTTGATGATCTTGATGCTGTGAAAACTGCCATCCAAGACTTTTTTGACTCGAAACCGCCGGAATTTTACCGCCGTGGGATTCATCTCCTACCAGAAAGATGGCAAGAGGTCCTAGATAGCAATGGGGATTATGCACAATAATAGGTACTGTTCATTTTCCGTTTATTTGTTCTTCTTTATGGGTAATAAAAACGGGTAGAACTTTTGCACTCACACAATATATATGTATATATATACAGTAATTAAATCTGAAAGGCAAAACTTGAAGCTGCGTCTTCGAGTTTCGCAAAGCAAAGATTTCAATCAATCATTTGCAATTTTGAAATTTTGAATGCATAGAATATAAGAATATAATTAACTTACATTACTAAACATTTAAAGCCGGACAGTGATCTGTGATTTGAAAATGCCAATGCCAAAAAACAAATCACTGTTTCTATGGAGATATAATCTAATTATCTCCACGTCATCAGCGGCAAAATTTGGAAACAATTTAGAAACTAAAACGCAATATTATTAAGACTTTGCTCTTTTAAATCTAAAAATCTTAAAATTTAAAATATCTAATACTAATATAAAATCTTTTAATTTAAAATGTCTAAATACTAAAATAAAAAACTTTTAAATTTAAATATCTAAATACTAATAAAAACGAAGTAATAAAGAGTGAACGGTACTCTTTATTACTTATTGAATTAATAAATAACTAGATTAACTAAATTATCTAAATATGAATTAAAATTAAAGTTAAAATTAACTATCGAAAATAAAATAATTAAAAATTACAATAGCTAAATTAACTAATTTTAAATTGAAAATTATTAAAAATTATTAAAAGAGCAAAATCTATAATATTTATATATAAATGAATGTTTCACTGTATATATGAATTTTTGACTATTCGTGGATTTCAGACAGAATTTATAAAGGTCAGAATAAAAATCTTCAACTTTTAATATTTTTGGAGTATATGCACTAGTACAAGGTAAAAGATGAGGAAACAGAAGAATTTATGAACATTTACAAATTATCTCGACAGAACAAATAAAAATGAAGCCATAATGATGATGGGAGATTTTAATGCCAGAGCGGGTAATTGACTAATTTCAAAGTGTGTAGGAACAAAAGGAAAACCAATAAGCAATAACAATGGGGAGATGTTAAAGGTATTCTGCATTTTCAATAATCTGAAAATCAGTAACACATTTTTTCAAACTCAAAGGAATACACAAATATACATGGGAAGCCAGGGGAAGCAAATTTTATTTTTTAATAATCTGATTTTTAAGGATTTTAATTTTTTTTAATATACAGGGTGATTCACGAAGATATGCAGAAACTTCGGGAGCCATTCTACATGTAAAAGTAAAGAAAAAACGTTATATAAACATAGGTCCGGAAATGCTTCGGTATCGAGTTACGGCTAGCGAAAGATTTCGCCCATAATGTTGTACAATAATACGCACATGGACTACACCTCAGTTGTTAGCTCTCACAATAAATCAAAACAATGCAATTCACATTATTGTTGAACAGCTGTTATTGTGTTGCCAACTTTTTTGTGGGTTCCACGTGGGATAAGCTTCAAACCATTGGGAGATACAGTTCTGCGACATGTTTCATTCGATTTTTCAGGTCAACAACCATAAGAAACCACTTATTTCGTCCCTTAATTTACCTTCCCAGACTTCCAGCAAGTCTTCATTTCACCCAGGATACTACATTATGCGCGAAATCTCTCGCGAGCCGTAACTCGATAAGGAAGCATTTCCGGACCTATGTTTATATAACCTTTTTTCTTTACTTTTACATGTAGAATGAGCTCCCGAAGTTTCTGCATATCTTCATGAATCACCCTGTATATATCAGGAATAAAATTCGCTGCAATATGAAGCTTTACCCAATCTATTCAGTGGAGTTCTAATTAGTTATTAGTCAAATCAAACAATACATGGCGGGACCACATCCATAAGCGTCCACAGGATTTTTTCCAGGAAGGGGGGGGGGGGGGGGCAAAATATATTAGCAGTGTAAAAATTGTACTTTATATTGTGAAATTATATAAAATAAATGTAAGTAAACTAAGTAGTTATAATAAAATTTATCAGTTTTCTATCTTTTAGTACTCTTGAGAGAAAAAAATTCTATGACATTCATTGAAATTGAAAATTCCAGGTTGGGGTAAATGGCACCCATGACCCCATCTAAAAATGGAAGAAAACTTTATTTCGGCTTTTACTCGTAAATGATTATTTTAAATTTTTGACAATGATTTTTCCTTTCATAATGTTTCTCTTTGAAAATACGACTTTCAAATTTAATTTTCCTTTAGGTTTTGTCTTTGTTGGTGCATGATCACAGTAGTTTGTGTCCCTTCCTTATATATTCTTCTGCAGTGTGCTTTGATCAAGCAAGTAATGGAAGGTCATAACGTTGTACAATACAATTGGTTTATGTGGGTTTTTTTTTTTTTTTTTTGATATTTCTGCCTCACAAATGTTTTTATATTTAAATTGAGAACAATGAAACTGAATAATGGAAGAACGGAACGGAATAGAAATTTTTCGAATCGATTATGGCAGGATTTTCCCAGTGATTTTTTTTTTTTTTTACCTCCAGATGGGACCCAAAGTTTTGCCCAATGAGAATTAGGGTCTTTCCCAAGATTAAAAGCAGTCGAGCACAGCACCGGGTTCCCTATCTTGAACCCGTTGACCTAAAAATAATGGCAACTTATCTTCACACAAAATACAAAAAAGCTGCGAGAGCTGCTATGTCTTCGGTGTCAATACTTCAACTTCTAAAATATCAATCACGAATCAAATGGCTACAACAGGAAGGGTCGCGACCCAGGTGGCCCCGTGTGACGCCAGCCTAATGGTGTTCAGGCTGGTTCAGGCCCTCCTAACACAATATAGTAAATAGTCGGCTTGCAAGTTTACAAAAATCTATGTCCCGTGGGATTTTTGATGATACAAGCATGGGAGTGATATCAATCTCTTCGTTATAACATGGAGAATCAGTATTTGGATGGTGGACAGTAGCCACTAGTGGCAGAATAATCTTATACTCACAAAACAAAATGGCCACCGCTATGCCGTACATGATACTGGTTTTTCATGTTTATCTCGTAAAATACAATATTTATAACAAAGTGACCTATTACTAAAAGTATTCAGTATTAAATTCTACACAAAACATATTCTTAGGATATTTTGTGTACGGCTAACCTTTAACATAGAAATTCGGCTTTGAAATATAAAATTAACTCAGATGCTTGAAATCTCTAATATTACTCACCAATATCACCTTTTTATAACTTTGTACATGTAATATACACATTTAAAATTTGTATACATTCTATATTAAGCTAATATAAATCTATTTTTGTTACAGATAACTTGGAGAAGTAGCAAGAAAAAAACTTAATAATGGATGCTGCATATCAGTATAGTTTGGCGAAGAAAAGGAAGACAACCAATAATTCTAGTTGTCTCCTCTGTACCTCGTCATCGTCTGAGAAACTAGTATCTCAGCCATCTAGTGATACTTACAAGAAACTTGTGGATTGCATAGCTGAAAGACAATGTTATGGTGATGAACAATGCGAAAATATTGTAAACCAGTTTGATGATGATTTTAGTGTTGATTGTATGAAAAAACAAAATATTGCATGACATAGGTCGTGTTATCAACGTATAACCCATAAAAAGCACATTGAACTATTAAAAAAGAAACATGAGGAAACATTAAATGAGCCATTGGAAGATGCAAGCAATATGTTACAGATGCTCATGTCAAATTGTCTTTCTCGAAGTAGAAAACAAAACATGTTTAAGTTTCCCTCACAGTCGAGACCTACCTCTTCGGGTGGCTTGTGGCTTAACCATTCATAATTCAACACGAAGTCAGTCTTTAATCAAACTCATGCATAACGTCGGGTGCAATATTGATTACTCAAGAGTCCTGAAAATTGAAACAGATATTGCAAGAAGTGGGGTTAATAGGATCATTAGCAATGATGGCGTGTACATACCACCAGATTTGGTTACTGACAGGTTTATTCATTGTGCTATGGACAATATTGACTTTTGTGAAGACACCATTGACAGAAGAAGGACATTTCATGGGACGGCTGTAACTGTTTACCAAGATGTAAAAGAGCCTGATCGACATGCTCCAATATTATTGGCCTCATCAAATAATTTGCCATTACCATCTCTTGAAGATGCCTTACCAAAAATCCTTTCTTGTACAAAACCTACGAACTGGAATACATGTTGTCCAGAACCTGTCGTTTCCAACATTATCCAACAATATGGTGACTTACTTCAGAAAGCAATATGCTTTGACAGTGTTTGGTTCCTATTACGAAGATCCATATTGAATGGTGATGATATACCTATTTCTTCTCCCACATGGATAGTTTCCTTGCTGCCAGTAAGAGCCTCCAACTAATAGTTCTGTTCAGTTAACAGCTATGAGGCAACTTGAAAAACTTAACGAATCCATAAATAAAACGACAAACAAAGTCGTTGTTACAGCTGACATGGCAATTTATAAACCTTTAAAGCTGCTTGAAATGGCAAAAGAAGATTGCAAAGGCAAATGGATATTGAAGCCTGGAAAGCAGCTTATAATAATAGCTCAACTTAGAACAATTGGTGAGTTCATATGTGGAAGTGGAATACCAGAGCTGTAGGTGGAATGCGATTTGTATTCCTCGGTGACTATGAAACAAATACTAGAGGGAAGACACATAAGGAGAGCTATTGAAGCCCATTTAACTACTACAACCACATTAAATATTCTTCTTCTAGAAAAATTTGATAAGGAACACAGGGAAAAATTACCTTGTTACAGCCTCTATTAGATGAACTGGCAGTGAGTTTCCAATCTAAGATGAAACCAATATTAAACAAAAACATGATGCAGTAATCTCTTTCATTAAAGAAAATAGGATACTTGAAGAAATTAAAAGATTTGTGAATTCTAGGAAATCAGTGGAACCAGTCTTCAAGATGGGGTGTTCATATATGGATATGGTACAGTCTATGCTGGGCTTTATCAGATCTGTTAGAACATCTGATTGGAATCTCAGCCAGGCTTCTTTTCATGACTTTCTGAAATATTTCTTTGCTCTTAATAGACTAAATTATGCACGAATGATTTCACTGTATCTTGCTGAGATGGATGTATTACAATTAACAGATCCAGATATCTGGAAAAACTTCATAGAGGGAAAATGGGTTGTCAATCGTAATGTGTACCCTTCTGTGCCCTAGGTGCAGATGAAGCCTTAGAGCACCAAAACCGAAAATTGAAAATGCAAGGAGGACTGGTAGGTATTACACAAAATGATAATGCCAGAAATAGTTTCTTCTTTATAAATCCCGAACTGAACAGAATTTCAAATGAGACGGAAATATTGCTTGGGATGAAAACTGTTGGACAGACAAATCACCACGGGCTTCTAGATAGTGCCCAAAAACGCCAGGATCGCAATGTCTTGAAACTGAAAGATGCATTTAAAAATTCTAAAAACCCTTTTCAGTGTAAAAACCAACAACTGACCCACATTCTTACTCAAAGAGTGTTCCCGGAGAATGTGTAAGATTTTGTAAGTAACGTAGCAGAAGTGGGTAAAAAGTTGGAGGAATCTTTCATGGCAGAGCGTATAAATAGCCGCAAAACATAATTTTGGTCTACAATGAAGAAATATCCCACAAAAACTTGTAAAGCGTCAGTAAAAAAGGTTAAAGTTGTCCTTAAAGACAAAATTGTTTCTATGAAAACAGATCTCTCACTTATGTCTAGGCTATTGATTGCATCTCGAAGCAGAGATGATATTGACATAAAGTTCAATCTAAGCAATTACGAATTTCCACCCCTCCCAAAATCATTGTTTGCTAGTGATGGGAAAATGCATCACTGTTCCAACAAATCCAAACTTGCAGCGATTTTGGAGTCATTGCGATCAGATGAAGAACAGATTGACAGCAGTTCACCACTATCACATCCAACAGATGACTCACACGGATCGGACAAAATCGCGGCTATAATTGATGGAATGACTCTACTGCACACTTACAATAAACCTAACACGGTCAAAACATATCGTGATCTAGAATTCACTTAAGCAAGTGGATTGGTGACAAATTCAATGCATACAATTCAGTACATGTTGTGTTTGACGCGTATAAGGAGGATTCATTAAAAAATAAAATGAGACGTGTTCGGCAACTGGGCAGTGATCCAATCGGTTACAAAATAACATCTAAAATGATAGTTAGCAAAACTTCAATGAAGAATTTGCTTGCTCATAATAAAAACAAATACGAGCTTACAGAGTTCCTCTCTAGTCACATATTACAATGGGGAGCGAGCAATAACAAGAAATATATAGTTAGTTGGCGAGATCAAGCTGCATCATCAGATGGAACAGATGTGTCAAGCCTTCGGACCACACAGGAAGAAGCAGATACAAAAATCATACTTCGCGGAGTATACATATCACAACAAGGATACAGAACAACACACGTTTATTCGCCAGATACAGATGTTCTGGTTTTAGCCTTAAGGCGATTTCCTCAAATGACATCACAATTTGGAATTTTCCTTGGGCAGGGAATGAAAAGGTTTGTTGACATAGCTCCTATCCACAAGTCACTGGGATTACTCAAATCTGCTGCTCTCCCTGGACTTCATGCCTTATCTGGTTCAGATGTCATTGGGACATTTGCCAATAAAGGGAAGCTTAAATGGTGGAAAACATTCAATTCCGTCAATGATGACCTACTAGAGGCCTTAGCAAAGATTGGTACAACACCCACTCTTCCAGACGATGTCAGAAACGCTTTGGAGTCATTTGTTTGTCAATTATATATTCCAAAAACTACAATGACTGAGATTGGAGATGTGCGATGGTGGCGTTTCACCAAAAAACAATGTCAAGATGAAATCTTCCACCAACAAAACCTGCTCTAACTCCTGCACTGTTAAGAGCTCATCTTCAGGCACTTGTGTGGAATCAAGATATCAACTCAAACCCAGTCATACCGTCACCACTCAGCTTCGGATGAACGTACGATGGAGGAAGGTTTGAACCAATCGCGTGCACCTTGCCTTGTGTTCCAGACCTTATGGCAGAGCTTTGTAGTTGCACATGCTCCCTACATCGCTGCTGTCCACCATGCACCTCTCTCATGTATGGACTAAAGTGCACAGAAATGTGTAGATGTGAAGGTGATCCAGAACTTTGTGAAAACTCTAAGGATACGGAAGACATAGAAAACTGCAATGAATCAGCTTTATGATGGAGATTGTAATTGATAAACTGTTGCTTAGTACAATACAGTAGACATATATTTGGTATTTGTATTAACTTTGAAGTCTAATAATGTCTTAGATTATGTAATTCAATTGTAAACTTAACATTTATATATTTACAAATAAAAAAAAAAATTAAGAACAACACTCTTTGCACTTTTTGGAAAACAAAATCATAAATTCTTCATTTCAAAGCCGAATTTCTATGTTAAAGGTTAGCGTACCCAAAATACCCTAAGAACATGCTTTGTATAGAATTTAATACTGAATACTTTTAGTAATAGGTCATTTTGTCATAAATATTGTATTTTACGAGATAAACATGAAAAACCAGTACCATGTACGGCACAGCGGTGGCCATTTTGTTTTTTGAGTATAAGATTAATCTGCCACTAGTGGCTACTGTCCACCATCCAAATACTGATTCTCCATGTTATAACGAAGAGATTGATATCACTCCCATGCTTGTATCATCAAAAATCCCATTGATGTACACTTGCAAGCAGATTAAAGAATAAATTATTATTCTTCAAATAATAAGTTTTTTATTGTGCGTATTTTTAGGTACATCCGCTGTTAAAATGGTTAATGATACTTACAAAAATTAAAATATTATATATGAAGGCCCTACAAATTAATGATAGATCTTTACTAGAGTATCATAAATGATTAAAGTAAATTTTTGTTTTTATTTCCATAGAAATTTTAACATTATTGTTTTTTAAAAGGGTAAAAAGAAAATATAACATTTCTATAAAAATACGTATATGCTTTATTTATTTGATGAATTTATTCTATATTCATCAAATATAGAAATTCAAAATAAGAACATTCTACTTCCGGATTCGAGAACAAACAAAAGAACATTAAGAGTGGAGATGCTGTTACACTGTTACAGGTCTGGCTATATATATTTTCCTCAACAAAAGTAATTAAAACATTCTGAACTCTTAGAATAGTAAAGGGATAGGACAAAACATTGAATTAGGCCTAATATAAAAAAAAAAAAAACTTCTAATACGAAAAGATCTACAATAAAAGAATAGGCCTACATACAAGAAAAAGGCTAAGCACATGAATGCAATGGAATCACAAGCTGGTGGAAATCCTTCATATAAATGTGAAATTTGTGATAAAGCTTTTTCAGTACCCAGTGCTTTAAATATTCATATCAGATCTCACACAGGTGAGAAACCATTCAAATGTGAAATATGTGAAAAAAGGTTTTCACGTTCAAGTAATTTAAATTCTCATATGAGATTTCATTCAAGGGTAAAGCCATACACATGTGAATATTGTGGAAAAAGCTTTGCACAATCAAGCCATTTAAATGAACATACTAGATCTCACACAGGTGAGAAACCATTCAAATGTGAAATTTGTGAAAAAAGGTTTTCACATTCAAGTGGTTTAAATACTCATCTGAGATTACATTCAAGTGTAAAGCCATACACATGTGAATATTGTG
>JAFIDM010009631.1:25192283-25205493 GCA_023159025.1 Thereuonema tuberculata | reverse complement strand
TGTGGAAAAACGTTTGTACAATCAAGCCATTTAACTGAACATTTAAGATCACACACAGGTGAGAAACCATTCACATGTGAAATTTGTGAAAAAGGTTTCAGAGTATCCAGTGCTTTAAAAGGACATATTAGATCACATACAGGTGAAAAACCATATATGTGTGAATTCTGTGGGAAACTGTTTTCAGAATCAAGCACTTTAAATGTTCACATCAGCAGATTACATACGGCTGAAAAGTCCAGTTCTCACTCTTAATTAATGGATTTTCTTAAGAAAATAAAAAATTTAAATAATACTTAATTTGAAAATATTTTCAAAGGAAATATTTTGAAATTATTGAATTGAGAATTTATAATATATAAATTGAATGAGTGAGTTGAAAAAGGTACATATTCCACAAAATTGACAAACTACACTTGAGATATATTTTCATAGTTTTATGCTATAAAAAGTTATATATCTATATATTTACAAAGCACGATGAATTCACTTCACTTAAAGGTATAAATCGATAATAGAAAATTTTTTTGTAAAAAAATTAGTTTTCTTAAAAAACAAGTTTTTTTTTTTAGTTTTCCAAAAGTTTACATTTGTGGAATATGTACCTTTTTCAACTCACCCATTCAATTGAAAACACCTCTAATTCATTTGTAGCTGGTGGAAATCAACGTGAAAGTGAATATAAATCAATTGCTTCACTTCCACATTGATCTTATTTTTGTTTTCGTGAGTTTTAGATTGTTTCCTATAATAAACATTTCTCTAACTTTGTAAACGTATTTTTATCTTCTATATTTATCGCTATATTTTAACTAAGAACCATATTTAACCAGGTTCCAGAAACAGTTCTAGTTACACTTTGTTTTACAAAAAAAAAAAGCAAACTGCTTAATTTTAATTATATATATTGTGTCATCTGTTGTTGTCAATTGCATAACACATTCAATACCATATATCACAGCTATTTTTTCAAGATTGTCCATTTTTCTTCTTTTTTACTACATAAAATATTGCTTATAGTATTATTAGCTTTATGTGCTAATTTGAAGTTTACCTGTCCTAAGATAGGTCCAAATTTATTATTTAAGCTTTCATCATAAGGAATGGACACATATTTATTATTATTATTACTTTTAGCACTTTTTTGTACATTATTACTTCTTTCCACTCTTAGAGTTTTAGAAACAATCCTATTAATGATATGCATTGGATAACTATTACTAGTGAAGATATTTTAATATTTTGAATTTCATCAATTAATAACTTGCCATTACTACAGATTTTATGGCTCTTTTCATAGCCGTAGTTAATGAATTAATTTTATAATTTGTAATTAATAATTATGAATTAATTTATAATTGGTGCAGCTGCAGTAAAATTCATGGTGATGTTTGCATTTGTTTTCTTCCTATAAACTGTTGTTTCATTTGATTTTTGTTTCTCGTTACCATTATATCTAAAAAAGGAATTTTGTAATCAAACTCTGTTTCAATTGTAAATTTGATAACGTTGTGAATTTTATTGAAAATATCTAAAATTTCAGTACTATAGCATTTGTTAATTAATACAAATGTATCATCAACATATCTGACCATCAATGTAATGTTGCATGTAATATTGGGATGATTTTGTGAAAATTATTCAATCTTCAGAAATATTGTCTAGAATGAGATCAATGCATGATCTGCTCTTGTGAGCTGTATTAAAAAAATACTGTAAAGCAATTATTTTTTCTGTAACTTCTAATCAAATTGTATTTGTCCCTTTACATTTGTGGAATCTTGTTTATCTGAAATTCATCAGAAATAAATCCACCAAGACAGATATGTTAAGTTAAATTATTTATTCATGATCAAGTACATAATCCATTTACAAATAGCATAGTTATGTTTATTTTTTTTAAACAAAATACAAAATTATGTCGAGTTTGTTTACAAGATATGAACATAAATGAAATTAAAATGAAACAATGTGTTTATGAAAGGTATACATGATATGGCCATTCAGTCGTGAAATATAGGTTTTACACAATGTAACATACAATTGGCAATAAACAGACTTAGGGACAAGAATAACACATCAGTAGAAATGAGCATGAGACACAACTGCTTCATACCCAGTAAGTGAGGAATATCATTATGAAGATCCACCCATGATTTAAATAGAATGAGAAATATCATTTAAGTATCAATAGGAGGTTGTGGACATGTTTCATCATAATCATTGTTGAACAACACTGGAAACACAGTGAATGGGTTCCAACAGATGTTTATACATTGAGAGACAGAGAAATAGTATTAAGGCTTATGTTCCAAATTTGGCAAATATTTGTTGTGTTGTTTTTTTCCCTATTACTACCCAAATGGGTGGAATGTTCATTTAAAACTGCTTACAGCTAATAACCAATGAATGTTCTCAGTAATTCACACAACTGTAAAATTTATTGCCTTCAAAGATAGCAAATAGTTTATTTCTTAGTGAGTCTCAATGTATTAAAATCCCAGGAAACCAAAGACTCTGAATGAGGGGAAACTGTTCTAATTATCAAATAGGCACGACAAGATCTTTTCTACAAAAGTCATAGCTAATAAATATATTTAAGTTTATTTTGTTTAGAACTACTAAATATTACTCATCCAGATCTAACCTCAATCGTTTCTTTTTTATTATTATTGTATTTCACAAATTGGAGAGAGATTTAAAAAAAAAAAAAAGTGTAGTGTCTAAAGCAGAACTCTTTTGATGGTATTGTTTTAATGTATTTCCTATTTAAAACAATATTTTTAATTTTTTAATTACCTAAAATACTTTAAAAATTAAAAGTAAAGCTAAAAATCATTTCCTCTGTCTGTGCATATAAGATCACAGACAATCAACCATATAGGTATTACTATCATGGGAAACTGGGAATGCTTTCTAATACACAAACCTTGATTTTTTTTTTTCTAATTTAATTATACATTAAATTATGTATAATGGATTTGGTATTAATTAATAATAAGGTATTAACTAATAAAAATGATTAAGTATTGATAACATCTTGCCAACCTTTGATAACAGAAATCTGCTGTCAAACAATATCTAACCACTTCTAATTCTTTTCCTTAATTTTGGTCCCGTCAATTAATTTACAGACACTATGGTAGGCCTATACATATATTATATTTAATATATTAATATATTATATTTAATATATATTTTATATATTTCTTTTTCTTGAAAAATAGTAAGATTTTATAATTTAAGAAAATAGGGTTTATAATCTGTTTGCATTCATAATAGTAACAGGAAATTGAATTAGATAGTTAGAAAGTATGATCTTTATCAATTTAAGATTATGGAGAACTATGTCTCACAACCCCAATATAACAGTCTAACTTACAATAATAATTGATAAATATTAAAGACAATGTGAGCAACAAACAGTCGATAGAAAAATGGAGTTGCTCTTTTTTTGTTTGGTTATTGAAACATCAATATTTCCATATTTTATTTTGCCTGACTTTTTTAATAAATTAAGTGTGATCAGGTAGTGTCTTGGAAATTATCATATTAACACAAATTTCACAAATTCAGTTGGCAAGTTTCAGAAATTAATAAGACATTATTAAAAGATAATCATGATATCATGGTTATTCATGTATTAAAAGAAAAACATTATTGAATAATGTAATATTTTTAACTGAACTTTGACTTGTACTTCCTAAATGAAATTTGATTATCAACAAAAAAACGGAAAGAAACCATAACTTAACAAAGATTTTTTTTAGAAACTTTTATTCTATGGCTTTGATGTAAATAAAAAAAAAGTGAAAATTAACAGATCATTATACACTGACGGCTCAATTGAAAGTGGACACCTGCTGTAGTGGAACAATCCATGCAAATTCGGGCAATAATTTGAATATATTCGTTGTAAACAACAAGATCATGTGTAGTTGGAGTCATTTGGTGTCTAACCATGGGCTGAGGTGAAATGCCACCATTAAAGCAGCTGAGCGATTTTCAACGTGGAGTAATCATAAGCAAATACATTAGTGGCCAGAGTGTGCGAGCCATAGGAGTGACACTGAACCTGCCAAAGTCAACCGTAGGTGCTATTATCACGAAGTGGAAACGTAAAGGAGTGGCACTTCACGTTGTCATGGAGGTCAACAAGCCCACATGTTGACCGATAGAGACCAAAGCAGCGGCGGCACTAGGAGGGTGCGGGGCCTCGGGCAAGATGAATTTTGCAGGGCCCTTGACGGTATGTGACACCGGCCCCTGATCCGTCAGTCATACTGGGTTTGAAACACACATAAATATATAGATTTTTAAAGAAATATCATATTCATTAACTGAACTTAATTTCTTAATTTTGAAATATTAAAAATGCATTATTTTCATCCATAAACCTCTTTCTTCTAACCAGGCCTGGGGTGGTCGCCCCATTCGCCATCCCCTAGCGCCGGCCCTGACCGAAGGGCTCTGAAGCGGTTGGTACGGCAGAACAGAGCTGTTCCAGCAGAACAAAAGCGGCAGAACTTCCAGCAGGCAATGGGAACAACTGTCAGTACCATGATGATTTGTCAGGAGCTCCATGCCTTTGAGTACACCGGTTGGGCTGCTGCCCACAAGCCTAACATCACCCCTGTAAACACCCAGCATCGTGTAGCCTGGTGTAAAGACGTGACGATGTTCTTGGTGGATGGACCGCTGGAAGAGCATTATGTGGAGCAACGAATCACACTTCACACTCTACCGATCAGATGGGCACCTAGGTATGGCATTTGCCAGGGGAGCGACTGCTATCTGAATGTGTCATCCCAACAGTGACGTTAGGCGGTGGTGGTATGATGGTGTGGTCGTGTTTCTCCTGGTTTGGACGTGTGCATTGGTTGTGATTGAGGGGAACATGGCATCCACACAGTATCTGAACGTTCTAGACAATTCCATGCTTCCTATGTTGTGGTCGCAGTTTGGTGAAGGGTTGTTTGTGATCCAGCACGACAATGCGCCGTGCCATAAGGCCTGTGTTGTCAGCGCCTGGTTTCCAGAGAATAACGTTCAGGAATTTCAGTGGCCTGACCAGAGTGCGGACCTCAACCCTATTGAACTTCCGTGGGATGAATTGGAGAGCCAGATTCGTGTGCATCCGATGCGACCGCAAACACACATCCAACTTGTGCAGGCTTTGAAGGAGGAGTGGGCAAAAATACCTGTTGCTTGCTATCAGAAACTGGTGGAGAGCATACCATGGCGTGTGGATGCTGCGCTTATGGCAAAAGGCCATAGTATACCACATCTATATACCATATCTGCGTCTGTTCCATACCACTTTCAATTGAGCAGGCAGTGTATTTATGATTTGGCAAAGATGAAACTAATAAATGCAGTTCAATCAGAATGAAACTTTCATAAGTGATAGGAAGTGGCACAAATTTGAAACAAATCACGTATTGGATAAATTTTTGTAGGATCTTAGTTGCCTTAATTTCAAAAACCACATTGAAATTGTTAACAATGATTAAGATGCTGTAATTTTATGAATAGCAGTTCTTCAATTTCCATAGGCTCTAGATTATCCATGACAACAGAAGGGATAAATTATTACTAAACAGACTACATTGATAAATTTGGTCAATATCTGATATTCACAGATTACTGTATTGGATGGGCCACTTTATAACATTAATAGCAAACACTAAATGGAGTTCCAAAATATTATTGACTTTTGTTTGATGTTTATTGTCCGGTTGGTGAATTTCTCTCTCCATTTATAAATAATTACGGACGTTAAACTTGCTTTCAATTGAACTTATGATGTTGCCTTTTTGTAATTAATTTCCTTACTGCCTTTCAGTGAAAGGACAAGGGGTTAACACTGGATCTTTCAGGATCATTTTTTATTTTATATCTCGGCGGCCCATTACCGGGATCGAGAATGCTTTTAGGTAAAGCTTTCGCGCAACTGAGCCAAACACCAAGGGTATATTCTGCTGATGATTCCTAATAAGGATGAAACAGCTGTACAGAATTCCCGTTGATGATGGCTCAATGTGCGAAGGCATATTTATTGTCCGGTTGGCGAATTTCTCTCTCCATTTGATGTTTATAATAATATAATTTTTGCTGCTTAAGTGAAATACATACATACTCATGGCACTGTTGTTGGATATAATCTAATGAATGGATGACTAACAAAGCTATGAACTTCACAGCTTTTGGAAGAAGCTTTGGAGAGAAAACCTTGGTTCTCTTTCTTATAAGCTAACATTTGAAGATTAAGCTTCTGTAATCATGTAACAGTTGGTATTTTACAATGCCAGTATATATGCCAATTTAGTATTCAATACTTGCTATTAAATCACAGCCCATTGCAGTAGTGAGAATAGAAACTACTGTATCTTCCAATTCACTTATCTTTTAAGTGATAGAAAGTGATTCTCTGTCAGTAGGAAAATGTTTCAACTATTTCATTATATTCCCAATTAAGTATACATCCATTGGAAAAAAAAAAAAAAAAAAAAAACTATTTTACATGCTTCAAAACTTAAACTTGGCTTAGTTTCCGTAGGTTTTTTTCGGTTTATAAGTATCATGGTTAGCAAAATATTAAATAAAAGGACGATATCACTATTAACAATTACCTACAAAATGAGCAGTTTATGAACCCCTCAACAGAGTTACAGAAATCTCAATGATGAAGACTCCAGTTAATTATTAAGAAAAACAGTAAAAATTAAAAGAGAGAGTTTCACTATATATAACACTGTCAAATAATGATATTTTCATATACAATTATACTAATCTACCAGTGAAATGTTTGGCAACAGCTAAGAATCTAATTTTATATATTATTATGCATTATACCTAATTATACATTTGCAACCTAATTACATTTGTTTGTTTTTTGGGAATAGAATGGAGAATTTTAATTAACTTCTGCATTAAATAGTAGCATTATTATAAAGGTGTTGTTATTTTTTTCCAGTGTGTCTCAATCTGGCTAAGGGTTGGTAGATAACGAATCTAATGATTTCAATCGACCTCACAATTAATTCATTCCTTTTTAATATTTGGGCTATTCATGAACTGTTACAGATTTACTATCTTAATCATTAAATAAAAATAGCTTAAATGGTACTAAAATGAAATGGTGTTTGTGTGCTTCAAACCATGATTGGGGAAATCCCTCGGGAGATGCATCTGCCATCAAGTCAAAATATGTTCTGATAAAAGAGCACTGTTTTTCTTCTTTTTGATTAATCAACTTTTAATGACCGCAATTAATCAAGAGCCTAATAAAGGTTGGAAAAGAAGACACAGTGCTGAAACAAGACTGAATTTGTAAAATTAGATTAGGTAATTTCCAGACACAATTAAAAGTCTACGGAAAACTGGAGATAGGTGAACCTTCACAAAAATAAAAAATACAAAAAAAAAAAAAAAATGAAAGAAAAAACTATATACAGTACTGATGTGAATATAAAATTTACTATTACTAATCACCTTTTGTCAGAAATATGTTGTTGGTTAATCTCATATCACTAGGTGTGACTAGCCTTAAACACTTCTGTTACTTGGGCAATAAATAGACAGTCTGATCATCATGACACAGCAACATCAAAAACAGCAGCTAATATCAGCATTTGTGATTAATCAATGGAAGAATAATCAAAGAATTTGAAGTTTTTGCATTAAGAATTATCTAATAACATATTTAAAAGAAACAGTTTCAAAATTTCTCTGCTTCCTGAAAAAATTAGGGAAGTAATTAATTTTTTGAAAAAATAATCTAATAATGTAATTTATTATATATATATATATATATTTCCATCTCAATGATTAAATGCTTTACTTGCAGATATCTATTAAAATATTTTTTAAGTTGCATCATCATCACAAAAGGCACATTTTGTTACCTATTGCATTTTCTTGCATATGGAAATAAAACTGCAATTTGTGAATTAAAATTTTGATACAAATTTTGTTATTTTTAACCCATCAAGGAAAATTCAATGATATTATAAAGGAACCTAGTTAGCATAGTATAGTTTGTCAATTCTTAAGTATCTTTAATAGTGAGTTCTAAGCAGCATGATAAAAGAATCTTTTCTTTATATTCAGAAATTAATTATTTGAGCCGTTTATTTTGAAAGTGGCCTAATTCCATTTTTCAATTCTTTTTCGTTAACTGTAGTAACATGTGCAAATTGAGTATATTACACTCAATCACAAAATGTGGTCTATGTCTGCTAACATGGAATTTGCACACTTTACTACAGTTAACAAAAAAAATTGAAAAATGGACTTAGGCCACTTTCAAAATAAACGACTCATTTCAAGAAAAAAAAAAAGCAAAAATTGAAGGAATCATGTTTTACAAGATCTGTGAATTAAATATTTATAAATGACATTTTATGAGATCAATAGCTTCTTCCTAAAAATGATCCCTCTCAAAAAAAGGGTAAAACAATTTTGGATGGGTTTTAGCACTACGCTGTCAAAATAAATTACAGTAAACTCCCGATTATCAATGGGCGGATCATCCGTGAACCTCTCCTTTTTTTCATTTTTTTTTACTGTACAATAAATTACTGAATTAATTTATTTTTTTTTAAATCTAGAATAAGGTAAACAATAAAAGAGGCTAACAAAGTAAGTGAAGACAATTACAGACAATCAATTTAAAGAACGACCTTGTGAACGGAGCTTAGGCCGTCAGGTTACACTAAATTACAGGGAGCCCTTCCCGTAATAATAAAATTTAAAAATAAATAAATAATTTAAAATAAAATAATTGCTTATAATGTATATACTGTAACTGTATGTATTGCTATTTTAATGTAAATAAAACATGTTAAAAGCATTTTTGTGTTGATTTTCGTCCTATTCCGGATTATATGCGGAATTCGCTTAACTGCGATTGTCACGCCACCCAATTCTGCAGATAATCAGGAGTTTACTGTATTAATTTTCTCTCATTATTTTAATGAACCATTGCAAAACCAAACGCCCAATCATCAGAGGATTAAATTAAAATTTATGTGAATTTGAATAGATACATATTGTTGTGGGAACTGACCTCAGAAATTCTACCTTGATCACTAACATAATGTTATTAAAAATACTTCATCAATTTTTTTTACATCAAAATCCCAAATTGAAATCCTTTCTGTACTTCTGTAGTAATAATGACAAAATTGCAAATTTGTTTGTGACAAAGACTGATTAATTTTTGGATCAAGGGAAACATGCATACCTCTATCCTAATCTTCAATTATTTTTATATATCCTAATATAAAGCATAAACCTGACTGATATCACTGATAGCTTTTATTAACAGAGTCTAAAATGTTTTGCAATTTCTAAGGCTGACTTATTTGCAGAAACTTTGCTGGATAAATCTCTTGTCTAGGTGCTTATGTCTGATCTCCCTGATACAAATTCAAGCAACAGAAGTGTTTTCAGGGATAGCTCTGACCTTTTCTTTTGCACTATGAAGACAAAACACTAAGTTGACTTCATAACATCAATAACTTATTGATACAGTATGAAAACAATGGAAGCGAATCAGATACCTGCTGGTAAAGATACACACATACTCTGTGCTTAGGTGAATAGTCATTTAGCTGCAAGATGCACCACAATTCATTGAGTATAAAAAGGCAAGCACAAAATCCTATGACAATGGTCAACAAACAATATATGAGTATTATGCATGTCTATGATGATACTAAGAATTAGCAAAAGAATAAAATAGCACTTAAAATTTCCTAATGACAATTAGACCAATATTTTTTGAAAGATCATATTACTATCCTCCAAGGATAACTTATAAACCAAAAGAGAAAGATAACTTTGCAATAGACAAAGAAATAAATATTTAAAATTAATGGTCAAATCTATTTCTTTTCATTTTACTTGTATAATCAGAGTTACTTGTTCATATTTCTTTCCTTAAGGTTGAAAACACAATAGAAAATAAATGATAGCAATATGATAATAATACTCCAAACCACTACGACTGTCAGCAGTTAATTTAAGTACAATTTTATTCTTCTTCTAATCTCTTTGTTGATTTTTGCACATCAAATTTTAATCGTTATGTGATGATAGATTGATGATCATAAACTTTCATTTGAACAATGAACTTAAGCTGCACTGAACGGTATAAGGAAACAAAAGTCTGCAACTACTTAATTCACTGGTTATTCTTCTTCATTTCTTTGGGAAGAAATCCCATTATTGTATCTGCATTCGGCGACATAAGGCATCTCTGATTATGAACATTTATGTTCGAGAATGTACATTCATTGGTTCTTGTGATCCAATGTTCTGTAGTCGTTCCATACAGCATGGAACAAAGCAAAGTCTTAGTTGCACAACACAGCAATAAGCCACTTCATTTGTCCGGAGTTTTCATGAGCTCTGTCCTGTAATAGAATCAATGAAATGAGTTTAAGTAAACTGTAGTAATTAATGTTAGTTTATTAACATTACCAATGCAATATCAGATCTTCCATCAAGCATATCCGGTCAACTACTTGCTATTCAAGATCAATCTTAAGAAATTGTTAATTATTATTATTCATTATTTACAAAGTTGCAAAAATTGCAAAATTAAATATTTGGCTTTAACGTGATTTATATCCATATTAAAGATAAGAAAAAAAATTCAGAATAATAACTTTTGAAGAAGTTTTTATAAATCATATTTTGTTTACATCAACATCTTATCCTGATCTTCAAATTCTAATTAAATCTTGAATCAGGCTCAAAGATTGCTTGAACCAAAGCACGTTCACCAGAACAGTTCCTTTTATCTTCAAAACATGTTTTATAATAAAATTTTATTAACCAGTTATTTGAAATATTACTTCATGAAATTGTTTCACTTTATACACAGTAATGTCCAATATATTGGCAGAATTAGATTGGATCTTGCATTATCCTATTATAATCACTTACTGAACCCAAGTGTTAATGCTATTGTCCGACTACCAGCAGATGAGACTTGGCCACGCTTACGTCACGTGGTACGCGACGGTTCTATAAATCCATTTGAGGGGTAGATGTTTTTTTCTATTTTCACTGTAAATCGTTTCTTGTTTATAACAGAGGAATAGATGATATGAAATACGACTTATATATGTAAGTATATACTTTTCTTATATATAATAATAACTATGTTAAATTTTAACCATAACGATATAGAAAACTGATTTGCTGTTTAAGAACTGTTATATTTATACTGTTTCTTATTTATTTAAATTATGAAAAGTCATAATTGTATAAAATTATATTAATTAATGTAAGTAACAAATATATACACTTCATGGTAATAATGTTTTATTTAACAATTAATTGCTGACAGTTAAAAAAAAACAACTCGTTTACAAAACAATCCTGTAAAATTCCTCAGAACATTTACAAATAAACAAATTAAGACCATTGGCATTCGCACTTTTACTAAAAATAGAAGTAGGTTGGCAATATTATTATTATTATTATTGCTATTATTGGTCAATCTATTTCTATTTTTAGTAAAAGTGCGAATGCCAATGGTCTTAATTTTTCATAATTTAAATAAATAAGAAACAGTATAAATATAACAGTTCTTAAACAGCAAATCAGTTTTCTATATCGTTATGGTTAAAATTTAACATAGTTATTATTATATATAAGAAAAGTAGATATATAAGTCGTATTTCATATCATCAATTCAAGAAACAAGTTATAAAGTTCCTGTTATAAACAAGAAACGATTTGCACTGAAAATAGAAAAACATCTACCCCCTCAAATGGATTTATAGAACTGTCACGTACCACGTGACGTAGGCGTGGCCAAGTCTCATCTGCTGGTGGTCGGACAATATCAGTCCCAAAGATTTTCCATCTAAAAGTAGAGATATACCTATGTTGAAATAGTATGATTACTAACAAAGTGGATCCTTTCAATTTAGATAGTTGCTTGTATCACACTACTACAGATATGCTTTCTGTCTTATTGGCTTTATGCATTATGATTATACTGTCAATTTCATTTTAAATAAAGTTGGTACCAATAGTAGATTTCTTGATTAGGACATCCATAGGTTGAAATTCACAGAGGGGTATGTTTTAAAATAACTAAGGTGAACGGCAGCAAGTGTAAGAGCGGCACTTCAATAACTATAAGCATTTAACTTAACATTAACAAAACAAAAATAGCTATTACACCTTCAACAGATTATATTTAACTTAAACACAGAAAAACACTATTAATTCCTAAAAAAATTCTGCAAATACAGAGGGAGGAACAGTTTTTCTCTACTTTTATATGGATGTGTGCCTACCAGAAATCATAAAAGCAGCCATTATTAACAGTAGACTAATAAAGACAACTACAGTCAACCATGACAATAAAATAAAAAAAATCTAAACTTCCTTGAATATTCTTTTTTTTTCTGAAAATCTAAAATAACAGTCTTGAGTTTTATTGAACAAGTTCATTTTTCCTTTGGTATTCTTAAGATAAAGACATAAAACTGTTTTTTAAAAACAGTTCATGTCTGTGATTCAAATGAGATCTGTCCATGATGAAACATTAAGAATTAAACAACAGGATTAAGTCTTATAAGAGAAGACCAAGGAATAAATGGATTAAGGGAGTGGAGGAATGTGTCCAAATGAGGGGGAAGGACTGGAACAGGGTGACAATGGAGAGATGGTGGGAGGTAAGGACTAGGTGGAGAGGCTTATGTTCTAAACAGACCCAGCCTAAGGTTGGAAACTGTACTAGATGAGAGAGAGAGAGATTAAGTCTTATGGTGGTTGAATACTCAGACTGAAATCTCCATCTCTCTTCACATCATTGTGTGCTCATTTCATTTATATAAACTATACAGTTAATTATTAGATAATAAAGTATAAAATAATACATTTTCTTACTTTAAAGTTTTATATCTGTCTTTTTCAAAGTTGTTCTCTGGTGGTTCACATTCAAAAGATGTCAATGCTAGGGCTTAAAAAAAAAAAAAAAATAGTGAGTAAACAAATATAAAAAACATTAAAATGGATAATAAAATTTAAAGCTTCCAGTTTATTTAGAAAATGCATCAATTTATACTGATGTAGATAGATGATTGTTTACTAAAAACACTTGGAATTGGGATTTTGTTTTACAGTAGAGTCCCGAAAACTCGGCACTCGATAACCCGGATAACTCCCCCCCCCCCCCCCC
>JAFIDM010009631.1:25168186-25192183 GCA_023159025.1 Thereuonema tuberculata | reverse complement strand
TCTACTGTATATGTTGCAGAGAAGAAACTTAGGGAAATACAGCATTAAAACAAATTGCTGTCATTTACATGAATGCTGAAAGATATCTCCTTCTCCATGTAGTGAAGAAAAAAGTGACTACACCTTAGGAAACCTTGTTTGCTTGTTTTTATAAGATCTCGCTTAACATGGCTCCATAATTAATTTGTTATAATGCTCTTTAAGACCTGCTACCTCAGGGATTGGAACCTGTATGCATTCATTTTATTGTTTCTATCAAGTAAGCTGCAGCTCTTTTATATCAAAAGTAACTCAAAATGATTCTTTATTAGCTCCATCAATCAGTGTAAATTTCAAACAAAATCAACCAATGCTGAGATGCATCACTATTGTAGCTATGCTTGTAAAGACAGTTTCTTACAAGTCTCCAAAGAGGTAAAATTGTGGTTGGTTTACCATTGCTGCATCTTTATTTTCAAATGTTTACTTGCAAATATGTAAAATTTCAGAGGTCAATTCTAAAATGACCATTCATATACTGATTAAACGTGAAAGTAATAATACAATTTCATTTTCTTGTGTAAGTTCATAAATTTGTTTGTAAATATGATTATTTGCAATTGTATGATGGCATAAAGAAAGTGTTTCTTTAGGTTGAATTGTAATGGACACTCAAGCGTTAATATGAACCTTATAGCAGATACATGAATCTGCTATGTTCTTCCATGGAGTAACTAACCAATCGCAAGCATAATATCCATTGTTGGGAACTGTTCATAACTTCGTAGTGCAGAAACACTGGACAAATGATTTAATATTGCATTGCAGAATTGCTTAATGCAGACTTTAAAATGAAAATACGTTTATCTCTTTACAGTTTCTTATGTTCTCAATGACTGAAATATAACTAAGAAATGTGGATAAATAGTTATCTTGAAATTGCATTAAAATATGAAACAGTTAAGCATCCTGTATTAAATTTACTGGGACAACAGGAAAACCGTTTTCTCAAAAAAACGGGACAATCACATTAAATAGGCGATGTCTGATCACCCTAAACAAAAACCTAATATCGACCTTTTACATTTAATGTATTAATACATTGTTTTTCTAATAATATTTTCCAAGATAAGAAATATAGGTTAAACAAATTGTAACCATCTAAATATTCCTTAATCTATCATAAAAAAAAAAAATCTTGTTTTGTCTCCATTTGCTTTTAATTTTTCTTTTGTCCATCTGAGAACAGTACTACTTGCAAAATAGAAAAACTGAGTTAAGTTTATCATACTTATTTTTATATCTACGAAAACTGAAATAATTATTTTTTATTAAGTTAACCAATGAAAAATTAATTCTATAACAAATTTTAAATTCTCTTTAATAACCTGAGTTATATTGTACATTACTAAACAGATGCAGTTAACTTACCATTTTCTGAGAACACAGGATTGGTGAGTAAATAATTTAGCACTTTGGGGTGTTTTTCAAATGGACACTGAAAAAATAAATAAATAAATAAATATTAACAACTTTTTAATTAAGGGAATTTTATTTTATATACTGTGTCTGAAAAATTAATTTCAATTTTTCATCACAGAAGAACCCATTGAAGTGAAAGGTTTAGAGGTGGCCCAATATTTTCTTTTAGTTACATTAAAACCATTAAGCTAAGACAACACTGCTGTGTGTAACAAGAAATTAGATTATAATAATAATATTAATAGCCCACACAATGGAAATGAATTCCTATCAACAGCATTAAGAAAAAAAATCCAATCCATGGTTGTTGCTAGTTCAGTCAGCTTTCTAAACTGGACTATTGAAATCAATGAGAAGAGTTACTAGTTCAGTACTAAAGAGTTTATAACTGAAGATATAATGAACTGTTATCCTATTTACGATAAACATTGAAAATGCTAAGTTTAAGCTTTGCCAGCTTCCACTAAATATTTCAATTACAAAATCTTATCTTACTTACTGATACTTGTTTCCAAGTAATAAATTCAGTGACTTGTTTTGCAAGCTGCCAGAATTTCTCACAATTAATATGTCCATTTGGCAATCTGAAATAATTAAAACCAAAATTTAATAAATCTAAAAATATTATTTGATTTGAGCTATCTTTTTTTACAAGTGAAGTATCTTTTAGAACAAGACAAACAGAGAAAGGGACAGTGGCAGGAAAATAAGTATTCAGTAACATCAACATTCTATTAAAAACAATGTAAGACTTAAAAAAAGTAAAAACAACTTATTCTATTTAAATAAATAATGCCTCTTTCTGAATTGTATCAAACTACAATAATAATTTAGGTTCTAATTAATTAATTTATTTCAAAGATTTTGAATACATTTATAATTGTTTGTAAAAAATAACATTACCACTTAATAGACCTACAAAAATTAAGAAATTAATGTTTCAAAAGAAATTTGTTTTTGGTTGTAATATCTGTAAAAAGAACTGTTTGATTCTTCTGTAAATGAACTAGAACTTGAACTAGTTCTCTTATTTTTTTTAAGTGCTGGAAATTCAACAAATGTCCATCTGTCTTCCACAAGGTGCCCTAGATGTATTTTTAATTAGATTGTTTCTCCTTATTCAATAGGTTGGAACCCTCTTAAGAAAAACGGAATTTATAGAGAAGTTAATAGCATTGAAGGGTTTGACCAAAAAATGGAAAAAATAAAAATACTTAACGTGAGAAATTTATTTTTACTCCTAAAATCAACATTCCTTTTCATAGGAAAGTTCTGAAATATTATGTAAACAACTTTTCAATGATCTCGTTGCAAAAAAAAAATGTTACTTCTTGGAATGTTCAATTAGAACTGAAGCATTATTTTGAACAGTGTAATTATGATTAAGGTATTTATGATTTCTTTGTTTTTATAGTGTACTTTACTAGCATAAATAATTCAATTAAAATTACAGAATATTATTAATGAGTTAATTGTGTAGCTGCAAGAAGATACCAGGTTTAAGAAATAAAAAGTACAATACCTGTTAGCACATCCTTCATTCAGAAAATACAAGTCTTTTACTAAGAGACTGAAGAAAGGTATCACAATCTGAAAATAATAACAAGAAAAAAAAATGACATACTGTAAAACATAGTGAGTTCAGATCAGAAACTGATGCTGAATACAGCTTAAGTAAGAATGCCAATTTAAGTTCTAAACCATTATTTGCAATACTGCTACTGAATCACCATAATTGAGACATGGAAAGATGCCCATTTGGTTTTAGTCCCAATGAGTCTTAAATGTAACTAATTCAGCTAGTAAAAAAGAAAAACAACAAGACATGGATTATGAAGTTTCACTCCATTAATCTTGGAACTGTTCTATCAAACAATGCTTAACTGTTGTAAAGGGAAGAATGAAGGACACAAAAGAAGCTTGCTGCAGTAAGTACAGGGTGAAACAAAAGTTGCTTAACACCCCCTAATTGGAGGTTTGGAGGTATTACCTATTTCATTTCCATCTTTTTTTGAGAATGTGCAAAGATTGAGAGACATATTATTATCCCAGAGGGTCTTTGAAGACAAGGTATCCGTTATCAATTGATACAAAATGTTGCCAAGAGTCTTTCTGACTAACATGGCGGACATTATGAGCAGAAGCTCATGCTCTTTTAGGCTAAAAGACTGGAAAAAGTGGGATAACGTCGGAAAATGTTCCAACTTTCTGTTTAATTTGCTGTGCAGAAGTACACTCAGGAGTCCACCAAGGTTTGGATGCAGAGGGAATTGTCCTGATGTTTGTGGAATTGTTATTCTGGCAGCACAAATGATGGTATGAGTGAATTCATCAGTAAGTTGATCAATCGTGGCCGAAAGATCAATGGCCTCCAGATTACAGCTGCTAGTAAAATTGATCCAGTCAGCAGAGTCAAATTTCCAACGAGGACGATGAGTTGAGAAAACAGCAGAATGAGAAAGCTCTTTGAGAATGATTGGAAATGGTCACTGCCACCAGGATCATTAATAACATCCCATGAGAAATGGGGGAACAGCAAAGCTGAACCTATTGCTAAATCAATAGCAGAGAAGGATATTGGTGAGGATGTGAAATGAGTTGCACCTGTATTAAAGATAAAAAGGTTATGCCGAACTAAAAGATCTTTAATAACAGTTCCTCTAGTATTGGTGGATGAAGAACCCCAGATGGGAGAATGAGTGTTGAAGTCACCAACTAAGAGAAACGGAGTCGGTAATTGATTGAGAAGATAAGCAATGTCTTTAGGCAAAATAGGTGTTGTGGGGGAAAGATACAGGCTACAGATAGTAAAAAGTCTGCTAGTTGAAAGGCAAGCAGCAACAGCTTCCAAAGGAGTAGTAAGTGTAAAAGGGGAAGATGGAGTGCCATGTCGGATAAGGAGACAAACTTCTCCTCCGCTTCTACCAGTCCACTGTTTACTCAGAATAGAATAACCATGAAGAGAAAAGGTGTCGCTCCCCATAAGAAAAGTTTCTTGCAGTCACATACAGACAGGATGATGTATGTAAAGTAGGGCTTTAACAATGTTCAGGTTGGAGCGAAGTCCTCTACAATTCCAATACAAATAAGCCATAGTTGAAATTAAAAAATTAAAAGTAAAAACTAAAAGTCAGGGTGGAGGTGGTGGGGGTGCCCTAAAAGTAGAAGGAAGCCTGGAGGGGTCCTCTATATCGTCTTCACAAAACTGTCTGGGAGAGAAATGTCTCTGACGGCCACGAGAAGGCTAACGTGAACATGAATGTGTACAAAAAAAAGGTTTGTGTGGAGATACCGAGGGTCGTTTCTGTGTTTAGTTTAGAGCTGCTGTGGTAATTAATGGGCTTGAAGATACCGGCAAAGACAACATGGTGGATTGTGAAGTAGATTGTGTTGATTGTGACAGAACTCATGTTGTAGGAGTAGCAATGGTTTGAAAGACGTCAGAAAAAGACTCATGAGGAGGATAAGTGATGTCAGTCTGACCAGAAATCAAAGACATCTGTTTGGATTTCACATCAAAAGAAAATGTCTTTTAGGATGTTGTAGCAGGAAGCATCTTCCGGGCTTCTGGATAAGAAAGAGAGCGTTTCACACAGATGGTCTGAATCTCTTTCTCCTCTTTCCAGCGAGGACAAGATCTAGAGAAGGAAGGATGATCACCCGAACAACTGATACACTTAAGTGGCATTGTGCACGGTTCGGACTCATGTGAAAGCTCACCACACTTAGGGCAGGTTGATTTGCCACGAAAAGCTGCAGAGCCATGGCCATAACGCTGGCAATTAAAACAATGCAAGGGGTTTGGTATATAAGCTCATAAGTGCAACGTTAATATCCTGCTTTAATACTTGTTGGAAGTGTTGAGGAGTTGAAAGTCAAGATAATGGTACGAGTGGGAATCTCCTTATTATCATGACGAGAGTTAATCCGTTGGACAGCAGTCGCGAAGAGAAGCCTTCGAGAAGTTTAGCATTACTCAAACCGTCCAGATCGTGTTCATGGATGACTCCTCTACTGGAGTTCAAGGTCTTGTGCTTGCTGACAGATTATTCAAGTTAAAATGTAACAGCATTTTTGAAATATTGAAATGGTGAACAAGTTAAATCAACCACTGACACATGAAGTAACGAATGAGTATTCTGGGATAATAAGTTAAAAATGTTTATTTCTCAATGTTAAAGATAATACTGAATGGATCTTGAAGACAGTATTGGATGGGACTCAAGGAAATACTTCAGATATTCAACATCGTTGATTGCCGAGATACTTAGAATTGTCAAAACAAAGAGGAAAGTTGAAGATCGATAATCATCTCAATTCCCTACTAGTCCTTACTTGGTCAAAATACTATGATTACTTTCTCAAGTAGAAACAAGTAAAATTATGGGGTTTCAACATTCTATTGAAGCTTTACAATTGATATTCAATTAAAAAATAACATCAAGTTAATACTGACAGAGAAGTGTGACCAGAGTAAAATATCGATAGGTAGGTAGATAGGAAAGTTTAACATGGATATGATGTAACATGACACTTGGGAATTAATAAAATACACACATTCACTCCTTGAGCTATCATTGACTGGAATCTGAGACAGCTGTTTCATCCTTATTAGGACTCAACAGCTGGATTTACTCTTGATGAGTCCTAACAAGGATGAAACAGCTGTCTCAGATAGCTTTAGGCGAGCTATCAAACGATTGCATTTTAATGCAAATGATTGTGCATTTTTATTGATTCCCATTTTTCATGAATAAAATGATAACATACATTATTCTCTTAAAAATTTACTTTAATGAGTTGAACTTAGTTAATAGGTAAAAAAAAAAAAAAAAAAAAAAAAAAAGATTGCAGATACCCTTTCCAGAATCCTTTTCCCACCCACCCCTATTCTTCCAAATGAAATTTAAACTAGATTAGGCTAAGTAATAGCAGATGTTATTAGTATAAACCTATGATGATCTGGCAATGTACTAGATTCATGCTTATGGTTAATTACAAAATTACAAAAATTGCACATAGGTTCAGTATTTCAAAAATGGTCATAAGTTAAAAATTATCTTCTTCGAGAATTTCAGTTTATATTATAAGTATTTAATCTTTCCTAATATTTATATGTTATTTATTACGAGTATTTTTATATTTCAAGCAATTCCTTGACAATAAATAATTAAATTATTAAAACATTGGAACTAATTGTAAATTCAAATTCTACTGCTTACTTATATTTATTAAATTACTCCCAATAAAAACTTTCTATACTTTTGGTTAAAAGAGGAATACTGACCTTTTCCCTGTCATCTACTGCCCCTTCTGATCTCCACATGGCTGCTTTTAAGGTGGATCTGTAGCTTGTAAAGTTTGAAGATGGATCCATCTGATGCTCAAGTATATCAAATTTAGCTGTATTAACTTTAGCCCACTAAAATGATAAAGAGAAGAAGAAAATAATGGTAAGGTTATTTTTAGAAAAAAAAGGACACTGAAAAAATATTAAAATAATAGCAAATTACATGTTTCAAACATAATATTTACAAACAAATTGGTAAAAATCCACATTAAAAACTTTTATTAAATAATATTTATTTACATGTATAAGCAATTTAATCTAGAAATAATTCCAATAGTCTAAAAGATTTGTTCTAGACTGTAGTGTTCTCTGTAAAACACTACATTTATACAGAAATCTTTAATTACATAGATTCATTTAATCTTCATGGGTAAATCAAAACTTAATAAGTTTTTCCAAGAAAACTCAATTATCAAACTTAACTATTTCTAAAAATTCTTCCAAATAACACAGATTTTCTAAAAGTCGCTCTTCAAATGCTTTTGCTGAATTCTTAAATGCAAAATCTGATTCTCTTTCAACAAGAAATTAGAAAAATCTCAAATCTTATGCTACTTATAAGCACTTGTTTGATATATAGCTTGCACACAGATAGCCTAATTCCTTTCAAGGAAGAATGAAGAATTTGGTAGCCCAAGATGGTATCCACCGAGCATAAGTTAAGTGAACATTATATCTCACCAAGTGAAATTTTCAGATAATTTCTTTCTAAACTAGGAGAATCAGGACCATCATGAGCTTTGGTTGGTTGATTGGTTTGGTTTTGGTCCAATTATTCTGCAGTAACTGAAAATTTCAAAATATTTAGAAAGCTTATTTTGAAATAAACTCAGTTTTATTCTTTATTATTAAGAATTAATGGAAAGTAATGCAATGAAAAGCCATAAGAGCTGGGATTTCAACTGCTTTTCTATTTTCATGCCATCAAAAAGACTACCAAACTAACAGTTTCATTTTTAATTTGTAATAGAATAAACATTAGAAATGTAATGGTAAAGTAGAAAAACAGACACATCTGTAATTATGAAAAAATAACCAGAGGAATTTTACTCTGAAGAAGTTATTCTAGCTACAACTGACTGTATATGGACATTTCTGTGGAAAGGAAATCAATTCTGTACTCTCCACAAAGTAGGACATACCAATAGCTTTATGGAACTTAGAATTCCACAATCTATAATTTTTAGATTTTCAATACTTTCATTTTTTAAGATCACATTGTCATAAAAATGCAAAATATTAATGAAGGCAGTATTTAGTGAACCTAAAGGATTAACTTACAGTTTTCTTTAACCTGGATACAGGACTCATATTCATTCCTGCAATAATGGCCATCAAAGAATTGAAATTGCCGATGTTAAAACACTCCTTTGCTGTTTCAATGAAGTATTCAATTACTTTCACACGATGCTTCTTTTTTAAATGCTATAAGAAAACAAACGAATTTTAATTATTGAAAACTTTATCTTTACTTCTATTCATTTAAATAAGTAAGCAAAATGACTTTCTGGTATCTCACAATAATATAAGGATGGTAGTTTTATAAAAAACCTTATCAACATTTACATACCATACATACTTCTGTTGCAACAAAATAACTTAACCGGTTGAACCACTGAATGTATGATTCCAAGTTCTTTGTTTTCTTCATGTCCCTGAAAGATGTCTGTCAATGAAAGAATAAATATTTAATAAATAAATAAATAAATAACCTTATATTGTACAATGAAATTAGAGATTATGAAAAATGCTTCAGAGTAAACAAACATAACTACAGTCGAACCTCCATATATCGAAGTAGCAAATTGCCGGAAAAAAATTCGATATATAGAATTTTATCATAATTACTCCAAAAACATTAAAATTAAAGCTAATTTTCGTATTTATAACTCAATTTCTAATTTATATGCGAATTGCATTAAATGAAAGTTAGTACAGGTAATTAAAAAAGGAATTAATATAAAGATTTATTGAGTACTACATATCTTTTAAAAAAAAAACAATAATCCAGACAGTGGTACAATGATCACAGTTACATTTTTTTTTAAAAAAAACTTCGAATATCTTGCTGAACAGTCAGTTTTGCGAAAAGTTCATCAAAGAAATGTTCGCTTTTATTCAGTCCACTAAAAACTTCATCAGGAACATTTTCCGCAAATTGAAGTCCACGACGTATTGTTTCAAACGCTTCTCGCATTTCTTTTTTCGATGGCTTGGAAATGTTTTCAGATTCATTTACTTCCTCTGGTTTTTCGATTTCTTTTTCAGTTTCATGAAATGAACTCAGTATGTCTTCGTCTGTAGGATAATCAGCAACGGCATTCCGATTTTTTATAATAGTAGACACTGTGCCTGCGGGAATATCAAATTTAGCTTAAATGTCTTTTTTGTGCATTCCGCTATCTACATTCTTCAACAATTCAACTTTATCCACACTTTCATCCCAATGAGTTTTTAAAAAAAATTCGATATATAGAGATTTTTTCGATTTATAGAAACAGTTTTTCTATGTAATGAACATGGAGATTAACTAAGAATTCGATATATAGAAAATTTCGATATGGGGAAGTTTGATATATGGAGGTTCGACTGTATTTCTTATTCATGACACTTCAAACATGCAAAATAGATTTAGCAAACTGAAAAGAACCAATATTCAATTTATGAAATATTTTTAAGTAATCATACGTTTGCTAAGTTAAAATTAAGTTTACAGGTATTTTGTACATATTCTTTCATCTATATTCTTCTTGAAATTTATAATTTTGTTGTGGCAGCAGAACTAATTGTTCAGAAAAAGCTATTTTGTAAATTTTGTGAGAGTGCAGAAATTATCCAGTTTTTGATGCCTTTTTTATAGTTTCTGGATGCATTCCTTTTAAATACTTGTTCACACTTCATATCAATTAATATTGTTTGATAAGTTCAAGAGTAATTATGCAACAAAACATCATCATTATAGATGTTGCTGTCAAGAATTTTTCTCATCATTTTTATGAAGTCATTTTAAACAGATATGTTACTTTGTTTTTTAATAAGTTATACCAATTAAGCTATTAACAAGTTTCACTGCTTACAAAGCTGAAATGATCTATGATAATAAATAGCTCAAACAGATAGTTGGAGAAGCATTAACTAAGATTTAGTGCCCAAGGATGCTCCTTGAATTGGTGATTCCTAAGCCTTATCTCACACATAAATATCACCAATACCTACAAAGCTAAATGGCTATGAGTGTGTGGATAATCTCTTATTGCTACATATATAAACAGAAAAGTCCACACATATCTTCAACTTTATAATGCTTTGTGACTTTTATTAATGTTCAAAATTTTACTAATCACCATAAACATAGCACAATCTAAAATCACCAAAACTTTTCCGTTAGAAGAAAACCTAAATTTCATTTGACTTGACACATCTTAAGTCATTTTGCATTACACAAGACAACACAATAACTCTAAAAGTTACTTATCATCTCAATCATTTTCCTTTTAAGTAATTTATTTTAATATTTATAGTTATTCATGAATATCTAGAACAATTACATTCTGTAATTTAAAGGTAAAAATGATTACAATTCAATTATTTCCATTACTTTTTGTTTATTTTTTTTAAAATACAAGAGTAATATTTTGTTGAAGTAGGAGGTCTTTCTAAGATTTTTAAGTGATTTAATGAAAATCATGACCTCAGTTGAACATCCGCAGAAGTGTCAGTAATCTTTTGCTTCATATCAAATTAAACATGGAAATAAACCAATTAGAGAAAAAAAAAAACTACACATGAAGACGAGATCTTGAGGTTCTGAACTCTCACTGTAGCTAATTTTTTCCTAAGGATATTTACTGACTAGAAATACTTTGTAGTTGATAATGATTTACTTGTAAATTTCAATTACTTTCAGCTTAGATTCAGTTCTATAATACATTGACTGGAATCCGTACATAAAAAACTACATTTTCAAATAAAACTTTAAACAAATACCTCAATATTTGGGTTTTCTTTGGCAAATGCTTGAACAAACTCTTCGGGGCCAATATTACTTAACCGCTCCAATTCAATGTGAGTTAGCTGCTGAGCTAAAACCACTGGACTTGTACAAACCTCCACAATACTCGTCTACAGGAAAACAAACCAAAAATTAAGACTGAGGGGGAAAAAGTACACTTCTTTTATATATATTTTTACCTAGAAAGTTGGAAAGAAAATTGCAAAAGAAATCGGGAAATGATAAAACAAACCAACACACAACTTATCCTACATGAAATAAGTTAATGAAAGAGAAGACTAGTGTAGTTCACTTTGTAGTCTCTACTGTGCAACATTTTTAATAGAACAAACATGTATGAACACTATATAGAAAAAATAAATCCAGGCTGATTCACACTAATCACCATAAAACAGCTATCCCACAGCCCAGAAGCAGAATATCAAGCGACGGCGCGACATTGTCGCAGAACGAAAATGAGGGCTGCACAAAGATATCGTGTAGAACAGGGGTTGGCAAGACATCGATTGCGGTTATGGATTTGGAGATTCTGGGTTTTTTTTTTTTTTTTTGGTCGAGGATTTGAAGATACCGCGCCACTTGGAGTATACTTGAGGTAGCCCTTACCTTACAAAGTCTGCTCACCCCTGGTATAGAATGAACGTTTTTTTGCGGGACATAAACGAAAAAAATACCCGCACCGGCAGAAAGTTTTTCGTCTTAGCATCAATCGTTGCAGAAAGATAAAAAACATTCTGCCTCTGGGTCCCACAGTACCTACTCATAATTGCACAAGGTATGCATATAACAATGTGCAATTGTATTCTTTCCTTTTTTTTTGTCCACAATTCACTTAAAAATATTGTAGAAATTTGAGTAACTATTTCAGCTCTGAAAGGAGGGAGAAAATTAAAGTGTGTGCTTTTGCTTTGAAGTTAAAATGAATCATTCACTGAATATCTTGCTAGTGTTTAACTATTGGTTTAACTTTAAAATGTCAAACAAGGGACAAGTAGAGAAATGTGAAAATAAGAAAAAAATATCAAGAATTGGATGTATGTACATGTAATGAAAGCAAGCAATATTTACAGTTTCCTATTTATTGTAAACTGACCCGATGTTATTTAAAGAGTAATCATTTTTGCTAAAAATCATTCTACTTACAATTGTTTCCATGCTCACCAAACGATCAGCAGCTTCTGTGTTAATTTTTGAAAGAAATTCTTCATACTGTTCCAGCTTTGATAACTGTTCAATAATAATTACAATTTAAACACCAATCAAATTATAATCTTACTTTAGAAACTAGTTATTTGAAGGAAAACAAATATAGCATTTTCCAAAAATAAATCTCCCAATGTAACTATACATTAAATGAACTTAAGAATTAAGACATCACTACACATATTTAATAGTCTATTTAAATAGTTTTTAAAATTACTTTTTGAAGAAACTTTCATTTTGTCTGATTGCTTTAAGTTTTAACAACAATTTATTAATGTCAAAATAATTTATTATTCACTTTGAGTTCTTATATTCATGATCGTATTCATGATCTCTCAAATGAAGCTGTTATATTTAATATTATTAGCAACTTGGTATTAAAAGGCTAAAGGCTTTTCAATAAAGAAGACATATGAGATTAAGCTATTAATCCTCTATTAAAGAAAATCCTCTATTAAAGCTAACAAAAATAACAGTCATAAGTAGTAATTTTTCTTGCAATTGCACAAATATTAAAAAAATAATTTATTCCACACAACAATAAATTTTTAATAAAAACACAACAATAGCTTATTTCTTTGGACTGCTTTTTCTAATAATAGGTTTTCTTTATTGTTGACATGCTAGTTTATTGTCCTATTTTAAACCATTAATTAGTAGAACAATAAACTAGCATGTCATTTCAAGAGTTATTCAAATTTCTTAAAATAAGTGAATTATAAAATACACTGACTGATCAATTGAAAGTGAACACCTGTCATAGTGAAACAACCAATGCAAATTTGGGCAATAATTTGAATATATTCGTTATAAAACAACACGACCATGTGTAGTTGGAGTCATTTGGTGTCTAACCACGTGCTGAGGTAAAATGCCGCCATCAAAGCAGCTGAGCGATTTTCAATGTGGAGTAGTCATAGGCTGCCACATTACGACCGTCCTAAGGTAAAAGGAAGCAACTAGCAATTTGGGAACTGATTATTTGCTGCCTTTGATCGTAGATATAAGCATATTGTGAGTCAGCTGCTACCTTTGATCATCGAAATAGAGGCCATACTTAACAGCAGATCATTACCAAATTGCTTTGGAAGATGTGTAGATACTTCCTTACGTAGAAAATACAGAAAACACAAAATCAGAAAATTTGCAGTTACTTCCTTTTACCTTAGGACAGCCGATTAGTGGCTAGAGTGTGTGAGCCATAGGAGCGACACTGAACCTGCCAAAGTCAACCGTGGGTGCTATTATCACGAACTGGAAACGAGACGGAGTGGAAACATGATGTCATGGAGGTGGCCGAGCCCGCATGCTGACCGATAGAGACCGGAGGGCTCTGAAGCAGTTGGTACGGCAGAACAGGGCTGTTTCAGCAGAACAATGCAGCAGGACTTCCAGCAGGCAACGGAAACAACTGTCAGTACCATGACGATTTGTCAGGAGGTCCATACCTTAGGGTACACCGGTCATGCTACTGCCCTCAAGCCTAACATTACTCCTGTAAACGCCCAGCGTCGTGTGACCTGGTGTAAAGAGCGACGATCGTAGTCGATGGACCGTTGGAAGAGCATTATGTGGAGCAACAAATCACGCTTCACACCCTACCAATCGGATGGGTGCACCTGGGTGTGGCATTTGCCAGGGGAGTGGCTGCTACCCGAGTGTGTTATCCCAACAGTGAAGTTTGGTGGTGGTGGTATGATGATGTGGTCATGTTTCTCCTGGTTTGGATGTGGTCCGTTGGTTGTGATCGAGGGAACATGGCATCCACACAGTATCTGGGCGTTCTAGACAATTCCATGCTTCCTACATTGTGGTCGTAGTTTGGTGAAGGGTTGTTTGTGATCCAGCACGACAATGCGCAGTGCCATAAGGCCTGTGTTGTCAGCACCTAGTTTCCAGAGAATAATGTTCAGGAACTTCATTGGCCTGCCCAGAGTCTGGACCTCAACTCTATTGAATATCTGTGGGATGAACTGGAGTGCAGGATTCGTGCGCGTCCGATGCGACTGCAAACACGCATTCAACTTGTGCAGGCTTTGAAAGGAGGAGTGGGCAAAAATACTGGTTGCCTGCTATCAGAAACTGGTGGAGAGCATGCCACGGCATGTGGATGCTGTGCTTAGGGCAAAAATACTGGTTGCCTGCTATCAGAAACTGGTGGAGAGCATGCCACGGCATGTGGATGCTGTGCTTAGGGCAAAAGGCCACAGTACCCACTATTAGACACTCTGTAAATAAAGCATCTGTTCCTTACCACAGGCGTCCACTTTCAATTGAGCAGGTAGTGTAATTAATACTACAAATTATGCTTTAATTTCTACTAGTCTTTACCTTATGCAATAAGTTCTGTTTGAGCTGCGTCACTTCTCTTCTTAATTCAGAGTCAATCTGAATGCACCGTTGAGTTATTGTCTTCAAATGTTTCATCATCCTTTCATCTCGGAAATCATAAGGGAAGGTTTCACTCCATTCACTGAAACAGAAAAAAAATAAAAATTATACTTAAAAAAAATACTTCTTCTGAACTTCTTTCATTTATTTATATCAACTTTGTACTAAAACAAGTGAAATGTATTGATTCACTTATTCTTATTAGAGATTCAAAAGCTTGCTCAAAATCTATGAAAGTAAGACATAATGTACTGTTCCATTCTGCAGTCTGCTCTATGATGAGGCGGAGTGTGTTAATTTGATCTATGCAGCTACAGTTTCGTCTAAATCCCGCCTGTTCTTTCCTTAATCTTTCTTCTAAGGCCAGTTCTATTCTACTGAGGATGAAGTGCAAGAAAACCTTACCTGGTACTGATAACAGAGAAATACCCCTCTAATTATTACATTTTGTTTTATCACCTTTCTTTGGTATTTTAACAATCAACCATGATTTCCAGTCCTTCGGTATCTTTTCTTGAATCCATACGTTTTGAAAGAGTTTCAATAACAGCTGAGCTGTTACATCTACATCTGCAGTGAGTATTTCTGGACATAAACCATCTTTACCTGTTGCCTTTCTTTTTTTTTTTTGTTTAAGAGCTGATACAATCTCAGAAAGGGTTCGTACTTCTTCACTTATGTCAATATTATCAGTATTATGATACTAACTCCTCCTCTCCTCATTGTCAGCCCAATCCACTTTTTCATCTGGGGTTTCTCGAGTTAGTACTTCCCTGTAAAATTCTTTCCATTTCTGCTTCTGGTCGTCTTCATTTGCCAAGAGATTTCCTTCTTTACTACGTATATGGCATGCAGTTCTCTGATTATTTCTGTGCAACAGCTTTCTAGTAATGTGATATAGTTGTTTCATGTCACCTTTACTAGCTGCCTCCTGTGCTTTGGTTGCCATTTCATTTACCCATTCTCTCGTCTCGTGCTTTAGAGACTGTAAAACATGAATTTCTACCAACGCTTGGACAAAATATTTTAGATAATTTAGTATACCACCTTTTACAGTAGTTTTGAGAAACTGAAATAAATAAATAAATATTTTTATTTGTATATTGTCTGCATGATTACTATACTCTTTCATTACAGTTGTATAAAGAAAGTAAAAATTGTTCAGATGCAATTCTATCTATTGCAGTTCAAATAAAACATGGAATTTCACAGAAACACTACTACACTAATGCTAATACCCCCCTTTTATTTATTTATTTATTTATTTATTTATTTATTTATTTATTTATTTATTTATTTATTTATTTACTTTTCTTTATTCAATACAAGTCACAAAGCCAACTGACTATTGAGGTTCACTTTGTGACAACTTTATGATCAATTATTTTAAAAAACTTCTCTATGTATGAATGTAAGAAAACTGAGCTATTAAAGATAGCGAATGTGTTGGGGGCTTGAAATTTTGAATTTCTCCCGTTAAGCAATAATCCCCTAAAAGTATCACAAAGTCACCCCAGTTTACAGGATATCACTGTTTTCTGTAAACTGATATTTTCAGATTATACCCTGTAATTTTTATTTTATTTCCCCAATTTATTTAAAGTCAACTTTAAATCTGCAGGTGAAACAAGATTTCATTTGTGTTCTGGCTTTAAAGATTTATTAATAGATTAAAAAAAAAAAAAAAAAAAGATAAATCTAATTTGCTGACTTATTTCTTGTGATTATTAGAGTGTAGGTGCCTTCTCAATACAGTATCTTTTTTGATGCAATTTATTTTAATTAAGAAATTTAAAAAGTTTTTAGACTTAAGATTAAAAAAACAAAACCAGCAACAGCAGCTTTAAAGCCTTTTAAAATTTGCATTTACTAATTTAAACAAACAGATAACCTTGAAAACCCAACACTATTTACAAATAAAATATATTCAAATCACCCCAAATATGGAAGAGTGACTGTGGATGAGTATATTAATGCTTGTTCCGCAGAGAGAGAAAAAAGAAACACTAAAAATCACAAAATGAATTACACTGTCAGCTACTTGGGCAGAGTTACTGACACAGTGTGATCCAGAAATAAGGTCGCATCTTAGGCACATATACTCCCAAGGAATTCGAGACTCATAGAGGCTTCCCAAAATTTAGTTGTCCAGCTTGCAATTATGTTCACTGGTACCTTCTCATTGCTAAATTGCCATACTTTTTTTTACAGATGAAATCACTGGTGTTGCAGCCTGTCATAACCCTTAGCATGGAAGTTATTGTTCTTTTTCTTTCTATTTGGGCCGCTTACAATTAGTGTAAGCAAAATCTATAAATCAACTTTTTTATACTTAAAAAAAAATGCAGCATTCTATATTTGCTTCTTTTTAAAGTACTATTTACTTATAATTCCTTCAAAGCTTAGTTGTTAAGTTGTGTAATACAATGGTATAGAAAACACCATTTATGATAAACAATGTAAACAAAAGTGCAGTCTTCAGAATTCTTTTTAGCTTTATTTACTTGTAATTTCCTTAAGACATAATTAATATACAGTATGGCCGAAAACAAACCACACAGAACAATTTCACCACATGTAAGGTGGTACTGAGAGATGAACACGTAGGCGATTGTTGTATTCGGGAACTGGAATGATTGTGGATGTGAGATTAATCAGTGTTGCTGTGAAAATAGTATTAACTACTGAAGAGAAAGTATTTATTGAGGAGCACTATTTTCAATCACACGGAACAGGCCATAGCAATGGACCTAGCCTGCTACATGTTGCTACGGAATTTCGGGAGAGTTTTAAAAAGCACCCACGAACAAGGTTATGCTATCCGTCGTCGATAATTCCATCAAACCGAAAGTGTCCTCACACAGGCCACCCCGAAACAGTAACAACAAATGAAAATCATAGCAGACTTTTTGAATAAGTGTTGCAGTCGCCACAGCGAAGAATACGACAAACGGCAGTTAAACTGGACATGGGTCGAACATCAGTTCAACATATCTTGAAAACCATTGGTGGGTTCCCTTACAAGATACAGACTGGCCAACCATTGAAACCTGTCAATAAAGAAACAAAGAGTCCTGTACTATGCTTTCAAATCGGCAATGGTGTATGATGATCCCGGATTTTTGGCTAATGTTTGGTTTTCGGATGAGTGTCATGTTCATCTGAATGCATATCAATAAACAAACAATCCGATTTCTAGGTTTCTAGGTTTCACCCGACCAGACATCATTATTGAAATACCACTCCACAGTGAACGGGTGATGATACGGTGTGCGGTCTCTGGAAATGGCATCATTCGTTCGTACTTCATTGAGGATGACCAACAGAATCCAGTGACTGTACATCAGGTGCATTGTAGAGAACAGGTAATCACATCGTTTCTCAGGGACTCCAACGTTTCTGCTGAGCATGACACCTACATCTTCATTTCCAGTGGTTTCAACAGGATGGGGCTACATGACTTACGGCCAGGGAATCACTTCGGCTACTTCATGACACCTTTAGAAATCACGTGATATCCCGTGGAGCAAACATTCCATATCCCTCACATTCCCCTGATTTAACTCCACCTGATACGTATATTTGGGGAATGTTGAAGGAAATGCTTTTTCAAGGACAACCTCCGGCAAACATTTGCCGAGCTGCAGCAAAAGATTGTGACATCTCTTAGGGAATGAAACAATCTCTCTTCTGGGCCACGGTGGACAACTTATGCAACTACTACGAGTACTGCTTAGAGCATCAAGGAGATCACATTGAAAATCTATTTGTCAACAACCACCATTGATTATTCTTTCGGTTGCAGCGTTTTCTGATCAAAACGGCTCAGTGTCATTTGTTTTGGGCCATAGTGTATCATGCAAAACAACAATATACATTGCTGTTTATCATAATTGTTATTTTGCTTTCAAGTTTCATTCTATTTTAACACTAATTTTTTTGGTTACAATTTCTTTCATTCTAATGTATGCTATTTTACCAAAAAAAAAAAAATAATAATTCGTAGAAAAATTATTTTTTAAGGTGAGTTCTTAATAGTTTCTCAGTTTTTAAAACTTAATTTTATGATATAAAACTGTATAAAAAGATGTACTGATGTAAAAATGTCAATTAATGTTTGGTAATACATCAAACATATTCGTAATTATTATCTGAGAAAATGAGAAATAAAACTTTTATAAACTCTGTAAAACAGTAAAACTTCATGGAATATTTCAGTCTTCAAAGAAACATTTGGATGATGATGATGATGAACCTTCTCTCTTAAAAGACTGAAATACACTGAGTAATTATATTGTGTTTTATAAGTTTTTAAAAGTTATATTGCTGACTTATACTTTTCTAAGAAAGTAGAACTACAAAACTCGAGGGGCTGACTGATAATGCTTATTAAAAGCTGACAGTTAATTGGGTATAAAAATTATCAAGTGAAAAAGAGGAGGATTAATAATATCACAGGAATTAAGTCAAAAAATAAACTTAAATGCAAAATAACATTCAAGGAAAACAAATGCAAAACAGATTTATGACCCATCTTTGATCATAAATATATTCTTTGACAAAAAAAGTGATATCCTTAAGGCAAGTATCTCATTGTAATGTAAGTTTACATATGCAATGATAACGAAGTAAAAAATTGATTTCAATATAACAGAAAAAGGACTTATTTCATAAAAGATGAATCTGAATGTAATAGATCAATATGTAGAAAAACCACTGTGGCTGCAAAGAATGTTGATACTGTTTATGGTTTGGCATTTGATTTTACTGCTGCACAAGATCCCCAGCATGTCCCAGACATCCTCAATTTGAAGATAGATGAGGGCACCTGGATGGCCAAGGAATGTTTTCAATATTATGGAAGCACTCCTAGGAGAGGTAAGCATTGTGTGGATGGGCATTATTCTGCTGGAAAATGGACTTTTACAGACATAATAAGGCAACAGGATGAGTCCTGGATCTCCTGTGCAGTTAACGTCTCTGTTAGCCCTATTTGGAGATGGAGCCCCACAACAAATACCACCGACATTACTGACGTGCCACTCCACTACTAAGTTTGGATACTAGCACTTTGCAATCCTCCTACATATGTGAATAGATGGTTATTTGCTCCAAAGAAGAAGTGCAATTTATGCAATACCAGTCAGATGCTGCCAATGCTTCTTGACAAGGCACCAGTTCCGATAGAGACTCCAATGCAGGGTGGTTAATGACAAATGTTTTATATAGTCCTGCCTCTACAATTAGTTTCATAGTGATGAGAGATGCTAATAAATGATGCACAGAGGATGCTATATCTTGCTGACAGTGGACAGAGAAGCTCCATTCAGATGATTCTCTTGATCAGTAGTTCGACCAAAGACTTCTTGATGTGCAGATATCCTCGTGCATCCACTGCTACCAAACCATCACTGCCACACCACTACGACAAAGATTACAGTTGAAATGTTAGTCACAATAAGCCTGCTTCCCAATGGTATGGTCTCTCTCAATTTCATGCAGTTGTTCAAGGAATCATCAAGTGGTTGAAGCATTATGATCAGCAACTGAAGTGAACAGAACAGATCAAAAGTCACAGTGAACACTTGACAGTCCTTATGCATGCCTCACAATGCACGATTCAAATGCACTCCTGGAACAACCTTGATGTACATGGATGGGGAAACGTCACTCATTTGCCTGGAGTGGCTGGTGGCATCTGACTATCAGAGTTTTCTGATTATTTTATCAGGATATGTCGATTTTTTTGTCAAAAGTGTCTTGATTAATTAATTACAATTTAATAGAATTTACTCAACATTAAGATCACTTGCTATTAAAATGTAATTAATTAGTGATCTTAATGCCATTAAATTCATTGATTTGATGAATGTCAAATTAGAGCAAGAGTTACAAATTTTCAAAAAATTACATTTGAGCCACACAGATGACTTCACTGAAATATCACAATTGGGATATTTCATTCGGGCATTGATATAAGTACAAATTTGAATGACCTTAATGCAAATAAATCTCACTGACATCAAATTAACCATTTTGCTCCGCAAAGCAGATATATACGCCTGAAAATTTATTACCATTGAGTGCAGAAAGCGGATTTACTCCACAGCCTTGAAAAAACTTCTCGTTATGCTGCTAGAAGCAAACACATCCCCAGTGATGGGGACCAGCTCTTTATAGTGCAAGAATCAAAGATTTTTAGTGCTGATATGAAAACCTTACCTACAGGAGATACTGAAAAGCATTACAGAAACAGGAAATATCAATTCTATTTTTTGGTGGATAATTCGCATCATTATGGAATGATTGTGAAAGTTAATTCCACAGTGAAAGGGTTAAAGCACTTTTTCCCTTAATGTTTTGGAGGTCTTACTTTCTTTCCTATAGTTATTTCTTTTTATCTTTTTATTTCGTTTAAAATATTTAGCCATTTTACAACATATTAACCTCAAGTATTATAACCAAGGTTTCAACTTCAAGCTGTCTTTTTTCCTTTTTCTTTTTTAACATCTATTTAATAATAATGTGTAAATTATTCAAAGCCATTACAATTTCTTAATTCTATTAATTTCTGCTAATTTGAATTTAATAGTTCACTTCAATTTGCATTTTTCCTTTCTTAAATCTTATGCATCTCTTTTCTTTTAGTGTAAATATCTTTCTGTATTTAATTTATACTGTCCAACATTCTAAACTTTTGTCCTCCCTCAGTTAATTTTAATTATTACCAATTAGAAATGTACTACCTGTAAAAATATGTGTAACTGCTTAGCACTAATTAAATAAAATACCTCAAAAGCAAGGGTTTTCTTCAAAACCAGCAAATCACCTCCCAGTAAATAACAAAATGATTCCTCCAACACGGTGTAACTGAATCGTCTGTACGCAATGCCTCTCAGGCTGTGCACAACACTCTACAGACGTATTCATGAACATTAAAAAGCTTTCACTGTAAAATGAGCCCAAATGTTTATATACATTTCAATGAAACAGAACGAACCCCCAATTTCACTAATGCCAATCCCAACACAATAGATTAACCCACTGCCTCCTCTCTGAACCCTATCATGCAATATAATAGGATTCAGAGCCTTTAATCTGGTAACCAGTGGGCAACTCACTTTAGTCCTTCCCATACTATGACCATGTGTTTTGTCTTGTGCTGTCCTCTGAAGATGGATTTCTTCAGTGTCCCAAAACTTCAGTTAATATTCCTCTACTTCCATTTTACCAACAAGTGAGTGGGTTTTAACCTATTTTCTTTCCTTTCATTTTTTCACCCCATGGACTAAGGTTCCCAAATTTTGTATTTAGACTTTTTTTCTAATATTCTTTAGCTTAAATCATATCATGCCATTAAGTTCATCCACTCAGATATCTACCCCACTGTCCTAATTGTAATGATGCAATAAGCCAAGTGTGTAACAAACACACTTTAGGAATTTTTGAAAATTCATAAGCTTTCAACAGCTTGGATTGGGTTCCAAAATTTCATATATAAACATTTTTAATGCTTTTTAATTTGACATCTGTCAAAAAACTGAGAGAGAGATTCTTGGTCTTTTTTAATATTAGAACACACACTTGTTTTCTTCATTCCAAAATTCAAAAGCAAATATATCTGTGCACAGATTTCAAAATGATTATACTAACAAGGGACGACACACCGTGTATCTTTCAAATGTGAGTGCCCTTTTGTGAGATGAAAGTACACATGAAGTACTTACACATATATATATATATATCGAAAGGCCAAACTCATGCCCTACAGATTTAGAGATATTCAGCGTTATTTTCATCAACTTTGAAAGTACTGCCTTATTAGCTCACTGCTATCAAAAGAAAGCAATTGTTACTTTGGCGTAACGGTATCTCACCAGCCTATAAATCCAAGGTTCCACGGTTTGAATCCCATGCATGTATGTATTTTTTTTAAATTTAATTTTTTTTATTTTTATTTTTACTCTCTTTTTTGTTTTTTTCTGTTTTTTTATTTATTTATTTTTTGCCTTCTTTCTTTATGATAATGTAATTTTTTCCCGTTTATGTTATGAATATTACACAGAAAACCAATTTAAGATTAGAAGTAAATAAATAATATTCTCGTTAACTTTGGTTTTTAATTAATTACTTATTTAATTAACTAAACTTTTTTTTTTCTTATCATGTTGTGATGATACTCTTTTACTGTTTGTATTTAAAATTATTTCAGTTCTGCTTTTATTTTAGGAAAAATTAAGTTTTTGTGTAAGAGCTTCAGTAACTGAATTTTATTTTTTCTTATTATAAAAAGAACAAAGTTAATATTCTCGTTAATTCTGGTTTTTAATTATAAGTACTTTAATTCAGAAAAATAATGTAAAACATATACTGTATATAATTACTTAAGTAACTAAACTTTTTTTTAATATGCTAATACTCATTATAAGAAGAAAAAAAAAGTTGTTTTTTTTAAGAAATATTTTGTTTTGCAGTGCTTTGACAGTACAATACATCTCTTCTTGTGTTTTCTTTCTCAAAGCTAGAAAGACATCTTTCAATAATTACAACTTTCTTTCATACTTGTAGCAAGGGATCTTTATCTCAATGTGCTGTTTAGTTTGCTATCAGTTTATCCAACAAATAGCAACTTTTTAATCCGAATATGCAACACATATGGAACTGTTATGCATTTAATCCATTAACAACCGCATGTGTTTATCATTATTGCAAACGTGTATTGCAACAGTGTGTTCAAACTTTTCAATTGAATCCTTACTACACTTATTTAACTATTTAAATAGCTGTTTATTTATATAATAAATACGTATTGAATTATAAATGATTAGGCTTAGAATTCCTATCAATAAATTTTAATGATTCAAATATTAATATAATATTAATAAAACACCAAGAGAATATGAGTGCTCTGACGTAGCAACCATATTCTCTTAATGCTATGTGAAAGTTGTAATTATTGAAAGATGTCAAGCTCTGAGGAAAAAAAAAACAAAAAACAAGAAGAGTTATTATATGTTAACTCTTTAAGATCCACATAATGATCAACACTGTCAGAGCACTGCAAAGCAAAATATTTCTTAAAAAAAAAAAACTTTCCTTTTTTTTTTTTCTTATAATATGAGTATTAGCATATTAAAAAACAAAGCTTAGTTACTTAAGTAATTATATACAGTATATGTTTTACTTTATTTTTCTGAATTAAAGTATTTCTAATTAAAAACCGAAATTAACGAGAATATTAACTTTGTTCTTTTTATAATAAGAAAAAATAAAATTCAGTTACTGAAGCTCTTACACAAAAACTTAATTTTTCCTAAAATAAAAGCAGAACTGAAATAATTTTAAATACTAACAGTAAAAGAGTATCATCACAACATGATAAGAAAAAAAAAGTTTAGTTAATTAAGTAAGTAATTAATTAAAAACCAAAGTTAACGAGAATATTATTTATTTACTTCTAATCTTAAATTGGTTTTCTGTGTAATATTCATAACATAAACGGAAAAAACTTACATTATCATAAAGAAAGAAGGCAAAAAAAAAAATATAAATAAATAAATAAATAAATAAATAAATAAAT
>JAFIDM010009631.1:25120794-25167786 GCA_023159025.1 Thereuonema tuberculata | reverse complement strand
ATTGTTACTGAATCAAATTTGCAATTTGCATGATACAAATGCTAAGCTTTCTTTGTTAAAATGGTAAAAGAAATTGGAATTGTGATTTCCTCTAGAAATGCTTCTGAAAAGTCAAATATTGCAATTATAACAACGGAAGTTTCTCTAATTTTAAAAGCATCCAAAATTATATTAATTAAATCTTAAAATCATTCCTTCTCAGGTTAACTAAAACCATGAGTGGTTAAAATTAGTATTTCCTGCTAAAATAAGATACAGACAATTGAACTAGAGAAACATTTACACAGTAGACTTTTCTAGGAGGATTGAGCCAATTTCAATCTTTCACAATTTATTTATTTATTTTTTATTATTTTTTTTTCAGAAAATAAATTATCACATATCAGTGTGCCTATAATTTTACATGGGTAACAATATATATACAAGCTCACTTAATCAAAGAAATAAAGTGTATATTATTGTATATACTCCAATCAATGCCGAGGCTCTTGTTGTCGCTGGTCTCTAATAAGCGCCGGGCTGCAGAGGGGGCACGGCCAAATAGTAGCCGGTCTCTAACAGTAGCCGGGTCTTTGATATTTGCCTACCGGTACTAGTGTAAGCGTCCATATCTTTATAGTCCTGCAATTATATTGCCTTACAAAATGCCGCCAAAACGGTCATTTGACACTGCCTTTAAGATTTGCACGATGGAATATGCGAAAGAAACTTCCGGTGAGGCGGCCGCCCGTCATTACGGATTCGGACGACTAACAGCAGCAAAAGGTACAGAAAGACATTGCCATTTATCTTTAGCAGTCTTATGTAGCCTGTGAAATTCAAATAAAGTAGCTGTTTGTAATATTAGCCGGTATTTATGTGTAAGAATATTGCGTTCTGTTAATAATGTTAATAATGGCCGGCCTCTATTAAGCGCCGGGAGCCGAGGCTAGTTTTGCAAATAAACGCCGGGGGCGTCTATTGGAGCATATACGGTAATTAATACTGTAATATCTACTACTAAGTAAATACAAAACAAAACATTCTACAGAGAAACTGATAATCTACAGAATATACACATCCATGAATAACACATGAAGTGTAATATGAATCTTCATAATTTTCATCCACTAAAATCAATTTCTGCTGTACCCTACACATGACTTGTTATATGATTAAAATGCCTGAAGTTTATTAAATCCAAATACTCAAGAAAAATTAACAATTTATTTATTTAAAATGAATTAAGATATAACAGTAGAGCAAATCCAAGTGGAACCTTCAATTTCATTAAAAGGATAAATTAAAAAAGACCAAGCCCAAACCAACTTGTGCATTATAAGTTTTAAGAAACCAATTATAGAAAATCATAAATACTGTTAGTAATAAATCAAACCAAAAAAGGGACTGAATGACAGTCAGACCTACGTATATTAGAAAGTTCTCAGATAGATCTCGAGCAGATAATGAAAATACTTTCTTGGTGAAATTCCTTTCCCATTTAGATCTTTGGCCAGTCCAGCCTCCTTTCTAAGAAGAATCAGTAGTTTTTCCTGTACTTTTATGGCAATCAACCATGGGGTTCATAGAATTCCCCTCTATCTCTAGGCAATATCATCGGTGCATCTCTGTAGGCTGTAGTCACCAAATGATATTCTGAGTAGGCCTGGAGAAACCTAATTGGATTGGTTCAACTGAAGCTGACATCTGGTTGGTTCTGGTTATATTTCACTTCTGATTGATTAACAATGGATTGATATAAACAACAGTGCTCTTATTGATTTGTGTCTGAATTTGTGGGGCACAGCACAACTGGCAGGCAAACTGATGGTAAAACACAGAATGAAACACAACCAAACCTGAAATAATGCACTATCATAATTATGGATCGCATCTCTTATCCTGGTACTTAGACCAGAGGAGAGAGCCTACAGTTTTCTCTTCAAGGAGATGATCAAAAATGAATACAGTAGTGTCCCAATTATCCGAGTTAATGGGGACCAAGACTAATTCGGATAACCAAAAAACTCGGTTAAACCGAAAATTGTAAATAAAATAAATCGTCTAGGTTTAAATGTACATTTTAACAAATACAAAAGTTATACAGATACACCACATACAATTCATATTGAAAGAGTTCTTTTACTTAAAAAAGTCCTTAATTGTTTTTTGTTTTACGTTCCTTTGGCGTTTTTCTGCAGCAATGTTTCGGCATTTTTTTAAGGATAACCCAGGATTGTTGGTGTCGAAACCATTCCCCGATTCCAGGTAGAGGGTCATATGACTAGATGAACGAAGATTAATTTGCGAAAAAAAAAATCCTAGAAATATTTGATAGCTCGGTTGAAGTGAAAACTCAGATAATCGGGGCTCGGATAATCGAGGTTTTACTGTAATGAATAAAACATACATGTCACTTCCAAAACAGAAATGTATCAAAGTAGTTAAGCTACAAATTTTATGATTTTTTTTTTTTTTTTTGCTTAAAATTCCTTTTTGATAATGTTCTTACTGTCATTTATTGACTGAAGCAAAATTTATATGTAATATTAATGTAATATTAAAAGACAGGGCTATCCACAAAAATTTACAAGCTCAGTAAAGCCATAATAAGGGAATCCTAAAACTCCTGAGCCAAGACCAATAACAACTGATCCATTTAACCTACTCCACTTTGTAAGTTCTCTTAAAGATTAAATCTACAAAAATGACCAGTCTATCAACTTTATTTCTACTTGTTTCAATGGTAAAAAATGTTATAAGGCAAAAATTAAATGATTCCAATGAAGAAGTCAAAAATTTAAATTTTATCAAGACAAAACTGACTTTAAAAATAACCAATGCAATGAATTGCATTACTCCCAATAAAAAAAAAGTTCAAAATTTAAAGAAGAACTATTATAAATCATAATAGTCATACCCTAGAATTATATACAGGTTGCATTGGAATCATACCCCAATGTTACGGCGTTTGCTTCTGAGTTACATGCATTTTGCTTATGTTGTGTATGCTGAAATTACTTCCGTACATTTCATCAGATTGTTTTCAATGATGATTCACTTCACATTTCATAGTGTTTGGCTATTTCTCTTTGTGATTAAATTGATATTTAAAATGTTTATAACTTTTATTTTAGCGTTTTCATGTGATAAGTTAGAAACTATGTATAGTAATATAGCTCATAAAATTTAAAGCAAAAGTTGTAAGCCTGTTAGTTACCCTGGCATCCTGTTGTGTTATTCTCAGTTATGGAGTTATGTACACATATGACCTCTATAGTTCATTACGTAGATTGATAGGTGAAAAAAAAAATAGCTTTGACTTACGGACATGCTCTGGAACCTAACCTGCCATAAGTTTGGGGTATGACTGCCTCAAATCTAAAGGAATAAAGAACTAACATTCTGCAGATGCTATCTCCAAAAAGAGAAGAAATGATCCAGGAGAACAGAGATTTGATGTTACTCATCAGATAGGACAAGGATCTAAAGACTAGGACATTGCCTTACATTTTCATTCAATTAGTTAACCACCTTATATTTTCATACAGTTAGTTAATCACCTTATATTTTCATAGTTAGTTAACCACCTTATATTTTCATACCTGCAACAAAGGAACAACCAATTAATTTAAATTCCATGCAACATTCTCAGCACTCTGACATTGTTCAGGACCAAAATCCATCGAAAACTTATAGAATACACACAAAGCCATAATTAAGGAACACAGTTATCTGTCATTATCTGTACTTTATCTATCTGACTGTTTGTCAGATGATATCTAAGTATTTAATTTCATTGCCCTTTCTGCATTAGTCTCTTTATGCATGTTAACATTTCCCATCAAGAAAAAAAGTAAAAACAGTGAAATATTATTTAAAAACTTTATGGTGATTAAAAATGAGGAGGTAAAAATCTGAAGAAGTTGGAGAAAGACTGCCTTATTATTCTGTTGCCTATGACAGACTCAATACAGTACATAAACCAAAGGTTTCATTTGGAATTGCTTCTTTACAAAAAATCAATATCAGGAATTTACTGTTTTCTTCACCTTTTTTATGTGATCCTGTGTCAGATTCTGCTGCAAAAAGCAAAACTGACAGATTTCCGCTAACAATTCATGTGGCTTAATGAACAGCCGGGAACTCAGAAGAAATGCAAATAAATATGTTCTCTGGAAAGAAAGAAAGAAAAAAAAACTTATTCAATTAAAAAAAATTACAAAGATATCAACAATTTCAATCTTTGTTTTATTTTGATGTTACTTTATTTAACATTATAAATAACAACAACAGTTATAAACATAAAATAACGAACATATGTGGACCATTAAAAATTGGCCAAAGTTATGTTCAAAATATTAAAAATTGGTCAAGTGGATTCAAAAGATTTGCAAAGCTTATAAAGGGAGATATTCAAAATTATAGTTTAAAATTTGAATTTTAAGCTAACTGTCATTGATTTTTACATTTATAATTAGTAGGTTTTCTTGAATTCTCAAGCACCTGAACTTTATTTCTGATTGACCTCATATGTATATTTTTTAATCGACACATGAGTACCAATGTGATGAAATGTATCTCCATTCAAGTTCGTTAGTCTGTTGATACCCAGAATTAGATTTCGAAAAGTCCTTGGGAACAACAATGGGGATTCAAAGTACACATTAGCTTAGGTTGATATTACAACTCTAAACATTCAATTGAGATCTACAATCATATTTCTCAGGAAACTTTTACTCTCAAAATAATAGTGTGTTTCTTTGATTGCATGATCCTGTAATTTTTTTCTGCAATTGAAAAAAAAAAAAAAAATCATTCCAGTATACCCATCCTTACAACACTTGAAAAGATATTCTAAATAAAATATTCAATAGTAAATTAATAGAATTTATAACATTTGAAAAGTCATTGCCCTATTAATGGTTTAAAAAAAATTAAAATAGTGTTTCTCCTTCATATGCTTCAATTATTCTATACTAATTTAAACAAATACTTGTTTTTAGATTAAATCAAGTCTTTTTTCTTTCTATCTCTGTGTAAATACATGTGCTGTAAGAAATAGAAATTCAGAATTTTTCTGGTTGATTTTTCTTTTAATGCAAAACTGGAATCTCTCTAAGTTCCAATAATTTAGAAAGATTTCTGCTAACAATTCTTTCCTAAGGAATAAAAGTGATTGTAACTTCATACTGATACTGAAAACACTACTCAGAAAGAAATATGGAGCTGATTTTTCATGAAAAATACTGTAAAAAACTATGGAGATATTTCTATTTTAATGATTTTTTTTTTTTTTTTTTTAAATCTGTTAATGATGTTTCACTGATTATTGTCTAATCAGTGAAACATCATTAACAGATTATTTATTCAACAGGCCATTTTTAGATGGACACACAACTGGCAATTTTGAACACTTTGATGTTAATCATTGTTATCCAAAACTCAATCATCATGGAATTTTGTTGAAAAAAAATTGATCACTTGTGGAATAGAAGCTCATTAAGTGTTCAGACCAAAAGCTTGTTCTTTTTAAGCATAAACATTATCATTTCAGAATGAGTACTTCAATTTTCTGGAAACGATGTTCTAGGTTTTTTAATTTCCACTGAATATAAAAATTATTGTCACTCATTTAAAATAATTTTTTCCAAGTAATTTTAAACTGTCCTGTATAAAAGTATATGTTTTTTTAGACTTTTTTTAACAAATTTCAACAATTATTTGGAAAAAATTGTTTTAAATGTGTGACAATAATTTCAATATGTTCGTTTTGATAAAAAAAATGTCACCACATGTTAAAATAATATATTAACCATAGAATATAATGTTGATTATCATTTAAATTTCAAGGATCTTTTTGCAGATTTTCATCCTGCAACTGTGAAATATAAAAAGATATACAAAAAAAGAAAATATATATTTCTTATACAAAGATATATATAAAAAGATAAAAAAATATATTTCTTATTACTATTATAAACGTTACAATTAAGAAAAAGAAAAAAAAAAGTATTAGAAAAGAGTAATAAGAATACACATAATTGATGTGATTTATAGATAACCTTTATAGATTACTTATGTATTATATTTTATTATTACATCCTTGTAAATATTTACAACCATTACAAACTTATTTAGATGTTATAAAATGCTTTTAATCATCAGGTGCATCTACTTACATTCTATGAGGCTCACCAAATAATTTCCAAATTTTATACCAAACTTTATTAAGGAATGAATTTACATAAAATAAATAAGCACAAAAACAAATAAGTATTTTTGTGGCAATGCTTAATTTTAAACAAATCAAACAACCCACTTTATCAAATTAAAATATTATTAAACAACAGGGTATATAAATAATACAGATAATGAAGTATTGCAAAACTTTTAAATTATAATAATTAATGCATAGTATGTTCATTACAAAAACAGTTAAAAGAAATGCTTATATCTTATTATGTAAAACATAAACCCTATTTTAGACTCAAGAATCAAATTGATGTTCTTTTATAGAGGAGTTTCATTTTGTTACTCTGTTTTGTAGATCACTTACACTATACAAATAGAATTAATAACATACAATCCACACCCCTTCACTTGACACACACACAAAGAGAACAAACATATACTGTCAGGTCACGGCCTCAACTTTTCTTTATTTTTCTTTACTTTAACAAAAGAGAAATGAATCTCCATTGTAACAGGTGCATAAGAAAACCCCAATGTTCAAGTACCAAGCTGGTCTACATGGTAGTTACCCTGTAGTCCACGTCTTTACAGCAATGCACGTCTTTAAAATTGATGAGATACCATTGATTGACCACGAACCAATCACTCTAATGATGCTTCCAAATCTTGATCTGATATTTCTTAGTTTCCTTCTTCCTTCCTATATTCAGGTAATTAATGTTCTTACATTTTAATAATATAATTTGTAAAATACCCTCAAGAGTACAAAAAATCACTTTCTAAATTCATTGGGTGCACATTGGATAGAGCAGAATCTATTTAACTATTAGGCAAAACAGGTGATTGTTATAGTTTCAAAATTTAGTTATGAATACATGAGAAATGTAAGGGAATCTTCTGTTGATTTACTTGAACAGCTTCGAATGAGTCGAGTAAACAAAAGAAGTATTTAGATGAACAAATATGAGAATTACATTTTAATTCATAGTAATAGTATTAATTATACAGTCATACACTCAATTATGTGATACAGACTTTGGGATACATGAAACCTGCATCTCTACAGAGATGTGCAATAAATAGCCTAGTAGAGCTTAATTCTAAACTTTACTTATTCCAAAGATGGTTTAAATCTGAGATTACTTTTACCTGCTTTTCATATCATTATTATTATTATTTTGGCATAGAGTAACTCAGTATTGTACTCACTGAGATCTTAATTTATGTTCAGTAAGATTTAAAATTACTTATTAAAAATCCAGCAGTGTCTAAGACTTTTTTTTTTTCACTTCATTAGTTCTAATTTTATGTAAACAATCACTTCTTTGCTTAAAACATAGAATAAATCTTCATGCATAAGTATCAGAAATTAGTCTCTCTATTATTTTTGGGACATAAAATTAATACAAAACTTCTTATCAAATCTTCAGTACAGGACAACAGGAATCATACTACAATATATGGACATAATAATAAAAAGAAATAATTCTAAAAATACTAGGTGTTCAATGTTTAATCATTAGTTTGGGATCCCGGGGACTTCTGGGAGCAATCCAAACCAAGCATAATGATGAGATTATACAATTTCAAATTTTTAAGCTTGCTCCAACGGTGAAGTAAAATAATAAAAAGGGGAGATGAGTTAAACTGTGCACTTATCTTCTCTCTTTATTGTTTTATTTCCTTATCTCATCATGAGCACATAATAAAAAGAATCTTTAATATATAAAAAAAATAACAATTCATAAAAAATACACATGTTAATCAAACCTTAAGAAGTTAGGATTACCATCCCAGAACAGCTACTCCGTAGCTGTTTGTACTGATAGGATGGAAATCACAGATCTAGGGCTTGAAGGGTTACAAATAGGTTATCAAATTCAGTATATGATAACACCATTTGTCCCATTGCAAGATTAAGCATGCTTAAAGTATATAAGAAAACCACACAGATACAGTTCCTTACGAAGTCTTGATTTCAGTATAAAAAGAAATTTTATAGTACATGAAAGACAAACTAAACGACTGAAACAGTCTAAAATAAAGACGTAAATTAAATGTTGTTCCAAATATGATAGTCAACTCTGCTGACAAGCACAATTTATCTTTTTAAGTTTGTAAAGAGAGTTAAAATCTTTCCAAACTTAAAAAAATAAATTGCAAACTATAAATATGGAAAAAAAAAAATACTTGTTCTTCTTTGTCACAATACAAAGAAGAATAAATAGATAGCTACAGACCTAAAGTTTCTTGTTCATAATGAGAAAAAGAAGCTTTAGAGCATAAAAAAAATACCAAGACTTATTATGTCTTAAGCAGACATAATTTACTATAAGTCATTAGGAGTGGCATTTCAGGACAGCAAATTAGTATATATCAGTACCGATATGCCAAAAGTAGACTCAAAAGAGCAACCAGTAGGTTACTAAATCTAACTGCAGTTGCTCGCTATTGGGGGAAAAAAAAATATTAAGAAAAAAAAATTAGATGGCCAATTTTCCTCATCTAATCTTCAGTTTAGAACAAATACATGACTAAAATTAGTTGCGAAACTTTTTTGCCAACAATAATGCTTAGCAGAAACTATTATAAGGTTTCATTTATGTTACATTCATTAACTAGAGAGAGCAAACACAAAAATTGAAAGGAATAATGATGCCAGTGTCCCTCTAGTGCAGGAAATAAAGTTGACAGGACCATTTCCTTGTCTAGCATGAAGCACAAAACCTAATAAAAAATATATTAATGATTCACAAAATAATAGATTTAAATATTTTAAACAGAAGCTGTTAGGGTGTGATACCCCAAAACAGCTGTTTAATGGTACTTATCAGTGGAAAAACAACTAAAACCCAACAACAAAATGTAAAGACTGAGAGATCAATTACTTAAAATAAAATAAAATAAAATAAAATAAAGTCAATTCAAATAAAAGACATTAATTTGATGGGCAAATCCTTATCTTGCCTTAAGCTTTGTACAAAAGGAATTCTTTGGGCAATTAACAAATAATTAAATAAATACATTTATTATGCAATAATAGATTTCCATGCAACTAAGAAACTTGTCTTAATCAATATTTTGCCAAAAATTGAAACAATTATTTCTATTAACTAGAGCTTACATAAAATAACAAATCTTAACTTCATTGTATATAAGTACATATAAATTAACTGTACAACAACTGTATAATAGTACCTTTATTACATCAGATTCTAAATTCATTTCTTTACATTTCTTTGGTAATAAGGAAAAAAATCCTAGGGACTCTAAAATTTACCTAAGGTTGCATACCTAAGGTTTTCTGACCATTAGCTACAACAGAATAACCAAACCAGGCTGCAATGCTTTGTTATTCACTTCTCTTGAATGATGAATTAATAAAGCATTACTACTTGCAATGTGGCATAGATAAAATATTAAAATAAGCATGATTTTTAGCATATATTCATTTCAAAGCATAATTAAACTTGATTAAAATAAATCTATAATGAACACTGACAAATTGTATGCAGGACCTATATAATTAAAAAGACCATCTATTCATCAATGACATTCCACTTTAAGAAGTAGCAAGCAATCCAGCTAACCTTCTGTAATCCATATGCAAACTGCTTGTAAAAATACCATATGGATGGTATTAAGTCTTCTACTTACATGTAACTAATATTTCACTACTGGCAACAGCTTACATATATTTACTAATGAGCTATACAGAAATGATAAACCAAATGCAGTTTTTTTAACAAAACTTTACAGTAACAAGATTACAAGTTAGCAATGAAATTTCAACTTCCTTAAACAAAAGGAAAAGGATGGGTACAATTATTAAGTTATTTATAATCAGAATGAAGGAAAAAATGTGGAACAGTTCATGGAATGGAATTTTAAGTTGAAAATCAGTGATGTTACATTCCTATTTATGTTGTGTGCGCTTTTATTAGGGGTGGGATATGCAATCTTTTTTCAGTCTTCGCATTTTCACAGCTGGCTCCCTGATATTGCTTTTCATTTAAGTTATATGAATTTATAATTACATTCAAAACTAATTAATATTATATTTATCTCACTCAATTTGCAAATAAAATTATCTTGATGAAACTGTAAATTCTGATGTTGGATGGTCTAACTGGTTTTGGGTGACCTTATATTTACAAAGAAATTAGAATTGTTTATTATAGATGTATAAAAAAAATTGCAAAAAATAAAACAATACTACAAACAATAAAAAATGACTTACATCTGGATAATAATCTGCTGTTGGCACCGAATGTTGTATCAGAGCTTCAAGAGATCCGGAGATTAAATTTCCGTCTTGATAAATTAATGCCTGCAAATGTGTTAAAGTATTAGAAAGTAATCTCGAAGCTTCAATAATTTTTAGATAAGGAAAAAGAATATTTAATACAGTTTTGAATTAGAATGCAATTCAATCTTACCTACAATTAGTAACTACTGTTTGTTAGAAGTTTTACAATTATGCAATGTTTAAAAAAAGATTCTCAATGTCAGTGCATTTGACAGTTCATCCTGAATCATTACGCATCATAATTTCTGACCAATAAGTTAGACCACTGATGGATCTTGAGCTCTCAAGAGATGAATGGAAAAGAATACCAAATCGTTGAGTAATTATATAGAAACATGACACGTGCTTATTACTTTCAAAAATATATTTATATTACAATCTGGTGATAACCTTCAAACAGTCAAATTTCACCTTTCCTGAAGGAAAAACCTAATCAATGCCATTTGTAACCCTATTGCTACATTGACAGGCAGTAGAATATTCAATGAAACTTCTATAAGAGCTAAATTCCTTAAAAAGCAATTGAAAAAGTAGATAAACCAGTTCAGTCCAAATATGTTTAAATAGTTCCAAAGATTCAAGTCAAATTAGCAGAAAGGTTTCTTGTTACTGACAAATCTAATAAAAAAAATATACAGATAAATGTTCTGATGGTAAAATATAAAGCAGTTCTATAACAACTGAAATAAAACAATGGAAAACCTTTTTTATGTTCAGTGAGCAGGAATATAAACCCCTTTCAGATTAAGAAGTTCACAAGTGGAAAAAAAATAGAATCCAAACTAATGTTTTGTCTGATTACCGGTAGATGGTATGTTGATTCACAAGAATACTGAATGATATCTGACACTGGTGTTGACTTCACTGTGAGAAGATATAATTGGGATAATTAATTTTAAGAAAACACTGGGTGACAAACCTAACTGGCCACAACACTGAAAACTTGATAAAAGTCAACAGAACATGAATCTTCATATATTAATACAGTAGGTAACACATTTATATCACATGATGTGTATACTGTATACATCTTGAAGCACTACAAATCAAGGAATTAATGACACTTTCACCATCACATTGCCTGGACTTTGAAGCTGAGAAACTGTCAAGTGTTGGTCTACTAATTAGACCTAACTAAACCTTCCTTCTTGGGGTTTAGAAATTTGAGGTTTAAAATTTCTATCACTGCAGAACAACTGAATATCGAAGAAACAAACATGTGGAGTAAAAATTATATTTTCTATTTGCTTTGTAAAACCCATGGATCTTCGCCATTGCATAATCATAATAATCACTAGATAAATCTCCACACTCCTCTTAAATTCATAAATTTTCAGTTGACTTATGCCAAGCAAAAATTTACGAGAACTATAATGCATCTAGAGATTATGCTCTTAAGTTTAACAGAATCAACAACTTCATTACTTTAGACAAGGATAAAACAAACGTAAAACAAAAGTCAGCTCCAAACCAACAAAAGTATACAGAATGAAATCATAACTGTCTAGAGTTGGAAAAGACAAGTAACCAAACAAATGAAGCTCTATTTTTGAGCGTGTCACTGATATTAGCAGATAATGACAAGTATTATATGTATCAGTAGTGTATTAATAAAAAGTAATGGACATGCAGAATCTTTAGTATTAGGAATGAGTGTCTTAAGATATGCAATTAATATGGAAATTCTTGCTTTCTGTGCAACGGTATCTCATAAGAAGAATTATTTCAAATTGTCTCACATTTAGGAATTTATTTTATTTTATTTTTGTAAACATTGCTTAGCTTTTAATTCCAGTTCTATTATCATTATTTGCCAGTATATTCAATTAACAGTTAGTTTATAAATAATCCATAATATCCTGTCTGAAAATCAAGTGCTTTCATATAGTCTGACATTATGCAGAACAAACATTATTAATAGACTTATCAATTTGATGGAAGCAATACGAGTTATTCAAGCTATGAAGTTATTTATTCTTTTCATTTTAGATATAGCTTATGGTTGATTACATATTGATATAACTGATCCCTAATATTTTCAGAGAATGCATTTACTAGTTGTTTTAAATATTTTATTTTACTTTTAAATTTAATTTGTAAATCTTTCATTGTAAATAATGATTTTTCTGCTTAATAAAAATTACTTCTGATTAACTAAAAGCTTACATGATCTCTGTCTGCACTGATACTGTGGGAGTCTTCCAAACTTCCATTCTGTGAGCAGCTAAGAGAAGAATATGTTGTCATCCCATTTGACTGAAATGCTGTTGGTGTCTGAGGTAGACTCTGTGGAGAAACAAGAAAAATAAAGTATATAATAAGAGCTCAGTTTTAGAAGTGGGATTAACATGTTTGGTTTCGATTTAACAGGATGACATAAAAATTGATGCAACCAAGGAAAAACACAAAATTGGTAATGACAGATAAAATGATTTTTATTATCATTCAAATGCCAGGATCAGAGAACAAGCAATCAACATAATTGAATAATTATTACTGGCCGATATATACTCTTCTAAGACATCACTTTATAAAGGATTATAATCAATTTGTAATTTCTGTTGTTATCACTCAAAATCGATTGATAGAACAAAGGTTTGATTTCACAAAATATTTTTAGCTTTGTGCTTGTACTTATCTAAATATAGCATATAGATGTGTATAACCTTCAATACACTATTCCAATAGATTTGATTCATTAGTTGAAATTCTGTATGCTATCTCCTAATCTTTCTTTCCGACTGATCCATTATATATATATATATATATATATATATATATACATTCGGACCTCTATTTAACGAAGTCGCTAAATCCCGAAAAAAAGTTTGTTATATGGAAAATTCGTTAAATAGATATTCACGTTTTAAAATTACTTTAAACTACATAAAACAGATTTAAAATACATAAAAACTAATTATTATTAAAAAAAAGTAATAATTTTAATGACATAAAGCATACATTACCACATGCATACTTAAATTTTACTAACAAAGTCTGTTAATTTTGTCTTGAGTTTTTTTTTGAAAAAGTGTTTTCGCTCATAGTACGTCTCGCATCTTTGCAATGCACTAAAAACCCCTTCAGTATTTTCTTCACATTGTAATCCGCGTCGAATTGTTTCAAATGATTTTAGCATTTCATCATAAGAAGGTTTTTTTCATTTTATTTCTGCATCATGATCATTTCCATTTTTATCATCTTCATCTTCATTGCAATCCATAGCTGTATTGTTTTTATTTTTCACACTGTCCAAAATATCTGATTCAGTTAGTGTTTCCGAGGTTTTCAACTTCAAAATCAAGTGAAAGATAATCATCAATCAGCACATCATCAACAATTTCTTCTTTTTCCCACAGCTGTATCCACATTTCTTTCATTTCCTCTAAGGGAATGTTGATAATAAAAACATTTCAAGGAGAAAAAAAAATAGATAACACGAAAAAGTTTGTTAAATAGAAAATGCACTTCGTTATTTGGAGGTTATTTTATGAAGAAATTAGCAAAATGTTCTTGGTACCAAAGAAAAGTTCGCAAAATAGAGGTTCGTTAAATAGAGGTCCGACTGTATATTAAAGTCTTGTATATTCCCTATACAATTTTACACCGTTTGATCAAAACCTAATTTTGCATAGATACTCTCTACTACCCTGTAGAAAATATAGACTGTCTTGGAACCCTGTTAACCACCCCAAGGGAGTGAAATCTCTGAAATAGCGCCATTTATGGACCTGGTGGTGACAATGGGAACTACACAATTATTGTTCTGGAACAATTGGGCAGGGTTTGATATGATAGGATTGTGGACAAGGGGAGAACCAGGACTTCCCATCCCTTTTCCTGGCAATGGTGGGTACTTTAAGCTAGTTCAATTTAAAATTACCATAGCATTATTTTGCTGGAAATCTACAGAGAGTATTCTTCTTCTTCAGTTATTCAATTTGCTTGAATTCCCCCATCTTAAGAATCTTAAGCATCAATCCTTTTAATGCAATCTATTACTCCCTCTGTTCCGAAATACTGTTCCGATTTGCATTCAACGTAAAGAATTATTGAAAATAAATTATGTTGTTAATTAAACACATTTTTTATATAAAATTTAGACGTTTTACTATAATTCAATGAACATTTTACGTAGATAATATAGTCTACTACATCATATAATTATTTTTTTAAAAAAAGTTGTTTTTTTAATGAAAAATTTTGTTTCAAAATACTGTTCCGATTTGTTAAAATGAATTATAAACTTGAAAATTTAATACAATTTTCTCGTTTTCAGTGAAAAATAATAAAATAGTAACAGCATTTTGAAAATTCTAAACCAGTATTAGGTACTTCACTGCTCAATAGATGGCTTTAATATTTGTAGATATGTTTGGAAGTTGGTACACTGAATAAAGTCTTTTTATCGCTTCAAGATTGTATGTCAGCAATATTGAAAGTCAACGGGGGAAATTGCTACAAACAACCTCATATTGGAAAGAATTGACTAATCAACCAAGGAATCTTGCCAATTTCTCTTTTTGTTCAACAAAGTGTACTGACAAAGCCCCTTGAATTTTTACAACAGTAAATAATCTGGATTTTTGATTTAATAAACTATTTTTTCATATATACGCACATGTACTTGTGTATATACATACGTACTGTTCATTTTCGTTTATGAGAGCCTTCAGCGCTTTTGCGCATGTGTCAGGTCTCCTGCGATTTCTTCCAAATAGGGGCGAGGAAGATGGGATTCCCATCAAACCCAGTTTTTATAGTGTTAGTTTACTAGTAGCTGGGTTCTATTTGCGCTTTTCGGGAAAGAATTATGGAAAGAATAAAAACTATTGCAAAAATAACAGGTACCAAAAGAAAAACAGGTCTTAAGAAAGTGCTCATCTCAGCGTATCACCCCTTTGCGGGGTAGCATCGTCTGTGTTGTCGTGGTTCTCGCTTTTCGAAACGGACAGTACGTGTGTGTATATGTACATATACAAGTTTTCTCTTAAATTATTATTTTCTAAAAAAGTCATTTTATTAAAGATATTTGATTTTTTTCTAGTCAAAAACAGTAATAACATCAAATCGGAATAGTATTTTGGAACAAAATACATGAAATCAGAACAGTATTTCGGAACAGAGGGAGTAGTATTATCTCATCCTGTTATATTTTTTTGAAAACATCAATGTAGTAATAAACAGTGTAGTGATGTAAATGATCAATTCCTGAAGTTTCTCATTCCTTTTCAAGCACTGTTTAATTTAACTTATTTTAAGAGAAAGTAAAAATTTCATTAACATTTTAATTAGATCAATTACTCTTATTTCCTTTATATCATTGCATTTATCTCAATTTAAAACCTCTTTAAATTTTCTGAATCACTGTACCTTCTTAAATATATATATCGATCCTTATTTCTCACTCAACATTTTTCTTAAATTGCCTTTTGAGCAATCACTGGTTGGATCATAAATCCTTCCTAATGTCCCTAACACAATATACAATATCTTTAAAAGAGTTTTTAACGTATGTTAAAATTAATTTGATGAAAGAATAAAAACACATAAATGATCATATGTTAAAATATTTTTAGGTGTTGAAAAGAAGTGTTGCCTGCACAGGACCCGAAAGGCTCCATATTTTTTAAGTATTTTTTTAAAAATATTTTAACGTGATCATTTGTGTGTTTTTATCCTTTCATCAATATACAATATCCTCTGCACAATTTTTCTGCTTTTCAATCCAAATTCCAAATTCAGTTCTGAAACTCCAATTTTACTTTCATTTTGGCCAATACCTGTATGTTTTTTTTTACCTAAATTTACTGTTATATACTTATATGTACAGATGGTCTTCGGGTTACAAATGACCCGACTTATGAATGTGCTCCCAAGGCCCCCCATAAGGATAATTTATAATTTAATAATTGCATTAATAATTCGGGAACTAGTTTCTTCCAAGCATGTAAACAAACTCACATGGCATAAATGGTTCATTGGCTCAGCATCTTTATGCTAGTGGCTAGTCTCATTGTTTACAAGGTCGCTTACGCACCGCATCATTTTCGTCTTAACTTTTTCATTCGATCTTGTGAGTCTCTTGTTTACTCTTATGACCATGCAATAGTTTCTGTAACTTATTAGTACAGTACTGGGGTATAATTATTATTATTATATACATGTTTCTATTCTTGGGTTTCCCCAGCTAAGACAACATGGCGGATCATGGACCAAAGCACATGTTTCAAGCGTTTATTATTATTATTATTATTATTATTATCATGTATAAGCTATTACATAATTGTTCATCATGTATCTGAGTTACTTACAAATCCAACTTATAAACGTTCTCAGGAATGCATCCTGTTTGTAACCTGGGGACTGCTTGTGTGTGTGTGTTTATATACATACAATATAAACTGCTTGTGTATGTGTGAAGTAGTATATATATACTACTACTACTACTAGCGAATGGTCCCCAACGGACTACATGCTAGCCCCCCTGACAAGGCAGGACAAGGCTAGGAAATCAAGAGACGAGAATTCACTTTCCGTCGAGGTATTATATATTATATATATATATATATATATTGTGACAATACTCATATGTCGATTTATTATAACTATTAGAATATTAGAATATTAATATTATTATCATTATAAAGACAAAAGAAATGTCAATTAAGAAAAATAATTTCAAAGTAATTATTTTGTAAAAGCTAATGGCGAAAGACTTCGTTAGGGACAGTTTTAATTATTGTCAGTGATTTTTATTTTAGTTTAGGCTTTAATTTATTTTAATTTAGGATTTTAGGAGATAAATCTTTTAAATGTAAATTATTAGGATTTAATGCAATTTAATGTTAGAAATTTAGGTGTTTTAAGTAGTTGTGTAATTTAAGATTAGTTGAATTTAAGGATTTTAATAAGGAATTAATTTTCTTTTTGCTTTAATTAAGCTGAGTTTATTTGAGTTTGGAAATTTCCTATTCTTAGGAATTTCCTTGTGGCCATCATTCCATATTTGGAATTGTTGTAAGCATTGTAATTCTATTGGTTAATTAGCATTATCACTCCATGTGAGGTAATAATGAGGTAATCTCCCTTATTTGGGCAGGTAGGCAATCCTGCTATCCGTATGGTCTGTGCGACGCGTGACGTCACACAGCGGCGCTCTTAAAGTTTATAAAACGGGGTGTTCGAGTTAGATCTCTCTCTCTCGCCGCAGTTTTGCTCTCTTAACCTTTGCTACAATGCACCCGGCCTCGTCGATCGCCGCGGACGATGTATTGGCAGCCGTGCCTCAAATTCTCGATGCGTTTGTTAGAAATAGGGTGTGTTAAATCAAGTTATCGTTAGTTAGAATAGGCAACCCGTGGATAGCCTACAATTTATTTGAGCGAAACATTACTGAAATTAATTTGCAAAATAAAGCTTGCAAATTTTGTGTTCAATGCACGTGTACACCCGTGCAGGATTCCCCAAGTTACTTAGTGCTTCGTAAGTGAAAGTTTGTGCTTCGTAATTTAGTTATTTTGTGCTTCGTAAGTGAAAATTTGTGCTTCGTAATTTAGTTATTTAGTGCTTCGTAAGTGAAATTTCAGTGCGTCGTAATTTAACTTTATGCTTCAAGAAGTTATAAGCCATAGCTTCGCCGAAATTATCATTCTTGTAGAGAAGTGCCATATTGTTATTTTGCAGTGTCGAATAAAATGGTTAAGTTTAATTAATGTGGTGAATGCGTTGTGCTTCTTTGTGCGTGAACGTGAAGTGTGGCTCCCCCACGCTCCGAATGGATTGGATTAGTCAGGGCATACTATGTAACGACTTTGGAGGGGGTAGATAGAAAATTCACCGAACAGACTTTTCGGTTGGCGCCCAACAAATACCCGAACAACCCCTGAAGGACAAAATTATCACGTGGTACCGTTACAATATATATATATATATCTGAAATTTTTTCCTTACGTATTTGAATTTTAAGTCTAAATATGATAATAATAAATTGTCATTTACATTAATTTACTTAAACTGCATTTATAATCAAAAAGACTAAATTTATAGCTTCTCCAAGCAAACCAAAACTAATACTTGTAATAAATTAAGTAACTTACCCTCTGATTTTCTTTTGGCGATTGCTCAGAAGCCAATGTACCAAATATAGTTGGCTGAAATAAAAAAAAAAAAAAAGCAAATATTTAAAAAATAAATAAATAAATAAAAATCATTATTTAAAGTTTCTTGAATTCAGAAAAGGATACGTAAAGAGAGCTGGCTGATAATGAAGGAATTCCAAAAAAATCAATTTTTAATATTAAACTATTGTGAAACTCTGTCAGCTTCTATTTCTACAAATGTGTTTTATATATATTATAAAGACATTTTTAAAAACGCTTGCTGCAGTTTGACTCATTAGAATCAATTAACCATTAGCTGAAAGGTTGTTAAAAATTTGCACTAATTTATATTTATATTCAATATCTGAAGTAAATTTAAGATATGTCTCTGATAAATCAGATAAAAACCACCGGAGGATAAGGGTTAAAAATATTTCAAAATCAATTTGCTATTATTATTTTTAAGTTTGTTTGTTTGTTTGTTTTTTTTTCCATGTGTAAAATGTTATAACATTTTCAAGGAAATGTATTCAATGTAATTTCACCGAAATCTGAAAGAACAAATACCCAAGGGTTGCTTAAACTTGATCATAACAACTACAGTCAAAAATGAAAAAGAATCATCATATGTTACTTCTTCTTACTTGATGGAATTATCGAAGTTTCAATCACATTGCAGTAGAGAGACTTAAACTAATGATGGTTTATTAAATCTTATCAAAACAAATGGATATGATTATTCTCCATTTCATTTATTCTGTCGACACAATGAAGTCTTAATAAAGTAAATAGTATCATTGTGACTTTGCAAGGAAAATGAACTCAAGAAAAAGGAACACACCCCAATTCCCTGAAGTCTTTTCTCACTTCCCAATTGTGTTTTTTCCTGTCATTCCATCACTTTTCCAACAGGAACAGTGCAATTTTCTTCTTGCTAAATTTAAATGGCATAAGTAAAGGTATAACCAGAAAATCCCAAAAGATGAAGATAGGTAGGTTCATTTTCAATATCTCTGAAAACCTAACTAATATCTCCCAAATGATTTTTACAGCAATTGGAAGTTACTGAATATAAATTTATTAATTGTCCCATTAAGTTCAACAACAACAAAAAAATACCTTCTAAAATCTTTTTCTGATTTAATCACATTAAATAAAAACACAAAGTTTTTCATTAATATGCTGCTAAAAATAATTTCATCAATAGAAAAAAAAAAAGATTGTATACAAGATTTAATTTGAAGTAATTTTAATAAATTAAAAAGTAAGATTTTACATATTTCCCAGACATTTTAATTTTAAGTGAGATATTAGTAAATAAGATATTAAGGAATCTTTTAATTACACATTAACTTTAAAGGATATGTTATAGAATTTAACAGATAAGGAAACCTCCCATTTAAATCTTACAACAGGTCTTAGCTCCGATCAGTATATATAAACTACCTTTCTTCACTGGTCGGCATGTTTTAATCAGCTCTCTGTTTGCTGACTTTTTTTTTGTACAGGTTTTTCTAAGTTTTTTTTTTTTTTTTACCTTAATAATAGCATTAAAAATAAACATTCTACTCCTGAATCAGATAAGGGATAATCACAAAGATCTTCAACTACTTTACAATAAAGTATGGGATAATAGTTTAAAAATTAGGAAACATAACAAAAATGATTTTAAGTTAATTTTGATATTAAAAACTAAAGTCATTACAACAAGCAGAAACTTATCTTTCTATTTTTAAAATTAACAAAGAATCTTAAATCAATTTGATTTTTTTCTGACTGTATTTAGATTTCAACTAATGAATGGCTAAACCAAAAACTCATTAATAAAGAAGGTTTAACGTGCATTGATGTAATATGAAAAGGAAGAAAAAATCTATAAAATGCACAAATTCGTTAGAATTGTTTGCTTTTAACGCATTGAGCCATTATCAATAGCAATCTGGGACAGCTGTTTCGTCCTTATTACTTTGTTACTATCCCTGCTAATCTGATTTCTAAATATGTAATTTGCTTTACATCCTAATAAAAAAAAAATATAATTTAATCAAGATTATAATTACATTGAGCTGCCAATGATAATGCTATTTCAAGTAATACACTCATTTCTAACAAGAACATACATAAAAAGTTCTGAAATTAAAGAACAAAATGACTACTTGATTTTTTTGTTTTTTTTGAAATACAGAGAACTTTAATATTTACATAGTTACTTAATAGTTCTTCAACAATATTTCGAAAGAAAATGTCAACTTAAGAGTAAGTAAAAAGTAACATCCTGAATTTCCCTTTCACAAAAGAAAACTTAAAAAAATCTTTGGAAACATAACATTACCAAAATTATACAAAAATCCTAATTCTCTTTTTCTTTTTACATTAAAGTTAATGACTTTATTTACTACTTAATATTAATTTGAAAATTAAAATGTTAATTAGCTTTTCATACGCAAATATCCTTTGAAAAAAATAAAATAACAAGCTAAACTGATATTTATTAATGACATCTAATCATCACCCTTAGAAATTGAGTTCATCTAAAATTTTTTTATTTGTTTAATTTTCTAAATCTAACAACAAAATTTTATTATTCTGTCTTTTTCATAGTTATTCAAAAAATGGACCTGGATGCAAAAATATAGTTACTTGAGGATCCATTCACATTGTATTGCAAAGTAAACACTTTTAATGAACATAAGAAAATGTTCAGATCTCAAATAGATGAATTGTCTTTTCCAAAACATACTTATAAACTTAACGAAATATATACCGTAGTAAAACAACTATAAACATATTTATTAAAAAAATATCACATGAAAACAAACATTTTGAGTGTGCTTTAATCTTTACAATGAAATGTTATTCTAATGACTTACACTGTGAACTAACAGTTAAGTTGAAGAGAACCTTTCTTTATGGTGAAATTTTCTTCATAATGATTTATTGTAAAGCATTTACATTACAAAAGATCTATAATTATAATTTGTGATAGATTATTTAAGAAATTAAATGCTGGCATTTTTTTTCCATTAGAATACACAGCGAGTATCCAAATAAATATGGTCCTATCAATATCTACGAAATCAAAGTTCAGTTAGTATTTCTATTTTCAGTTTGATCACTGATCTTGTCTTTGATTTTTACAAACTATCTCTTGTAAAGATATCTGGTACCATCGCTTCTCAATTATCTGATGTTCAAAGATTTGCAGATTAACAAGAATCTTTTTGAAAAAAAATAAAATAAAATCACTATACAGTAAAAGATTTCCTGTCTGGAATTTTACAAAAAGCCAAAGAAGATTTTGTATGAAATCTACTGAAGCAATGAAATATCATCTCCACTTGTCAATAAAACCTACAATCTACATTCGAACATTGATCAGGTTCAACCCTTAATTTGAACTACACAATGCTGTTGCTCATTTGTAGTTTTAAATGCATAATGATCGACTACTTTTGTCTCAAGTGGGATTATCCATTTCCTCCTTATCCCTCATTATTCTAGTTATTAAGAGTCATTTAAATACAGGAATTTCATAGTTTTAAATGAAGAAAAAAAATTTGGATTAATTAAATAACTTAAAAATTTTTAGTTACTATATTACTATCCAAGCAGTAATGTGTTTACAAACTGTCATAAATCATAGAAAGATAATGAAATTAAATACATTCTTCTAAGACCTGAAGTTTTTGAGATATAGAGCAAGATATACAGTTGCTGAAGTAGACAGACAATGAAAATAAAGACATTTGTCGTTAAGTACTGAAATCTCAAGACAAATAAATACAAAATGTAATTTAATTCAATATTATTGATCATATCTCTAAGGGAATATATTGATTTATGTTCCATTTGTTTTCTCTATCAGAAAACGGTTCATTACAGCACAATAAAACTAGAGTTCCTTTGTAACTAAGTTCTTATGACAAATGAGTCTTGTTGGTACCAAAGAAGTATTTTTATTTGAATCTTTTTTATTTTTTCATTTTTTTTTCCCTTACCTGAAAATATTTTTAAAGGGGGGGAAAAAAAAGGTGGAACTTTCAATTTATTTTGTACAATTATAGGAAAACTTCAGATTTATTCATAATGTCTGATTCTGATAATGAAATTATGAAAAGTAGGTTATTACACCAATAAAAATTTTGAATCATACAAAAAAAATTAATAAGGACAGCATATGTTTTATTAGGAGTAATAGGGATTTTATATTTACTGTAGAAACAAACCAGAATTAAAAATAACTTCTGGAAAAAAAATATATAAATGAAAATTCAACTAAATACAAGAAAAGAAGTTTTTCTTTTATTATTATATTATATAAAAACGTTATTCTGTCTGTCATTTTGTCAATGAATTGGAGAAACATAATTATGTTTTTCCAATTTTGTGACCAAACTATAAGAGATAGATTGGTCATGTAAATGGATAAAATGTAGATCTTCTTAAGACAAACAAAATGCTACAAAAATCTTTCGAAAGAAGTTTTTGGTTTCCAAGATGTCGCCTTTCAAATTGTCAAATTTTGACTCTTTCTCAATTTAAACGAAAACTATAAAAGTTGGAAGACAACATTATAGAGAGAAAATGTTGGTATTTTAAAGTTCTATCGAACGATATATCAGTCATTCACAAACGTTTCTGCGTTTGCAAGATACATGCAAAAATGTGAAAAATTTCATATTGGCAATTCTGAGAAGTTTGTGACGGGACGTAAAAATGAAACAACTGTACAATTCATGGAAATACGAAAACAAATATAGATCATATTTTCATAAATAAGCATGATATCAAAACATGCGGAGAAGGCCACAACGGCCTGGGAAGTCGTATATACTTCGATCTCAATATTAATTTGCTAAATAAAGTTTTTATTTTTAATGCTATATATGCAAGGGTTCCGGAACGAAGCGACGGTATCCGGCTAGTTTATATATAAAGAATTATTACTTCTTGAATAATAAAATCAAATGATTACATTCAATGTAAGAAACAAATTACATTCTTCTGTTTAAGACTTAATTCTAGCTAAAATTATTTAATGCTTTGACTGGACAAAGACAAAGAAGGAATCTGATATTGTTGCCGATTTCTTTTTGTTCTTATAGGGTTTATATCTAAATCTGCAGCTATCCTTATAGTTCTCAAGAATCTACATCCCTTCAGTAATTATTTTTTTTTAAGTTTTACTAAATATTAAGCAAAGAGATTAAAATTTTGTGCCTCAACAGTTAAGATAAAATACATTTATCCCAGTTTCCTTATCAAAATCAACAATAAGAGCCATTAGAATAAAGTTCAGAGCTATAATCGAAGTAATTTAAGTGACTTCAAAGTAAGAAAGAAAGCAATTCATGATTCCAATATGTAAATAGGAAACAGACAGCGACTCCACCCTCATTTTACATTTAACTTTGATTGATTTTTCTTTTAATTAAAGACATGACAAAGCACAAAAATGAATGAAAATAATTACTTTCCATAATTGTACTGTCCATTTATGAATCTGCTTATCACAAGTCTTTTTAATTGTAGTTTTCTTTTAAGTTTGTTCAAAATTTCAGAAAGCTATTATTAAAAGGAAGTGTTCTCTGAATTATGAATTAAGGTTATTAGTCCAGGTCAATCGAGTTTCTAAATTAATAAAAAAATAATTTCTGTGCAATATCTCCATGTAATTTATTATTCAGCTACTGTAACATTTTTGGAATTTTTAACATCTTCAAACGTATACATTATGTTGTTTTTAACATCAATTCTAAAAATTTTCGAAGAGTACAATGTGAATACAGGATGACAGCTTTTGCAGTTTAGAGCATATCTGTTGCTTGAGTCCTAAAGAGATGATATTGTCTTTCAAAGTTCTACAAAATATTTTCTGATAAACTTCATATTATTGTTATTATTATTACAATTATCATGCAAGCCTCCCAATACAGGTGCAGCATTTAATATCATTTTTTCATTAAATACTGGAATCATAAAAATACATTTAACAGAATTCCAATGCACAAATGTACATACTTCAAAACACAGATTAAAGTAGATGCAACATGAGAAATTAGTTTTCAAAAGAAAAATATTTAATGCACAATTGAATTTTTTTTTTTTTTTTTTTTTTTTGGATTCATTCTTGCACATTATGTCCTTATTTAATTTTATTAGGATAGTCTTCTAACAAATTTTGTACTTTCTATGATTTTTCGAGTAAACAAATACTATAATTACTATACTTTAAATTTTGTAATTATGCAATCGCCTAGAAATTGCAGAAAATGATGATTCAAATTGTATTTTTTCCCCCAGAGACTCTTCCTTTGCTCATTTCCTCTAATTCAATCATTTTATTTCCATTTATTTTAGTAAATTCAAACTTAGATCATTAATACACTATCTGAATATGATGTTTATCAGAAAATGACTATCAATCGCTTAAAATACATCTACTGTTCAAGTATACTATACTAATCAATAGTCTCATTTTTTTCTTTTCTTTTTTTTAATATAACAAAACATTTAAGAATGGGGTTTTTAATAAGATTAATACATATGATAAAAGCTGTATAACATGGCTAGTAAAAGGGAGGGTGGGAATAAAATTTATTAGGAAAACTGAAAATAAACCCTATTTGGTTTAAACCTTTAAATTATAGGTCTCTTAAGAACAACTGCTAGACAAAAAAAAAAAATGAACAGAAGAGTTGACAGGTTATTGTGTTATCCACTATTTCTCAAACATTTCATTATAAATTCTAATAAAAATAATAAGGTGCCACAAAATTATTATATTTAAACATTTAGTATTAAGTGTTTAAATTTGCAGCCTTGTTAGTTTTACTGTAATTCCTCACACATTCTGTGAAAAGCTTAGAATGTCATAAATTCTAATTTGACAATATTTTAAAAATTACAATTGATCTCTGAAGTATCGAAACTATTTATTGAACTGGAAGGAAAGAGGGGAAGTAATGATCATGACAACTGAAGGGAAGTAACACCTTTTCTGCACTACAAGGTAATTAGATATCCAAGACTTCAAAAAAGATTTATAATAAATGTATGGGTGAGATTGTAAACACTGTAACTGTAAACAGTTATTATAATTAATTGATACCTTTGTTATAAACTTCTGCAACAAATATCTACCTATTATTATATTGATAAATATTTCATTAAACAGTGATTTTTAAGCATCACAGCAACAGAACACTAACACTTTCTAGTGCAACAATTGTTCTACATATCACAACGTAATTGTTAAAACAAATAAACAAGATTACACATTTGTTTTAAAATCAGCATAATTTATAACTAGTAGAATATGTTTTTGTTATCATTCAGTCTTCTAGTTTGTTGAAAATCTTTGGTTTCTCTTCATTACAACAATATCATGCAGGGAAGCATCACTAGGTTCCCTAAACCCAATCCATTCAATGTTTATTTTTAATAAATTCACAAACAGCCTCAAGCATAGATGGGTGGAGGGGAGCAGAGGTAACCCCTCCCACTCCGAAATCTCAAAGTGTATAGATTTGCCCTGTTGTCATTTGTTTGTTTTGTTCGATAGCAATTTGAAGGGATCTTGCTCTCCCCCCCCCCCTTTCCCCACCAAATAAAATCCAATATATGGATTTCCACTAAATATAAAGCTAATGCAAACTTTCATGACTTTGTATTGTTTCAAAGATAGTTCTAATAAAAACATTTAAGCAAAACGATCAAAATGATAAAAAGCAAAGCTGAATATTTTTCAGGAGTTTTAGATCTAACTCTTTTTAAGGTTTTATTATGGCCAATAACCTTGTCATTTTTATACTACTGTTTGTACTAGATTACGAACCTTTCCTGTAAACTGCATTGATATTTTTCTGAATTTCAGCTGCCTTTAACCTTAAGGCCATATGGTTTTCTATAAAATTGACTGCTTTTCTTTGACAGACAAACCCTATGACTACTGGATACATCAAAATTACAACATACTTAATTCTTTTACTAATAAAAAACTATTAATAGTTTAAAATTCAAAAGTAAAAGCTGTGAAATGGTCTTTAATTTTTTGAAGCACTCCAATTTTTAATGATAAATTTCCAAAATACTATCTATTTGTTAAGATTAAATCATGAAATAAAATTATTATCTAAACAGAAATATCCTACAAGTTATTAATTACCGTATTTTACAGACTATAAGACGCACCTTAAGTTTTAAGCAATTTTTTTAAAAAAAATAACATTTTTACCATATTTATATTAATTTTGAGTATAAGACGCATCTGAATTTTGGAGGCAATTTTTCGAAGAAAAAGGTGCGTCTTATAGTCAGTAAAATATGGTAACTATTGTTAAAAAGTTTCATTATTAATGAAACTACATACATTTCCTGTTAAATTCTTTCATATTTACTTCAATGCCTATTTCATTTGTTTTAAAAAAAAATATGTATTTAAAGCAAAATAAATCTTATCTATCATACAATGCAGCATGAAAAGTATCAACTATTACTGTAAGGCATAGGCGTGTACAGAAATTTGAAAGTGGATCGGGGGGGGGGGGAATGGTAAGATGATGGTCCTAGCCTTCAATCAATTAATAAATAAAAAGAAGATGCTTTTCTAGATAAGAGGGGGCAGAAGAGATTTATAAACAAAATGGTGGCTACCTAATAATAATAAAAAAATCTAAAAATGCAAGATTTCTTTCTTTTTGAATGCAACTGAGGGAGGTTTACAATCCTAAACCACCCAGAACACAAATTACAATTAGGAAATGGTAAGGTGTTTAGCTACAGGTGCCAGGTTCAATCCCTGGCAGCGATCAGATAATTTTCATTGTTTATTTCTACTCCCTATGGGTTTACCCAGCCCTCTGTCAAATGTATTGGATTTCTTATCTGAGGGCTAAATAACAATAATGTTCCTGAAAATTCAAAATGTTAGATGAGACTGTTCTAAAAATTATTTCTATGTTTTATCTATCAATCATGTTAAATACCATTAAGATAATTTTCACAGTAAATTCTTCTAGAATATTCTATGGAACTGATTAGATATTTAAAAAAAAAAAGGCAAAATGGTAACAAAAGCTTTTAATTTAAACTTTCCAATAGCAATAGTTACGCAACTCATATTAGCAGTTAATCTTCTCCCAATTTAGATTTAATTTCCTTTTTTTAATTAAATTAAAAAATTTGTAATTAAAATATATTCCTGCTAAAATAACTTTACTACTGTACTTTTTTGTTTTGTTTTTAAAGAATTGCATGTTTTGAAAATTACAAAACTGAATTCATTAGATAATAGCTTTATAAATTATAATTAGTTAACAGTAAATAAATTTAAAATCTAAATTTATTATCCTGAGTGATTACATTTCCTTATTCTCATAAGACTTAAGTTTTCCTGATTCAATCAGTTTAAAGAGAGGATTATTAATCAAAAGAAACATTGTTTAATTTTTTTTGAAAATTAAAATATTTATTCAAGAATATCAAGACACAATACAGATTTAATTAATTTATTTATTACTTCCCTTAAAAATTATGACAATTTTTGGAAAGATTATTAAACTTAGTATTTATTTTCAATTCATTAGCAAACCCTGATTCTTAAAACTTAAAATCATTTATTTGTAACAACTAAAATCGTAAAAATCATGTAATCGTAAACAACTACTATAAATAAATCGTATTTGTTTTTACTTGTTAATACTATAATTAATGGGATAAATTTTAAACTAGAAACTTTTATTTGATTTTCGATAATATGCTTTCATTTCAATTATCGTTCTATATGACAGTTAATTTAAAAATATAAAAAACTTTTAAAAATTCCAATGAAAACTCAAGTTATTTTAATATTAAGTTCCAGTAGCTTACAAAGGTATTAAAGTATGAGTGTTTAGTTCTTGGGTGAACTGGATAAATGGCGCTTTGATTAAGGAAATTGAGTTGATACAATGAGGAAGTGGATGTGTTATAAGGTCTGGCGAGTCACATTAAGTTGGTGTTTCAGGTGTAACCATCCTCAAAGGCTACTTCTGACAAGCAAGGGTGGAGTTTCCATAATAAATAATAAAAAAAAAAAGACCTTCGACACATGTTTTACCTACATTTTTAAACATACTTTAATATTTATGAGATTATCATTTTCAATTAGATATTTTTAAATTGATAATATAAAATGGTTAAAATATATATAATTGAAATAATTCTGTACATGCATACTTTTAATCTTTCTAAATTTTCTACAAGAACAGGCGAAAACCCGCTCTTAAATCAGAAATTCTGGTTCAGAAATATTAAAAAGAATTTAATATAGCAAAAAAATAGTAATCAACTTTTAAATGTTGTATATGTTTTGGTTATTTATATCATTATTATAATACCATTCATATTAATTAATTGACCTGAAAGTGTATTACGTTCAATATCAGAAATCACAACTTTAAACAAAACAGATAAACTGGAAATTGCAACTGAAATATAATTAATATTCATAAAACTCAACATAGCTATTGATGCACAATCGGAAAATAATATTACTGGTTATGACTATCAATAATAATCAATTCGTTCTCAACTATCGTTGTATTTTCATAGCTGCATATTTCGGTAAAACAAGTATAAGCTTATTAATTTTTATATTTATCCAAAAGAACAAATTACAATTTTGATTTCTATTATTAATAAAGGCTTCAGAGTGAAACACTTTGATTTATTTAGGATTGACGTATTTAGAACTCTCTTAATAAAATTCATAAAGATTAATCTTAAAAAACAATATTAAGCTACAACAGCTTTGTAGTAAATATTAATGTTATTATATTTTTGGATAACATATTTTGAAACTGTTGTTTAACTTTTCCTCCGGTTAACTTCTGGTATATTAATGATTTTCAAAATGTTTATTACACATCAAAAATTAAATTTATAATAGAAAGCGTTTCGATATGTCCATCGTTTACTACTTTCAATAATTTTATAATTTAATTCATTATAAATATTGATATTAAATCACTACAGTATCAAAGCTTTTTTCAAAGGATACCGTTCCATTTCCAATACGTCAAAATAAAGAAAAGAAAAAAAAAACATAATCTACAATTCCAATGTAGCCTGTAATGTGATTGATTCTGAGTTGTATGATTTGTTGATATTAAATTGAAACAAAAATTGCATTAAATGTCGATTAATGATAAAAGACCCCCTAATTGTTTAGTACTATTAATGTGATTCTATTTACTTTTAAAATTTAAAATACTGAATTTGCATTAAAAATAAACTGATTTTGTTTTTATTAAAAAAGATAAAAAAAATAATAGCGTGTCAAATTGTTTAATATATTACCATTTATGTAACTAATTTATACCACAAATTAAAAGCAGTTAAACGTTAATAATTATTAGGAAAATACTAATGTGCCATTTACAGTACTATAATTTAATTATCAGTTAGGTCAGACATGTCGTAAACAATAGAACTGCGACAGAGGTAGAATTTGAAATAATAAAACTGTGTCAAAGCTTGAACTGCATTTCAATAGCCAAAGAAAGGTTTCATTGTTTCAACTATTAAACTACTAGATTCATCTGAACAGCTGCTGTCAAATTTAAATTATCTGTTTATATAAGGCCAAACGATCTGATGCATTTTAAGAGGTACAATCATAATAAAAAAAGAGGAAGGGGAGAGTTCAAAACAATGATTCTGTATCCCGCGATCCACTGAAAGAGGTTAGATACGATGTTCATCTGAATTTGTTTCAAGTGACTTGGCTTCAATTTCAAAGGTGAAGCCACGTCTTTTTCAGGGGAAGACAGGTCAATTTTGGTTACTTTCGTTTGTCATTATTTTTGGGAAAATGAGATAAACTTTAAATTTCATTTATGGAAAAAAAAAAAAAAAAATTAAAAAAAAAAAGGAGAAAAGAATGGATTATAAAACAATATTTATAAATTTATTTCAATTCATAGAAAAAATAATTAGGTGGATAGGATGGAAAGAAAAAGAAAACCACGTTGTGTTTTGTGGTAACACTCACTGTCCTGTTGGCGGAGGAAGTAGGTTCCTCGGAATGACTGGTTGCCATGGCGGCAAACACCTCAACGCTCCATCAGACTGTTCTACTTTACGCGGCCCTCCTGTTTTGGGAGGGAAACACACTTCACAGGGGTCTTTCTAACGCGCTTTGGGCAAAAATCAACGTATCCGAAGCAGGGGTTAAGTTGGAGTTAACTTAGGGGTCCGTGTTGGCCCATTGTCTCCGAGGAAAGCTGGAATTTCTTTCCCGGTCGCCGCAGCCCGGAGAAGGGTGTGCTCCCAAGGCTTCACATGCGGGTCGAGTAGCGTGTCGCGGGGCATGGTGCCTTCTGCGTCGGACGGGCAAAGGATCGTTCGCGGCGGGCGGCAGAGACAGATGCTTGGGATCGCCAGTCAACCGAACCTCGGCTTTGCATCTTGTCAGCTGGTGTTTTGTCTGCTCTAGCACGTCCCCAGCCTACAGGATCGCCCCATCTCCCACACTTTTCGCTCTCTGGGAGTCCCGTAAAGAGAATCGATGGTCGAAGTATCCAGAAAACTCTGTCCTAAGAAACGAAAACAACACTCAAGATCGCAGACAGAGGTTCTGTTGTCACTGCCGCCATGTTTGGAGATGCGAAGTGTGCGACCTCGGACGACCGTGACATGAATCAAGGCTTATCCCTCAAAATCGCTATTTCCCGCCCAAATTTTCGTGACGTCATAAAATTGAAATCACGAAAATCCTTGTTGGCAATAGAAATAAACAACTTAAAATCATAAAACTATGCATTAAAATAAAAAACACATCGGATTTCACAAATTTACTCCATTAAACTGGCATCTATTTCATTTCTGCCAGTAAAATACTCTTTGAGGCAGAATTGTAGACAATTTTTTTGACCAATCAGAAGAGCTAGCAATCCGAAAACTAGTGCAAGAAACAAACCAATGCAAAACAAAAATTTTAAAAGCTATTTTATAAGCGCAATTTTCTTTTAAAAACACCGTAATACACCATTTTCCAATAAAAATCAAATCTCTTTAAATAAAAAAGCGAAAATTCATGTGAAAAACCTCCAAATATGGAAGGAAATGTAAGATTCAGGACACGGAAAAAAAAAATCCAAGAACTAGTCTCGTAGGCAGGTGCCAAATTAAAATTAAGGTGTGGATGCTATTAGTAGGAAAAAAAATCCTAAACACGTGATGTATCCCGAAAATCAGATATTTAAAAGTACAGGTAAATCAATTACGTAAAGTAGTACTTTATACTGATACTTTATAAATAGATTAAAATATTCAAGTTAAATAATTTGAAGCAATAATTTTTAAATACCGTGGTTATGGGCGTATAACACGCACTTTTTTTTCCTAAAATGAAAATTATATCTGCGTGTTATACGCGTATATTACTTTTATTTTAAATTTCGGTTCTTTTACTCTAACATCCTTCTTAAAATTAGGGTGCGTGTTATACGCCGATAAATACGATACATGAAATACGCCGATATAGATAGATAGATAGATAGATAGATAGATAGATAGATAGATAGATAGATAGATAGATAGATAGATATAATCTAAATAGCAAGACAACAGATTAAACAAATAAGTAATCTGTTTTCTTAATATTTTATTTATTTTTGTCCTGGAACTCTATGACAACTGTTTCGAGCTATCAGCCTCATCACATAAGGTTACCCATTGGCCAATGAAGCAAATAAGGCTTGTTAAATATATTAATACGAAAAGTAAGACCTTTCAGTAACAAATAGAAGGCCTTAAGAATCTAAATTAAAAAATTGTTGTAAATATTGTGCGAAACTAGAATAGAACATAAAAGAACAAAAAAAAAAACCTATAGAGGAGACCACAATATTCATTAATGTATATCATGTTTACTTATCAGTCGCATCTAAGCCATCAATTTAGGAATGAGGAAAAACAGTTAATAAACTAATAAACTTGAAACAGTTAACTAAAAGCCTTATTAAAATAAAAATGATATGCTCTAAAAATAGAATTGTTTGTTTATACTAGTCGGCTACCCGTCGCTTCGCTCCGGAAGCCTCGCTTATGTAACGGAAAACAACTTTTTATTAATTATAAAAAACACACACACACAAATTACATCAAGTAAACTAAAACTTAATTTTTTAAAAAAAAATTCTTTTTTTTTTTTTACTCTCATTTTTATTGTAATTGTCACTTTACAGCGGCTTTGGAGTTCCAAATATTGATGGTTTGTGAATTATAAATAGTGATTTTTCAGTATTCCACCTCAAAAAAAGAGTGCTTCTCTCTTTCTTGACTCTGTTTTCTTTACTCCAACATCTGCCGTGTACACGCACTTATTTTTCAATATCACATAGAATTTGGTTAAGTAAGAATATTTAAGATATTGCAACGTTTCGGCAATTTATAGTTCTAATTGTCAGTTTCGAATTACAAATAAATTGACAGATGGGCAATAGATAAACAATCTAGAGATTCAAAAAAAAAAAAAAGATTGAATACATTCCTTATTGATGGGGGAAGGGAAAGGAGAGATAAGTCAAAAAACAATATGAAGAGAGTTGTAGTCCCTATGGCCTAATGGATAAGGCATCTGACTTCGGATCAGAAGGTTGCAGGTTCGATTCCTGTCACGGATGTTTCATTGTAAAAATTATTTCTATTTTCCATTCTCTCAGAAAATTGCGCCGGACAGACAGACAGACAGAGAAATAAAAGATTTTAGTAATATAGATTCCATAATAATAAAAATATCCAATATTTTTAATACAAAAATAGGTATCAATTTGATGGAGATAAGAAGGACACGAATTGTAATGACGATGGAAGGATAATAGAAGATGGAATGGAAGGGAAAAAATTACCTACTTTTCAGCTACATTTACCCATTTGGAACACTTATTAATTTAGTTTTTAGCAAAGTTTTAAATAATAAAATTCAATAGTATGAAAAGCCAAGGAAGGAACGAAGGAAAAAAAAGCAATAACAACGAACTGAAATACTAAAATTTTTGAGAAATTAAAAATTAACATTTTCTTAAATAAATAAATATTAATGGAGAAGCAATCAATGTTTTCTCAAGGAAGTGTGTAAACAGCTAAATTGAACTGAATGAAATAGCTTTCTATTGATGGAAATACAGGGAGCAAATGGATCTTTCTGTCATTGGAATGAAAATTGGGGAATAGTTCAAAATAGATGGTCTCTAATGCAATGTGGTCATTTATTATTTGTTCAGCTTTCCATATAATATCTGAAGCCACGAAAGGTGACCGGATATTGTGGGCAGTGATTGTTTTGAATGAAAGACTTACGACCGAGATGGAAGTAGTGTAGAAAGACGTGTTGATCACAGTAAGATATATATTTTAAGAAGCTACAGTTGAGAATTGAACGGAGAACAATCGAGATCCTGCCTGCATTAGGTGAGCAACAATGGGAGACAATGAAGTATTACAGAGAAGACGCGTCTGTAAGAATAAGAAGATGGAGGGGTGTATTCCTCCCGATTTTCAGCTTTCGCATCTTTTATTCAAATACTTTTTTCAAAAGTGGGTTGAGTATACCATTAATTTTTAAAATAAACGGTTAATCATTTTAAAAGGTATAGAACCTTTTTTCTTTATTTCTTCCTTTACATTTCTATACTTTAGATATTTTAATTGAAGGAAATGAAACTAAAATCCATTCTAAAAAAAAAAAAGTAACAACAAAATGTATTACGAAGCTTCCATTAAATAACATTTTTAAGGTACTGACGTATGAAATGATCTTGTGATGAAATTCTGTTCCGACATAAACAGGCGGGGGTGGGGGTATATTTTGAGAATTTCTAATTCTCGTTCCTCACATATTTTTAATACAGGCTGCATTTGAAACGTACCTTTTCAAAATTTTAATTGAGAACAGAAGGGAAGAAGGGGGGAAGATGATAATTCCATTAGCCCCCCCCCCCCTCCAATTCCATGTCAAAGAGGACTTGACAGAAGAATCATAATTGTATTATAATACTGTAGTCCTAGTCAGGATCTTCTTCGTTCGCTTGTTGTTTGTTGTTTTTCAGTCTTGACAATATATAATTGCTTATTTGTAATCGCGCATGAAGTTTATTTTAGACAAAAAATGCAAAATGATGGAAAAATCTGGAATAGACAGTTTATTTTCTTTCAATCTTTTTGAAATAAGGGCAAGAAAAGTAACACCTGTAAACACTAGTAGCACAAAAAAATTAGCAAAATAATCTAAATGAAAATGGAAAAATGACATTTGGCATTTTGTTACAATTCTTCATTTGTAAAAGAGCTTTTATGAACAAACAATAAATATTTGACTGGAAAGAAATAAGGATTTATCAATATACTATTTTCACCTAAAAAAATTGTCTGTTCTTGCAAAGTATGGTTCTTCAGTAACAAAAAATAAAAAGCAAAAAAAAAAAAACTAACCTAAAACTTTTGAAGATTAAAGTTTATTAAGTATTTTGGATCAACGACAATTCGTTAAAAAAAATCATATATCCAAAACCATTTGTAGGTTCAAAACTCAAATAATAATAATAATAATAATAAGACACAACCACACATCCCTAACCATTCTTCCACGCTTTTTTTTTTTTTTACACTTGACAATATATGCTTTGGTCCTTGACCCACCATTTTGTCTTTGCTGGGGAAACCCATGGTTTGAAACTTTTACGGTATAATAATAATAATAATAATAATAATTTGCTCTTCAAAGAACAGGATGAAGATGGCATCTTTATGATGACGACACTCCGGTAATACTCGTTGGGTCACGATTAAAACTATGAAGAATGTATGGAATTAAAATCAGATATAGAAGGAATACACTGATCACAGAAGAATATGTCATTATATTACGATTTTCAATGAATTGTGGTGGCAATCTCACACGATTGCAAAATAAAACAATCAGATCACCCAACTTTATTATATCGACTGACAGTCAAGGCGCGATTACTGGGAGCTGCTCATGGAACGCAATGAATGAATTGATCACGAACACGCTCTAGACGAATTGTTGGCGACTGGCGTCTTACACAAACCATGCAATTGGCCTACCCCATCCTAATCCCTAGGGCGAATACGTTCAGGGAGATATTTCAGGAAAACTGGGAGATATTTGGTTCATCCTCTTCATTTTTTTTTTTTTTTTTTTTTATCCTTTCAACGCTTTTCTAATCTACTTGTTTTTTTGAACTTACTTCAGATTAATATGTACCAAGTAGAACTTATTAATCTAATTTACGACTTTAACTCATTTTTGTTCAAATGAAATAAGAGCTTATTTGAATGAACGTTGTTGAATCTCTTAAGTGTTCTGGTACCTTCGTCACGTTGATTTCTAAACAGGGTTGACAAATTTTGAGAGCTTGGAAAATGTTGTACGGAAAACCTCCACTAAATGTCAAATTCTCGTCAGTCAATTAAATACTTTTAAAAAATAAAAACAAAAACAGAAGCTCAGCTGTTTAATTTTCCTTCCAAACTGATAATCGATTATCAATTTAGAGGGAAAATCGAACTAGAATAGTTCGGTTGGTTCAGTGTGTGTTATATCAGAAACCAATTAAGCAGTCTAAATATTGCATGGATTCTAAATTATCCATTAGGATACACAGACAGGATATGCCAATATAAACGTATTCTTTGGGTAATTCGAATAAGGTTCAGGACAGTTTATTGATCAACGTTTCTTAACTGCTTGTGAGTTAAGGAATTGCACATTTTCTTTCATTCTAACCCTGATCTCACATTGGACAACTAAGGTTTTGAACGTATTCAAATGGAATGATTTTTCTTTTTCGAAGGAATAAGGCTAAAAAAAAGTCTATGGAAGAAGAATTAATTACGATTTCAAGAGATTTGGTTTTCCGAATGGTTAAACATCAACGTAAACTTCATACAAAGATGGGATTGAAAACAATGCTTAGACACTCAATGAAGAGTTAAGCAATTCGAACACAAGACAACAAAACGAAAGGTTTGGAGTTGAACGACTCGAATATTTAACTACAAACTCTAACTGTACTTTAAATGAATTACAAAGATCATTAAACTATAAATGGGTATCTATTAATAAAATAAAGAAAGATACAGACATGAAACGTAAGTAAAGAAATCTCATTTAAAAAAAACCTACCAAGGTACCTGAGCCATTTAACGCCACCTATCTAATTCTTCATAAACATAAGAGATGGCGGTACTGCACTAAAATAGTTGCATTGACATGCCATCTAGTGTTGAAGTGAGTTATTAGCAGACCGCCAACATTTTCGAGTGAAATTACATTTCGACTATTTCGTGTCGAGGACTGGTTCTGAAAGGCTGCTACTATATCAAGGTAAGATAAAATATAGATTTTTTTAATGTTCAGCAAAGATTAACTATATAAAACTATATATTTTCCTGATTCTTGAAGATTCTTCTATGTAGATAAGATAAAGTTATTTTTAAAATTCGGAAATTGTAGACAAACAAGTGTATCATGTGATCCATGTGCTCAGTAGCGCTTTAACGCCACTTTAACGCCAATAATAAACTTTTTATTTTTGTAAGCTTACTTCTCTAAAGCGGGGGGGGGGGGCCCGGTGGTCGAGTGGCTAGGGCGCTCGGCTGCGGGTTGGAGGAGGCGGGTTCAATTTCTGGCCTCGGCGGAGGGTGGGGATTTTTCCACGCTCCTTTCTCCTCCAAACGGGTCCCAGGGTCTACCCAGCCCTCTGTCGAATGGGTATCGGGTTTCTGTCCCGGGAGTTAAAGGCGGGCGGGCGGGCGTCGGGCTGGCCCCCCGGCCCCATCTTCGTCCCGTTGGCTGACACGCTGGGAGCCTAACCTCCTGCGCCGCTAAGGCCGGCATTGGCATGTGAACGGGGAACTTTTTAACTTCTCTAAAGCTTTTTGAGTTAACTGAAAAATATTGTTTTTTGTGGTATTTTCTCTTATTGTCTCATTTCATTTAAAAGGAGGGGATATTCAAATTAATTTTTACATTTCCTCTTTTGGTTGAGCTACAGATTAGAAAGACTGTGTTAATTTCAAGTGATTTTTTATTATTTTTTACAGAAAGTCAAATTTAGTTGCGTTTTACTGTAATTTTGTACAAATAATGTTTACAATGATGGAATAATTCTTAATTTTAAATAAGTTACTAGAAAGTAGGTGGCGTTAATTGGAACAGGTGTTCCTAATAACGCCAGTTTGCAAAGTTTTTTTATTTGAGTTCTCATACTTCTCCAGTAAAAATTATCATATGTTTCATTATGGTATGCTTCAAATAGAACATTAAACTTTCTTGGTCATAATTTTCGTGTTTCGATACACCTTATTTCCAGACTTACAATAATTTAAATGTTAAGGTGGCGTTATTTGGGCAGGGTACTTTACAAAAACAGTAAAATAATCACAAAAAACGGAAAGAAAAGGAATATTACTCTACTAGAAAAACATTTCGTGCGGGAGTGATCGAAGTATTTGGCAATAATAAAACTAAAAATAAAACTACTCTTCACAACAGAAGTAATCAAAATGTGGCTGAAAATATGACAAAAGTATGTTAATCAAGCCAATAATGTACAAACGCTTTTACAAGAACATAATGTTACAAGAGCTACAAAGAACTTTTGTAAATGGATTATTAAATGCCAAAAGAGTTAATCAAGATCCTATTCATAACTTCTTATTAACGTTAAGTCATGCAACAAGGAATCATCTTTAGTTTGGTTTGATTTGAAAGGATTTACTCGTCAAAATAATCATGGTCATCTATTTTAGAATTATAGCAATGATATTACGATTGTTGTTATTTATACTTACTAATGTAGATTTCGTATTGATTTATTATAAACAGATTTTAGGGACAGTTTAAATAGAAGCCCTTTAAATGTACCCTTCTGTCAATTCGTAGACTGAAATAGAAGAAGGCTGACATGTGTGTTTATCGAATATTCGAGACGCATAAATTGAAAAACTAACTGAAGCTAATACTTCGAGTATTTATTCAACATAAAGAAACAGAGTTACGGCCTTTCGATGTATCCTTGTCCAAACTCTTGGAATAAAAAAGATAAATAAATGGGAATAATGAAATAGATGAAAAACATCAGCAGAGTTAACGGAATAGAGGCTATGAAAGTGGAGAAGGTCAAAGGATGCATAATGAGCTCGAATACTCATGCGAAAGAAGTAGTCTCTTGTGGAAGTGGATAGAACTCTTTCTTGTTTTGGTAATATCAATAAATTGTGAAATATTTCTCGAAATCAAAGTTGACAAATGATATCGTCCAAATGGATGTAAAGATAAACACAGTCGTACCTAATCAAGGCAAAGGTAATATTATTTATTGATGGCTCTTTGGTGATCCTAATTACATTTATTGCCCAAATACGGCTGATCACAAGGAAAGAGAAATTTGTAAACTAGTGTTTTAATAGGATGCTACATCAAATTGAATCTTTCAAAAACAAGTGAAATCGAGAATGTATTTAATAGAAAATTAGTTGATAGGAATATTGAATGAGTTCAATATTTTTATATAAGCTTAAAATTTACTTATAAATAGTTTCTGTGCGAGAAGTTTAACTAAACTGTAGCAGAAAATTTTTTACAAGTTTGTTTGGTATATAATTTCGATTAATTGTTATACTAGGACATACGATATTATATTAAAATATTTATAAATATACAGTAGTAATCTTTTGACGATTTTGTAGCAGTTTTATCGTATTTCAATTAATTCCTTAAACTTGAATCATTTATCTTTGAACAAATTCAAATTGAGGAACAGTAGTTTCATTTTTCTTTAGACGACTTAACATAATTATATTAACAATAACAAGAAGTTCCAAAGAAGTTAAAAAAAACCAAAGCATTTTCTTAAAATTTATTTCATTTTTTTATTAATTGTGAAAACGACAAAAAACGAGGTGTCTATATTTTTATTCCAATTCTAATATCTAGTGAATATAAACGATAAAGATTTTACAATTTCGTAAATAATAATAATAATAATAATAATAATAATAATAATAATAATAATAATAATAATAATAATTAAATCCTATTATTTACTTATTGTCTAAATCGGATTAATTTTAATCGTATCAAACCACATGCAATGGATTTGTTAAAAGGATTTAATATTCATTGTTTACGCTAATGTGATGTTAACAGACATAGAATAGAAATCCATTGTTTACATTCTAAAGCTTTATCTATGGGGAGTTCTTGACGAGCACCTTTTTGGAAAAGATTGTTCCTCGAATGTGCATATCATGTTTCAAGAGGATTCAACCAGCAGTTCAGAAGTTGTTAGACGACAGATACACACATAGTTGATGAGCCTCACTTTTCTATTGGAACATAGGCTAATAATAGCCATCTCTGATCCTATGTTGTTGTATTTCACAACATGAAAAATGTAGAAAAATCTGTTTTTCTTAAACTGATGATAAGAAGATGATTGATATGAATCTCGTGTGTTAATCCAGCAACATAGAATATTTTTTTTCCTGTATATATTTTATTAATAGCTTATTGATTTCTTATTGTATTCATTGTGGCAGAAAAGAATCTAAAAATGGATAAGCGAAGCATTCATTTCAATAGTCATCCATAGCTTTAAATTTCAGAGTGTTTGTCTGTCTGACCTAACATTCATCAGACACGATAGTAAAAGTAAAGAAAATAAATGAAAAGAAAAATCTACTGCATTGGCAACAAGTTTAACTGAGACGATGATATAACTACCGATTTTGGCTAATGGATTCAATGGTAATTACACTTTTATTGAATATCGACATTTGATCTAGAAACAGAAGATAGAGGAAAGAAAAGAAAATTCTACTTGAATGCGTTTCAGATAGCTCATTAGATAACAAAACAAAAATTGAATTTTCAGTTCAATTGAGACTAACGAAGGAAATCAATAATTGTTAAGGTTCTATCATATGATTTTTATTTCTGTCTTTCTCTTCTGTCTCCGTTTATACAGGAGACCTATTCATAATTAAAAGCTTAATTAAAATATAATTTTAAATTCTATTCAATCCCAAATCTAATTTGCTAAAGAAATCATTTCGGTAATAAATTAGCATTCGAGAATTTTCTGGAATCAGGGATACAAAGTGTATTAATATGCAGATAGCTATTATATTTGAAGTTCATGCAATTTTCCAGTAAACTTTCCAATAAATCAATGGCCTCCCAGCAGCTTTAATGTAATCGAATATTTACGCAAACTTTAAAACGTGGTTATTTATTGGTAACTTGGAAGGCCTTTATTTATGATAGGGATTTCAGAATTATTTTCTAACAATGGAGGCGAGTGTAATAATAAGAGAAGCCGTTGGGCGTCCTGGTTGCACAGCACGGCGGCGTGTCAACGTTGTCTGTAGAATTCGCAGATGCTTCGACTGGTTAATTAGATCGGGGAGTCTGGGCTGAGTTTACGCTTCAAAGAGCACTATCATGCCGTCTGAAAATGGGGGGAGGATCCCAAAAAGTTTTAAAAAAAAAAAAAAAAAAAAAAAAATAGAGGAAGGGGAAATAAATTTAAGAGGAAAGGGGATTGGGAGGAATGGCTCCCCTGGCTGTGGTGCCAATGATTGATGAGAGTAGCCTACAAAACAGTTGCTCCAATGGAATGGGTTGGTGTGGTTTTTTTTGTTACTACTATTTGTTTGTTTGGCTTTTTTTTAAATATATAACAAATTGCAAATACAACGTAAAACAAATGATTTTCAGTAGTTAGTAGAGTAAATATATTAATATAATCTAGGAAAATATGAGAGTAAATGAGAAAATTAAGAGAATTGGTTTAATTTGGTAAAAATTCATTAAATCAGAAAAATATAAACAAATTATTATAAAAGTTGTTGCCTTTCCTAAATTAGTAAATTACAAGATACTAAAACAAAAATATAAATGTATTTACATCCAAAGAGTTACATCCAAAGAATTATTTTTAATTTAAAAAAATAATATAGGGAATCCCAATTAAAATATATACTGACCCTAATTAGAAGCTTCATCGTCGTCAAGAAGAAATTAACAAAGTGAATCACTGCGGGAATGAGAACTATAACGGAACCTTTTAAAGAAGGAAGTTAAGGGAAATTTAGGTTTAGTCATTCGTACACGCCGTTAATTTGCACTTCCGGTTTATTTTTCATCAATATTAAAGCAAGTCGTTTTACACATAGAATCCAATACGGAAGCTACTGTATCAGTAAACCACCCACTGGCACATGATCGTTGATAGGGAGCAAAGGCCACTTCAAGAATCAAGGGGGGCAATCATTCAATAGCTGGACAGAGGGACTGTGGATCAATGGAGCTCTGGATCACTCAAAGTTTGTAGAAGTCAAAGTATTATGAACTGCTTATGAAGCTACAGTAAATACTGAAAACATTATTACATTACAAATAGAAAACCAACGAAATTTCTCAAAATCTAAAGGAAATGAGTGTCCTTTGCTCTAAATCTCATCCAGCCTATCCATATTTCTCACTCGAGGAAAACCCGTTTTAAATGAGATGTATCCAATGGTCAGTTGACGTGGAATAGACTTTATTCCGTTTTTATAGCTTGTTTTTACTCTGGATTCCACGATCTAATACAGAGTTTTTCAACCCAGTGTGCTGTGAGGATGGTGTTAGTAAGACAATGGTTCCAGTGCATCTGTAATAAATATTTGGCTTCACATATAGTCAAGTGTAATAATCTAGAATAAATTCTGGACATTAAAAAAATTAGACCAGCAGAAATGTTAAACTACATTTTGTTTCGTTCTAACAATGAAGGTTAATAAAATATTAATTCACATTTAAGTCCGCTTTAAAAAAAAATTCAGGGTTCATTGAAGTTTTAAAAAGACTGTTACATTCGTTTGTAAGTAAAACTGGAGATTTTTTTTTAAAGAATTCTATATAATGTGCAATAAAAGAATATAAAAGTCTGATGCCCTGGGATTTTAGCTAATGTTTTAATGCGCAGTTAAGTGAAAGTGTTGAGAAACACTGGTCTAGTGACTAAACGCAAAAATAAATACACATACGTATAAGATAGAATTTTTAAACTTATGTAAGTTTATTTCTCTTTTGTCTTCGTTAAATGATTATTGCTAAATTATTTGATTTGAAGTCTTAATCTATCTTCAAGATGTCTGCCACAACATCTGAATACATTCTTAATTGTCTGAATTACAAAATGCCCGACTATAATACAATAATAAATTGCCAGTGTAGATACAATCGATGTGGTAACGTAGCAATAAAATAAATCGCAAGAAAATCAGAAATGTGGTTATCTTACGAGGTACATACAATTAAAACCATTCATATTGTGATTGTATGATCCATTGTTTAATGCACTTAAGTAATGTATTTCATTGTGATATACTAAGATGTTCGGAATTAGGTCTACTGCATTTCTTTGTAATAAAAATATTCAAGCTCCCACTTCCGAAGTCAGTAATGAAAAAGCATTTACTTGATGATTCAGAATATTCTAGAAATTCGATACGAAATCCGTCATCTTTTATCGAAATAAAAGATTTTTTAAAAAGAATTCGATTCTAGAACCACTAGAGATTTGGCTGTAAGATGAAATATTTTAAATTTTACATAAAACCTATTTTTCTTCTGTTCTTTATTGGTTGTTAAAACCACAATGCGAAATTGCTTCTTATATTCACGCAAATAAATGCTAATATTAACGGTGTCTGTAGTGGTTTTGCTAATATCGTGAAACGGTTCTTATTAGACTATTTTAGAGTCAATAATTCCATCTGATTGTAATTTTGCTAGAAGTAAATGGAGACTATGGCTTCGATAGAAAACTTACAAATCGACTTACTCTATAATTTTGGATAATCCTTTTTTTTTCATATCCACTTGCCGTTCTGGCATGGCCTAGTGATTTAGGCGGCGACCTCCCACGAGGCAGATGTGTCAGGGTTCGAATCCCGGCAGCGGAATGGATGTTTCATTTCCTTTCCTGTATTTCTTAGCCTCTTCTTCACTTTCTCTTCGGGTCTGATGCCATTTCTTAATAGTTTCCTGAGGAAGGTAACGGGAAACCACCTCAGTATCTTTCCCCAGGATATTCTATGGGGATATGCATTCCATAGAATGCGTACTTCCGTGCTCGGAGATCGCACTTCATAAAATAAAATATCCACTTACATTGGTATGCCCAGGAGTTTTGTGGGCGGAGGGTTAAGAATAATATTTGGGCGAAATAGAAGAATCCAAAATTAAACGATGAGAACCTGCCATCCAATCCCCCATCCCCTTTCAAAAAAAAAAAATTGCTGAAAACACCTCTTTCCTTTCTTTTCCTTTTTCAAATGCAATGGGAGGCAGAGTCAGGGCTGTCTTAATAACACTGTAGGCCCTGGGCTAAGCAATGAACTAGGACCATAAATATTTTTACAGACTGTATTGCTGCTTGAAAGTTAAAGAATGTACTGAGTACATTCATTATTTAAGAACATTCATTGAATAATATCTCGAATAATAATAATAATTATTATTATTATTATTATTATTATAGGTAGCATCGATCGTTCATCAACAACTAGCACACAAACATTCACTTATTAAGAACACGGTCCCGTATAGTCCGTCTAAGTCAGCTAGGCAGTCCCTTCAGGCGTTGGGACTGAGAACTTGAAAAAATAGGGGTGAAAGGGTATCAGGGTATTGTTACGAAAATTAAAAAAAGGCCTTATGTGATCCTTTTTTCAGTATTTTGAGAATTCAGCTCTTCGGAAATATAGTTATTTAAAGCCGATAATAACGAGATCAAGCTCTGCCAACACTTTTGTAATCTTTCCTTCCTACCCCCACTTATCTTATACCCTTTCTCCCCTATTTTTTCAAGTTCTCAGTCCCAACGCCTGAAGGGACTGCCTAGCTGACTTAGACGGACTATACTACAAGTACATACCACAAAGCGTATTAGAGTCACCTTCATATAAACTATACTGGGACCGCCCCATTCACACAGACAAAACAATACATCACAATAGACCTGACATCACACTTGTTGATAAGGTCAACAAACAGACCTATCTCATTGATATTGCAGTGCCTATCAGGAAGAGCATGGAGAAAACTCACGCAGACAAGGTCAGTAAATACACTGATCTAGCATATGAGCTCCAGAAGCAGTGGAGGCAGGATCGAGTACGTGTTGTACCCATCGTTCTGTCTGCCACTGGTCTGGTGCCTCACACATTGAACCATAGTCTCAGCACTCTAGACTTCGCAAAAACACTTATACACAACTTCAGGAGCCTGTGATACTGAACACAAAACGCATAGTTAGGAAATTTATGGACACAAGCACACATCCCTAATCATTCTTGCACACGTCTTTACACTCGGCAATATGTGCTTTGGTCCTTGACCCGCCATATTGTTTTTGCTGGGGAAACCCAAGGTTTGAAACATACAAACATAATAATATCAAGGCTCTTTTCCATGACTTAATTGTAGTCCCTTTTTTTCAATTACTTTTTAAGTGAATTCAAATTGATAATGAACATTTGGGAGATAAATTCACTCAGGACAATGTGTCCGTGCATTAAGATGGGTACTGGGTAGAGTAATATGAATGATTAAACCTATGATACTCATTAATCAACAGAGCAAAAACAACTGAATCAAAAGATTAGAATTCAAATAAGAATATATCTCTGTAATCAACATAACTCAAACTATTTACATTAGAAAACTGAAAATTTATTGGTTGGCTTAGGCTATCAACTGAAAGATCTCTAATGTACTTAAAATATCTCGGTCCAAAACCACTGTTGAATTGTATAAAGTTAAAAGCTGTCACTTTAACTTAGGAATTGTTTATTCTAGGAAGTTGATGCTTGAAATGTAAAATTATATTATATAAAAACGTTATTCTGTCTGTCATTCTGTCATAAGACTTTAAGTTTTTCCAATTTTGTGGCCAAACTATAAGAGATAGATTGGTCATGCAAATGGATAAAATGTAGATCTTTTTAAGACAAACAGAATGGTACAAAAATCTTTCGAAAGAAGTTTTTGGTTTCCAAGAGGGCGCCTTTTAAAGGGTCAAATTTTGACTTTTTCTCAATTTAAACGAAAAGTATAAAAGTTGGAAGAGAACATTATATTGAGAAAATGTTGGTATTTGAAAGTTCTATCGAACGATATATCAGTCATTCACAAACGTTTCTGCGTTTGCAAGATACATGCAAAAATGTAAAAAAATTCATGTTGGCTATTGTGAGAAGTTTGTGAAGGCACGTAAAAATGAAACAACTGTACAATTCATGGAAATACGAAAACAAATATAGATCATATTTTCATAAATAAGCATGGTATCGAAACATGCGGAGAAGGCCACAACGGGCTGGGAAGTCGTATATTCTCCGATCTCAATATTAATTTGCTAAATATATACCGTATATATATATATATATATATATATATATATATCTATATCGCCCGTAACACCCAATACTGGGTATGGACGCTCTCCTACCAGAGGAGTTTAGGCTAGATACCGCAAGGGGGCGCCAACCCCAAGGGAAGAAACGGACAACACAGAAGAAAGGAAAGTGAAACACCCATGCCACTGCCGGGATTCGAACCCAGGAACTGGCGCATTGGACGCCACGGCTGGCCGCCGCCGAGCAAGGGTTCCGGAGCGACGGTACCTGGCTAGTTAGGATGTAAGGGATCTTTTGGTAAAAAGAGGACGTAGATGAAATAGGAAAAAAAAAAACATAACTTGATATTACTGTAAACACATTTAATTAACTAATTAGTTAATGAGTAAATAAAAAGTCATTGCGAGAGAGGGTCGTACAAAATTTGCTGCTGTAATTAGGTAATCATAACTAAAGTCTAAGGTCAATAGAACATCATTTTTGGTTAACGAAACATTAAATAATACCAGTAATTAAAATTAGTTAATTCCATCTATAATAACCAATCACCGTAAATAAATGTAAATTATTTTTTTTTTTTCACTTAATTTTAATTTGACTACAAAACAATAATAAAAAGTGTGCATAAACACTTACTCACTTTATACTATCATAAAACTAAATAAAAATTGTAGACATGTATTGTGAGCTCACAAAGAAAATCAATGAAGAGAAATATTAGAAATAAAAACCACAACATCTTTTCTTCTTCTTAAACATAGCTATATTTCGCAGATGACACTTTATCTGCTTCTTCAGGCTTAATACAAAGAATGTTCTTCATAAAAACATAAAAAACAAAGTATTTATGAATTGAATATTAACAATATCAAATCATATATGGTACTTATAATCATACATTGTAATTATAATTAGAAACAATAT
>JAFIDM010009631.1:25079500-25120394 GCA_023159025.1 Thereuonema tuberculata | reverse complement strand
AATCGTGCAATGTCTTTTCAATTATTTTTGAATTTTTCAAGTATTATTTCACTAATATCTATACCTTTCTGCTTGTTGAAACATTTAAAGGTATTGATTACACAAGCCTCTAACATAAATCTTGTTTCCGTATTATGTATATTTCTGTATACTATTTGTACGATTGGGTCCGGATCATGTCCCAATGATATTGAATGGTGGGCCCAATCTGAGATTTCCGGATGGTTGTTCTTTTATACGCTCTCTTAATTTTCTCCTTGTATTTCCAAAATAAATTCCATTGCAGGACATACATTTTAATTTATATATAACTGCTGTAGATTCCATAATTTCTTTGTCTTCCTTTTTTTTATATAACGATGACCCAATCGTACAAATAGTATACAGAAATGTACATAATACGGAAACAAGATTTATGTTAGAGGCTTGTGTAATCAATACCTTTAAATGTTTCAACAAGCAGAAAGGTATAGATATTAGTGAAATAATACTTGAAAAATTCAAAAATAATTGAAAAGACATTGCACGATTTCAATAACGTTTTTATTTTTAATTTTGTTATTTAACTATGTAAATGATCCTAGATTGTTTTCAATCGTAATATTTAACGTGAATGATTCTATATTGTTTCTAATTATAATTACAATGTATGATTATAAGTACCATATATGATTTGATATTGTTAATATTCAATTCATAAATACTTTGTTTTTTATGTTTTTATGAAGAACATTCTTTGTATCAATAAGCCTGAAGACGCAGATAAAGTGTCATCTGCGAAATATAGCTATGTTTAAGAAGAAGAACAGATGTTGAGGTTTTTATTTCTAATAGTAACTGCCACATTCGTATTATATATGAAGAGAAATATTAACAAGCTTTCGTATTATTTTCTTTCATTCTTGTTCTTCTGTTTAATTATTGTTTTTGTGGAAATTGTCACAAACGTTTATCAAATATGTAAATAATTAAAGCTTTTCTTCATCGTATATTGAATAATATTGAATTACTTTAAAAAGACAAGGTGACAAATTAAAACGATCACTTTTGAATTTGCCAAAAAAAAAAAAAAAAAAAATATCTGTTTTTATGGATCTCTTAATTTTTTTACATATTTCGAAGTATAATTATAAATTAATTTTGATAAATTCTATTCTCGAAAGGGAGCAAATGCATTACTGCATTCGATCTCTGACTCTACATAGAAGATTTGGAGTAATGCTTTCAAATTTTGGGTGAATCCTGGCCTTCAACTTTTCAATGTCATTGAGTCTTTGAGAAAACACTCTCTGTTTCGAGTAAAGACAATATTGTTATATTCGGTGACCATGGAGGCCACGGAATGTTCCTAAACTGGGAAATGACGAGTCTTCAGAAGAAGATTCAGGTGCAGTTTTTCTCTTATGATGTAATAATCCAACCTTGTTGAAGTATAGTTGACACTCCTCTCTGTTAAAATTCGCGAACGATAAAACCCATGAATTTCTCGTAGCCAAATATCTAAACTTTATTGTTTGATAAAACCCATCAAACAAAACATCAACAACAAAAAAAAAAAAAATCACACTTTTTTCTAGACACTACAGGAGGAATGTTCACTTGGAGAACATCATTTTTAAAACGTATTTTAAGAATTCTGAATGGTGTAAAAAATCAAAGGTCTTAAATACAAATTTCCACTTATGAGTTTTTTATTTCATTTATGAAATGTGTTACTTTAATTTTTTCACCGTTTATCTCAAGAAGAAACATTCTTGGTACAAAATTCTTAAGAGAAACGTACCATCATGGAAACAAGGGAATGACGTAATTCCCTAAACGGTGTTCATCTCATATTAATGTCTACGTACTTAAAACTGAATCACACAACATAAAAATAATAATGTTTATAATCTCAGTCAGCGCAATGGCTTCCTCCCAAAACTCATCCCTCCCTCCCTCTTATCTTCAATGGCCACCACACCCTATGGTGAACGATCACAGTGGATGAAACCTATCGATTGGTCAAAAGACCCTACATGTATTTAGTTTCCAATTCTGATCTATCTGTGCGTTAACTGATTAATATGATAATCACTCGACATTATTCCCCAATTCAAAAGTTTTTAGAAAGGATCCATGCCCAAGGACTTCTAAACTGATTTGAAAAGTTTCCTTAGGACATAATAGACATACTAAAAAGAAATTCCCAAAGTCTAATTACTTCAACTTAATAAACTAATACACTAAGGTCTAAGATAGTTGTTAGAGTAAAAGGGTAATTTCGGTATTTCTGCCTCGGGCTCTATTTTGACGCTTTCACAGCTTGCAATCATTGAAATGAAAAACACTATCCAATCAGATGATTATTCCTCCGTCTTCAACATAAAATGAAATCAATCTGAAGTCGTCAACATTTACTTCGAATATTTTTTGTTTTGTTTTGATTAGGTTGATCATAAAATGTCAATATTATTGTGGTTTCAATGAATTAAAAAAAGTCATAATTAGCTGGAGTCATGATTAGAACGTTTTGAATTTCATTAAGTCGCCCGAACAAAAAGTAAACAAAACCATTTCGTTTAATTGAAGTGCTTCCAAGACGGAATAGTAATGGAGGCTTCATTATCTGTCTGCAATAAAATTCAAAATACATTGATGGAGAGGGAATTTTGTAGGGCTCTGGAAATAAACCTACGTAGAACTTCAAAAAGTTATTTGCTAATGGTTGGCCTCAAACTAAAACAATAATAATGAAAGTCCATAGGAAATCTATCAGATTGTACCATGTTCTGAGCTTGGCACTGAAGGTCTGACTTCAGCCCATGAAATAAAATCAATCCTTTTTAATTTTGCAAATTTGAATATTACAGTAGTTTATGTAAGCTATTTAACAACTACCCGCGTCCCAAATAACAGCGCGCCTGAAGTTTCGCGCCTTTTTCTTCTCAGAGACGCCCAGATGACCTTGTGATCAACGTCGAAGTTTTTTCAACAAGGAGCACCAGACTGCGTTCCGAATTGGGGGAGGATTTATTTATGTATTCCGCCCGCGCCATTCCGAAAGGGAAGTAAGGCTACGCCTAAAGAATGGACATAGCGGCGTCTCGGACCAACCAGAAGACAAAAAGAAAGAAATGGTTGTATTTTTTCTGCAGATTTAGGAGACTGGGTATCAAGAAAAATACCCACATTGTGTTTTCCAAATTTACCTTCTTGTAAATTCAAGCTATTTCACGACACCCGTGGACCAAGCAATAAAGAAAACACTATATTAGGTTTTGAAAGAAATAGAACACAAAGGTAGATATTGTCTGGTGGGTTGTAATTTACTGAAATACTGGATCTATTTGAGGGTCAGAAGAGACGGGAGAAATTACTTTAAAATTACAGTCAATTGAATTCGAAGCGTACAGGAAGTAAACAATGCTCTTAAATAATCTTAAGGTATATTAAATCAAATATTATAAAACTAAAATAGTGCTAATAAAATAGTTAAATGTTTAATAAAAAAAGTCTGTATTCTTCATAAAGACACATTGTGCTGACTTGGCTTTTGTTGGAGGAGAATTCTACTGTTATTCAATATTTTCAATAATTGTCATAAATAATATTTTAAAAATAAAATTACGGAAGTGAAACTTGGATAATTCGATCTTGTTTAATTCGAAATTCTGGATAATTCGAATTTTTTGCTCGGTCCCTAGAATTCTGTATTGAAATAATGTTAAAAAATCGTGGATAATTCGAATTTTATTTGGGATAATTCGAATTTTTCGTACGATTGTCCTTAAAATATTATGGTAAAAATTGTTCCTGAGACTTTTCTCAGCTAAGATACATTATTTATTTTTACGGTCTTTCTAAGGAAAACAAAAGCGAGGGTTGGAATGTCACTATGTGGGGATTTCCGAGGATTTTTCTGTCCATCCTCTGTTGTTACCCTCCCCCCTCCCACACCGCTTCGGTCTTAGAGTCACGTGCGCTTCCTGTGAATGATTTAATGCGGTTATATAAAATTTTTAGTTTTTGTGCTTGTGCTTTATGTATTGTTTCTATGCTCTTACTATGCCATTGTCAAAAGCTAAAGCTGCTGATAAGTCATTAACATTAGCTGAAAAGGTAGCGGTGATTAAGGAAGTGGAAAAAGGCCTTAAAAAGAAATCGGAAATTGCCAAGGAATATGAAATTCTATCCAACATGTAATCGACATATTTGAAGAACAGAGATAAAATCTTGAGCAGCAAAAATGGCAATGGAAAAAATAGAAAAAGAACGTGAGGACCTGGCAACCCAGAGGTTGGAATCATATGCTAGGACACAAAGATTGCATTCAATGAAGCAATTAAAAATATCTGCCTTTTTTTTTTTTTTTTTGAAAGTGATGAATAATTAAGCTAGTAAAAAATGTTTGATTTAATGAAAAAAAATGTAGCAGTATTCATAGATAAAGTTTATATGTTAAATCTTTGATCGTGGAATTAATCTTTTTTATTTATCTCTTCTGTTTGAGAGAATATATGTAATTCGAATTTTTGGATAATTCGAACTTTTCTCTGGTCCCTTCAGCTTCGAATTATCCAAATTTCACTGTATTACGAAAAATAGTCAAAGGAAACATTTCCAATATGAACTCCCAATAGATTTTGGTATAATGAGCTTTTTTTTAAAAAAAAGAATAAAAACCCATGAATTAAGAAAAACAACATAAAATAGCTACAAAAGTAATTAACTATTTTCCTAAACCATAAATTAGTTATTTTTATTTCACAAATAATTTTAATTGAAAATGACTGAATTTCCATCTCTGTTACGGCAGAACTCTGTACTTGCTGATGAGCGCCAAGTAACATGAAACAGCCCTCCGAAGAAGTCATTTGTGAATGCAAAGGTCACATTAATAATATCTTAATAATTTTGTATCTAACAAATGAATTGTTATAAATTCTGTGAAGCATTTTAGTGTATGTAATAAATTTCTTATTTGAGTAGAAAATAACAAAGTAACGAATACTTTCAGAGTTTAAGAAATTGATTTCTTGTGATCTGACAGGTTTTCGCATTGAAAAGTCTTTTTTTTTTTTAAAATCCCAAAACCAAGTGTTTGGTTTGTGTTTCCAAGGAATAAAGGTTCCATCCAAAATAAATTATATTAAAGTAATATTTAAACGTCAACTAATTCTTATTAATTTAATTAGATTTCCGTATTTGATAAAAAATTTAAAATACTGATGAATTAAAACTGTTGTGAAAGTAATTTTTTGATTTGTGCAAAATTACACATTTTCAAATTAAAACATTTTTTTTTTTTAAATAAAAATATGACTTTTTTTGTTATCTGATACTCAATCCTATTACAGAAATATACATGCAAATAATTTTCTATGTCAATACAAAGCTTATTTCTTCACCTACTTCCTTTTGGCGACTGCGGAATTTAAACAATAAAACTAACTGAACCTGATTCTGGAAATATCTTTACTAAATTGATATTGTTATATTTGCATTAAACAAGATAGTGATAGCGATTAGTAAACCAATCACAATGCTTCGCAACGTCTTCTGATACGTATAAGAAAATATAATTGATATTGCTTTAATTTCCTTATTATTATAAATGTGATTGTTGCGAATGCAAAAGGCGCAATTGTTGCGATTATTGTGATTGTTGCGCTAATGTACCTGTCATTGTTGCGAATGCAAAAAGCGCAATTGTTGCGGTAATGATACCTGTCCACAGACAGACAAAGCGGGATTGTAAGCCTTCTGATACTTGTATCAGAAGACTAAAAAAGAAATTATTTCGTCAGCATCGATAGTTTAGACCCATTCTACTCTATTAATACTAGTTTTATCAAAAATTCTATTCAAAATAAATTTTTAATAATAGAATATTTAATTTTAAAGAGGGCAAACCAGTAATTTTTATTGGAGAATTCGGGTTTTTTTGTTTTTTTTTGTTAACTTATTTCCAATAAATCATTACTGATAAACCATGCAGAGGATTCAGTGATACAGTATTTGTATTGTAGGTTCAATGATGTATAATAGCGATTAAAGTATTGACAGATCTAGAATAGTATATGTATCGTAACACCTGAAGTTCCCAAATAATTTATAAGCTCAGATATACAGGATTTTTAATTATCTTTCACATTTTAAAACACTATGATAATTCAATAATACATGTTTATTGATAAAAATAATGAAACAGGATTATAATATCTACCGTTTGACAAAGGAGATAATTATCTCCAGGCTAATTAATTTCTGTATTTATTGGCTTTTTTTGTTTTACATCTCAGAACTTATGATATAAAACCTTATCAATTTTAAGTGTAGTGTTTATATATTGACTTGATATTTGTGATCTCCTCATTTGATGGACGATGACCTCTGAAGCGTAGGTGCAAAGCAACACCAAATTGAGACAAGCGTTAGCTGCCCGAATGGATAGACAAGGAAACACTACTAAAATAGGAAACCAGAAGGGCTTCAGACCTATTTGGTTTAAACAATTTCACTTTTGTCATTAGTATTACTTATTGAAATTATTAATGATTTTCCAAATCTAAATGTAGTAGCTCTGACAAAACGCCTGGCGAAAGCTTTCTTAAAACACATTTAATTCTGTGAAAACTTGTTTATTCAATGCTTTCTAGGAGGAAATGTTTTTAGATCCACTTCCGTTCGATTTGGATTCACTTCACTTCATTTACTCAAGGAGAATGTAGGAAAGAAATGGAAGAACAATAAAATCAATTTACATTCTTTTTATCCTTCGTTTCTAAGGAAAGTGGGATTCATAATCACTCAATCTCCTAAATAACTTTTTAATTATTTGTAGATTTTTTTGCAAATTGGCATGAATATTTAACTGAAGGACATGAAACCATCTAACTTCAATATTTGAAGGTTTTTTGTTTTTCCGTACTCGTCAAAAATCAACGTGTGAAGCCAAGAAAATCCCCAAGAATAGTTTTAGAAACAATGATGTCTAACAATGGATATTAATCCTTTTAAGTTAATCCACTGATGTGCGCGCTTTGATATGATTAAAATTAAACGATTGTGTACAATTTTAATGCAGATTTCAAGTTTTTTTCAGAAAAATGGAAAAAACTGTATTTTATGTATCTTTATATTAGAGATATCATTTAAAAGTAAACATAGAATTTTCTTTCCTAGGTTTTTCACGACTTAAAAAAGTAGACATTACCTGTTTATACATATATTATTAATGAATATAATCAAAATTAATTAAAAGTTTTAGAAATTTAAAAGCAATTTCGAATTATCTAGCATTTAATTAGTTACTGAGATAATTTCCAAATCTTTAGATAAGGATTTTAGATAAAAAGAAAGAAGGAACAAAACTAATACTGAATTTAAAGATATTAACTATGATGTATTTTAAGAAGTTTAGTGTCCATCCCCAATTTGAGAGTTATATTGAATAAATAAATAAATAAATAAATAAATAAATAAATAAATAAAATTCCTAATATATTTCTAAATACAGTATTATTGTAGTAACTTTGTAACGAATCCTTCTTTTTCTGTCCTCAATTTGTCTCTGATCTATTTGCCGCGTGTAGAATGGTCTGTGCCTCAATGAAAATATCAACAAACAAACTAGTGCTAATGAAACTGGATCCTGTAATGAAATTCACTGCCACTGTGAGAAGGCGTCAATGTCGATCTGAAACCGAGAAAATGAGTTCCACAATAGACACTTTCTTAGATGAAACGAACTACGAATATGAATTCGCTCAAGGGAAAAATGAAGAAACTGCACTGAGATTAAATTGCTAAAGATTATAACGTTCAAATAAGAAAAAGGGCATCATTCGTTTCGTTTTAGAAATATATATTGTTATTTAGTTATGACTTTTTTTTTATATTTCCTTATAATATTATTATTGAAATTAATTTAATGATTTAAGTACAAACATGAATTATCGGTAACAAGTTAAGTATCCTAATAAATAATGTTATCAAAAGAGATTCTGAAAGATTTATTTAAAAAAAATTAATTATATAAAAAAACTTTAAAAAATGAAAATATACTAAAAAAAAAAAAAAAAAAGCTGTAATTTTTTTTTTAACAAATATTTATTGAATGAAATACTCAATAAACTTACTAAAAAACATTTTAAGTTATATATTTAAGAAATAATAAAAAACATACATTACATAATTAAAAGGGGATCCTTGGACAGTTTGAGTATTTCTTTCAATTCTTAGTTTTACCACACATGTTAAATACACCAATAAAAAATATTTAGAAATACGTAAAAGAAAATGTTTTGAAATCTAAGTGAAAAATTTTATTTTGAATTCAAAAGTTTCTAAACTTATTAGATGGAGGATATGAATAATGAAACAAAGTTTAATCTGCAACATAAACAAAATAAAGTACGATAATGGAATCTAGCAAGCCTTTAGGAAAAACAAAAGGCGTGCAGCTTTATACATATAACCAAACGAAACAAATGAAGGTCACAGAGCACTCCAATGCTCATCTACAGTCATTCCAGGTAAGAAACTATTTGACAGAGGGTTGAGTGAACCCTGCAGTCTGTCGGAAAGAACAATCGCCCACAACAGAATAGATATATATAAAAAAAAAAGATGGCAGTGGTTTCCCTTTTTTATCTTAAGGAAAAATAAAAGCACTGCTTCTTTCAAAAATTTCAGTGGCTAATATTGCTTACAATGTTATTAGTATTCAGGAAATATTCAGTCAAAGACTGTTTAAACAGTAAGAAACAGAAGTTTGCATGAACATTATAAAGACTGCGTGCTTAGGATAAACAAGGTAAAAGATAACAAGTATTGATGTTATGCACCAAAGCCCACGTCAGGTCAGGGAAGGATCAGAGAAACACTAAAATTTGACTTTCCCGATACCCACACATCTCTGATTCAAGGCAAGGCGTATTACAAATAGTAAACTCAGAGAATCGCTAGGGAATTGTTGATTATTCACAATAAAATAAAACCTGTGAAATCATAAGCTAAATCTGTATACCCCAACCAGTAGGCTAATACTGAACCAATGAACGAACTTGCTTAAAACTTAGCATTTAAAAGTAAAAGAATAATAACCTCAAAAGTTAATAAATGATTTCAAATAAATAAGAACCGGGAATTGAGTTTAATTAAATAAATTCAACTAGTGTAAAAATGTGAGACAGTTATTTCAGTTGAAACATGTAAATACCATTCCATACAAGAAGGCTCCAAGTTCATTCAGGGATTTTTGTTCCTAACAGCGATATTAATAACATAGTCAAAGATTGAATACTCACAACTCTAATACATCTTTGTATAGGAAATGTCTATTGTCAAATCAAACTTGTAATCATTGGAAAGGAGACATAATGGGTTCAGCCACGCAAGTATTGAAGACTGTGGAAGTAGAGGAATTCATTCACTGAAGATCATGTCAGTGGAGGATAATTAACATTTCGAACGTGCTAAGTTACAACTATAATGATCATATAAATTAACATCTGGTTACGGCTTTGAACGATCGTATAACAGCTAATAAAGAGTAAGAGAAAGTTATTTGTCGAATATTAAGTTTCATAATGACGTCATCATTGCAAAGTTGCAGCATTGAATTTATTTATTTCTTTATTACTTATTTCAATAAAATTTTCTTAGAAATAATAAAATTCCTATCAACAGGTGCTTGAGTTACGTACGGAAGATATTAACAAAAGAACTAAAACAACTAAGTTCTAAAAAAAGAACAAGGATCTTGATGTAGTCTAGGTTTTAAATTTCGGTTAAACTTTCATCTTTCAATGACGTGCCTACAAATGAATGAATGCTTTTCTACCCTTTTCCGTCAAGGAAGTCACGTGGGATGTGTTGTTGAATACTTTCCATGAATTGTATAACTACTTAATGCTATTAAGAAACTGGAGAAGCACGGTGCGTATATTTCTCCCCCCCACCCCACCCTCCAAATCTCGAAATATAAAGAATGGACCCTATTTTTCTTTTGATATTTTTTTTTTTAGTCCGTTTCCTAACTTGGACCCCTCCAAAATAAAATCCTATATATATGCCCCTGTGGGAAAAGATAAAAAACAAAAGCAACAACAACAAAATTGTAACATTGTTTAATGATAACTGGTCAAAGTGAAGTACTCCAACTGAGAATCTAAAAATATATCTCAAATTTATTATTTTTTTTGTGTTACTGTGAATTCTCGGAGAGTTACCTTACGGGAAATAGAGATGAACTTTAGATAGTTTATTTAAAATTGTAAGCGATTCCAGTATTTCTAAATTTCCACACCTTCTTTTTCAACTATTTGGATGTATTTTTTTCCCCAATTTTGTATTTAATGGAAAAAAAAAAAAAAAAAAGGAAATTTTAGTCTCTAACAACAAAAAAAGCTTTTTTTTATCTTTTAACTTAGGGAGGATCACGCCCAAAGGTTTGCAGCCATTTTTTTTGTAATGGATGGGAAGATCAAAGTGTTGGTATTATTATTTTCAAGAATTTATTATTATTAAATAATAACTGAAGGATACTTCTTGAAACCTTTCTTCTCTCTTCATAATGACTGTCTTTTTGCTTTGACTGACGCCACCATCACAGGAAGTGCAATTCCGATACAAAAAAAAAAAATAGTTTCCGAGGCTGTTTTTGGAAGTTTATTTATAATTTTTTTTTCCTTTCATTCCTCCCACGTTCTCCGAATCCGGTCCTCCTGGCGAGGGAGGCTAGAGAGCGATCGCTGGAAACGCGGTCGAGTCCACTATCGAACGCAGGAGGGGTTATTCAAAGATGACTTCCCCCAAGAGGCATGGCTTCTGCTCCCGACCTCCTGTAAGGGGAGAACCAAGCCATCCCTTTTGCGGTCTCCATAGCAACGCCAAACCCACGTTCGTGGGGGGTCCAGAAGTCAATCTCCCTCACTCCTTCTATCCCTTTTATGGAAAAGTCCAGAAAACAAGCCCAAACGAAAACAAACAAATAAGGGCTATCAAACATCATTTCGTCTGAATGGATCTACCTGTCTGTCTATGTGTCTATCTAACAGCTCAACAGTTTATGTGTAGAAAAATAAATTACAATTTGTTTTATTTACCTAACAATGCCTAGGAAACTATAAAAAAAAGTTTTAAAAAAGAAATTATTCATTTAAAACGAAAAATATTGAATTAATTTAGTTCAACTGCTAATAAAACGATTTGTAATTCTAGAAATTCCATAAGGAAACTATTAGCTTTTGAATTTTTATTTACTTATTCCATTAACTTTCGAGAAGTTTTTTCTGAAATGAAGTTACAGAATAGAAAGTTTTTTTATTTTTACTTTTTAATTAAACTAATATTTTTTAATCAGCAAAAGTTATTAATATTTAATTTTTCTTTCCTCAGATTCTAATGAAGTTTTACTATGTTTTACTGTTTATAAAGGCAAAATATTAACCGAAAAATAAAAGTTTGCGTTTTTTAAAAATCTTCTACATGAATCATCAGATAGAAAACTTGAAATACAGTAGAATAGTAAATTGCATGTAAATAAATATTAAATAAAGGATGTTTCGTTGACGATTCCCAAGATGACTATGGTTACAATGTATGAGTAAACATATCCTCTTAGTTATCGGGTTGGTGAAATCTGGCTTTTGATGGATGAATGAAATCTAAACAAATTTTATAAAATGATTATTTATACTTCTGTCAATTTATTAACCGGAAAAAAAACAACGATGGAAGAAAGATAGCATCTGCTCCGCTGAATTTTATCATTAAATATCAGATATAATTCCCGATTTCATCTATGTCTCGATGGTTGTGGGTCTCGGAAGCCTTTATACTTCCTTGCTACCTTGAATTTTCATGACCTATTCCCTAGTTATAATATGATAACTTATAATAACTAATATATATAAGTACAGTAGAGCCCCGATTATCCGCGGCATTGGTGGCAAGGGCTTCGGGGATAACGAAAATCGCGAATAAAGGGCTATACGCACTACTCCGTCTTCCGTAATGTTTCCGTAACGTAATTGCTTAAGTGACGTAGTTATGTCTTCATGGTCACAAGAATGGGGAACAATTACGTGAAATAAAAATCACATTTGACCATATATTTCTATTAATCTATATTCAAAAATTTGCCATCCTAACAATTTCAGGCAATTGTTCCCAATTCTTGTGACCCTGAAGACATAACTACGTCACGTAAGCAATTACGTTACGGAAACATAACGGAAGACGGAGTAGTGCGTATAGCCCTTAACCCGAAAAAAGACTAAAAATAAGGTGTAAACACGAAAAAAAAAATATTTCACCATTAAAAAACTACGTTTTATTGTACAAAAACATACTATGTAAAACTTTTAAAATATGTACAGTAAAGCAGAAACCTTTGCTCTACGTTTGCATCCATAAATTTCGAGAAGGCCTATAGGATCACGATGCACAATAAACCTGTCAGTAATTTTCGACCTTCGCACTGTAGGGCCTATTGTATTTTCCCTGTTGTTGGCTTGGATTAAAATTGTTTCTTTTTTGAGGTTCGTAATTAAAAAAAAATTTCGCGACACTCGCGGATAATCGGGGCTCTATTGTAATATTATAATATAATATACGATTAAGCAGCATAGGATTCTATGCTTGTTCGCTGTTTTTACTGTTCATTTCAAATGAGTGATGAAGCCACAGTATTTAAAATTAGTTAAGCAATTAAAATTTAAATAAATAACAACAATTTATTATTTTACTATTATCTTTTCTTCAAATCTTCCATTTATTACCTTCTTCTTCCTCTTCAAACAAGAGAACTACCATGTCGTCCAATAATGCTTTAATAGAAAATGAGATGTGTCCTGTATGTGATAACAGGTGGAAGAAAATCCCCTGGGAAAATCCCCAGAAACCGAGGGAAATGAAAATTCAGGGCGGGACTCTCCAATCTGTAAGCAATCGATTGAATCGTATTCAGTAGATACCAATAGGCAGCTCTGACACAATCTAAGGTAATTTTCTTGTTAACTAAACAAGCTAATAAAAAAGTGATTCAATAAACATTACAAAGAAACCTCAAATAAATCTAACGTTACTAATTAAAAAATATTTTATTGTAACTGAAGTATCTTTTTAATCTTATTTCTAATGAAATTTGTTCATCAAGACATTAATTTGAAAACATCGAAATTATCAGAAAAAGTGAAAGAAAACGAAAAAATATTTTTTGTTCTAAATAAAAGAATTATTTTTTAAGAGAAAATTAAAAATCGCCAAGATTTATAAGACACAAGATAATAGTACTTTGTTTAGGTTCTGATAGTATAAATAAAATAATCAATGATGTGTTAAAGAAGATATTCAACGAGTAGAATAATATTGAGATGTTCTTGAAAAAGTTTAACGCTAACCGTCCTTGAAATGTTCTTGTTTTTATTATTTTTTTTTAATCGTAAAATAATAAAACGATAAGTTTCCGCTTATCTTTGAAGTAGATAATCTTTTCAATACTAACATATTTTCCATTTTCTTAAGAAAAAAATTAAATTGGCAAATATCTGCGTAATTTATCGAAATCCAATCAATTAATCATATCAAATTAATGCAAAACTAAAATAATTTTACATCCACAGTTAGAAATACGAACAAATTTTAATTAATGTTTTCATTAATATGTTTGTATTGCTGTGCGGTTTTGAAAGGCAGAGCTACCACTAGCCGGACTATGTTACTCCGCAGAGGGGTGATACGCTGAGATGGGTACTTTCCTAAGAAATTCTTTTGGACATTTTCGCTTTTAAGAAAAAAATAACGAGGAGCATTTTTGCAATAGTATTTATTCTTTCCCGAAAAGCGCAAATAGAACGCAGCTACTAGTAAACTAACACTATAAAAAGTAAACTTCTCATCTTTATTTCTCCTCACCCCTATTTTGAAGAAATCGAAGGAGACCTGACGCATGCGCAAAAGCGTTGAAGGCTCTCGTAAACAAAACCGAACAGTATGCATATTTTTTTGTAATGTCATATCAATTGTTGTTACGCTGAAAACCCCTTGAAAATAAATAAAAATAACTGATTGGAAATTTTTTTAACATTCAGTTTTCCCTATCATAAAATCTTGAACAAATGAAAATATTTTTAAGCAAATTCAAAGTTGTTATAGTCCATTCACTGTAAATCTGAAGACACGTGACAACTCCTTTTATGGTAAACGATTGAACATTAGTTACTCCGCATACTTCCGTTTTGAACATGGCGGCCACTGAACACACACCGTTGTTCGTTTTGCCAACAAAACGTTGAAGAGTCAATCGAGAGGAATCATTTGGAATGTTCTTTTTTACTTCATCTATCTCTATCATAAAACGGCTGAAGCAACGGGTATTTCATTTCATTCAGTGTTCAATATTGTTAAGGAAACCGAAGCCTCGCTTACCACTAAGCCTCGCCCATTGTTTGAAACACCGGGCAAGAAAAGGGAGCAGCCGGCATCGATAACAGAAATGGACGACTAAAAACAAACTTTTTATGAAATCGAAAATACGGAAATAAATAAATAAAATGAATAAATAATATATTCTTAATATTGAAACACCAATAAAAATAATAAAAATTAAGCATTGTAGCGCGATGACGAATTTGATGTAAACACCGGAAGTAACTTACAACGACATTTCAGACACGATCAAGCAATTACTCGAGTGAAGACAGGAAATGATAATGATTGGTTAACTGAGATCAATGAGATTGGTTAACTGAGATTTACTGAGATCTTCATTCTTACAGTAAATAGACTATAGTAACAGTAATAATAAATTAGGGAAAGTACATTTAAAAATTGAATCAAAGATAGATATACGCTGATTAACAATGGACATGTAAATAAATAATGGTTCTAAACTTAAGTAAAAGACCATCCTGATAATTTAGACTGGCCTTGTAGAGTGTTACTTCCAACCGTTGCTGTACTTTATGGTACAGAATTACTAATATTGCTATTCTGTACCATATACCAAACTGTACATATATCTCCTACAGTTTAGACGTTGTCTAGCTCTCTCTGTATTTGTGGATAACTGAGATGAGTAGAGTCCAAGAATATAATTGATATGTTTGTTTGAGATAGGAAAGATAGACATTACCAGACGATTGCAGTTGTACGATCAAGTGTTGTCCTGTTGGAAAATGAAATCAGGAAGTTCCATGACGCTACGAAAATCCATGAAAATACGATGAATGAAGAGAAACTCATCCACACATTAGTAAAGTCAACTGTTTCATACAATCGATGTTCTACCACAACATGTCATTGCCTGTGTTACAGAATTCAAAAGATGTCTCCATATGAGATGATCAAAAGATTATCATTGGAGTTAATCCTATTGGCATGTAAGCTGCCTGGACGAGATACTATGATGTGTATTTAATGGAAGACATAGTCATGCACGTGGGAAAGGAGCGTTCAGCTACCAGTCGGGTAGTGGTACGCGATGAAACAGGATGATCCAGATAGATAATAGATAGTGAAAAGAAATAATGTTAGAATTGCTTCGGCATGCAGAAGGATTCAATAATCCTTTCGTGATGTTGTTTCCTGGGATTCAACTATTCCTTCTGGATGCCCTCATGCAACTCAAGCCAGGACAAATCACGTGGTCAATGTGTCTTTCGATTACATTATCATGACCAACCAGTCTTATAAAAACCAACTGAGCAGCCTATATCTCAAACTCATTCATATAATTGATAGCGGCTCCATAGAAACATTCTCAAATTAGAAAAAACACAATGGTCAAAACTTTCACAGAATTTGTTTTGATGATGCGTCCTGTTACAGCGATCCTCGTTCAGACCGACACAAATTTAATCATTTGTTTACCAGCCACGCTCAATTTTCCTATCATTTTTAACGCCGACAGGATCATTCCTTAGGGGTGGAACTATCATTGAATTAAGGGTGATTTATCTTATTATCGAAAAAAAAAAAGAAAGTAATTATACAGATTATCGACATTTATTGGCATTTCTGCTATCGATTTTTTTAAAGTAACTTAAAAATAAAGAACGGGGAGTAAAATTAAAGAAAGTTTTGTAAGGTCGACAAAGATAAGATTTTTACTAGAAAAGAAAATTATTCTGTGATTGACAATATAAATACGGGGCCCGTAATCTAATAGTTTAAAGGAATAGCTACAGCTGGGCTGTGGGCTGAAGGAGCTGGGTTCAATTCCTCCGCGGAGGTTGGAGTTTTTCCCCTACATGTTTCTCCTCCCAAGGTTCATCCAGTCCTTTGTAGAATGGAATCGGATTTCTTTCACAGTTGGGAGGGCGTTCGACTGACCACTCGACCCAACTTCAACCCAATAGTAGCGGAATCGTTGGGACCTGCACCTCCTAAAGGGGTCAGCTATAGGCCTGTAAAGTGGGATCTTTTAATTAATATAACAATACATTTTTTTCTGAATTGCATAATAGACTAATGTTATATATCAACTGAAAAATCATTAAAACGTGTGATTATTGTTTCCCCATTTCGGCTTTCTCTTGCTCTTTTTTTTAATCATTCTTAGTTCTTTCCTGTTTTTGACGATAACTGTATGCATTTGATGATTTGGTTGAATAGAATTAGAGGATCTTTTTTCACCTTCAATTTTGTACTCTCTTTCACAAAACAAAACAATGGTTGCCTAGAATCACATGTGACCTTGACAGTCAGAAAGCAGGCCCATATTTAAAGACCCACGGCCCCTAGACCCTACTTGAAATTGCCCCCCCCCCATCCCGAAGCCTTTTTGGAAATTTAGCAAATAACATGCACTAGTACAGAAAATATAATTTTTAACAACCAAAAAAAAAAAAAACAGTTCAATCCTATTTTAACAACCAAATAAAAAAAAACAAAAAAAACAGTCCATACCATTTTAACAACCAAAAAAAACAAACAAAAAACAATCCAATACAGCGGGGCCCCTCGGCTGGCTGGGCCCCTAGGCCAGGGCCTTCTAAGCGGAAATCCGGGCCTGTCAGAAAGACAAACAGCAGCAGCTGAGTGACAGCAGAAATGGCATCTTGTGTTTCATGACATTTTAGTTCAGTTGTTTTACGCTAGTTGGCGCTCAGACCAACTACCTGAGAACAAGCAACAGATTCAATACGGAATAAACAAATAATTCTTATACAGCTTTAAGAATTGCTTCAAAGGAATTAGTTAGATAGATTAAGCTCTTGGCTTTTGTGAGGATTGAGCTATTTCCTTAGAATACATAAGAAATTGTATTCGGTCGATGTTACTAACTGTATCGAATTGTTAGAAGATACACAAACTTCTATATTTTATGTTAAACCTTTCAAAAACAAACTTTTTTTTCTCCAAAATTTACGCTTACAAGGGAATTACCAAGGAAAACAAGGGTCCGAAAGGATAAATGAAATTTCAGTAATAATAAGTTTACAAGTAGTAAAAACAGGAAATTCTTTTAGTAATGGTTTCTGAAAATCTCGGATCAGAGAAACTGAAACTTACAGAATTTATTCTGTAATTTTATTCCATTCGATATTCTTTTTTAACAAAAAAACAAACAAAACAAACAACTTACATTGATTTGGAAGAAAGAGGTTTGTACACTTTACTATTTGGATAAATTTTGAACTAAATCATGTAATAATAATTAAGTTGAAAATACGATTTTAAGTTAAGCTCTTTCTTGCCAATTCCAGAATTTTATGATTCCCTACAAGTGAATGCTGAGCCTTCATCCAATAATTAATATCAAATAGTAGAGTCAACATTTCCTGTGATCATGTGATTGGAGTCGTATCATGTGTTAGACGTAATTACTGGGCTATTTAATTCTGAATGCAGCCTCGGGTGGAACACAGGAAAGGCGTTCACACATTCACCGCCTACAACAACAAAACGCAGATTTACTTCGCTTTATTTGCAGATTATTAGGGGAGTTGAACAGGATGGAAAGAAAAAAAAAAACTTGTGAATCTACCATTAGGTAGCTGAACATAAAAAAGGAACTGAATCAAATTTAATTCCTGTGTATTTTCCATTTCGCTTTCTTCCTTCTTCCTTCATTTATGATTTCCTATTTTTTATGATCATTCAATATTTTTGTAGTTAAAATAAATGAGATCAAAACATGATTATTTTTCAGAGAATATCTAATCAAAGTCTTTACAATCCGGGTTCCCAACCTGAGGGTCGCGATTCCCAAAGTGCTTTCTGGTAGGTCACCGCTGTTATTTTTAGTTGCAATTATTTTTGTAGGAAATTTAACCACGATGGTTTTTCAACACTTATTTATTTCAATTTGGCTACACTGCAACATTTGTACTAGTGGTTGTAATACTGATTTTTGATAAATGAAAAAGAAGTGACTTACGGTCCACCATGACGGATACTTAAAAAAAATAAAAGTCCTCCACGTTCATATATATTTATCATTTTATATTATTTCAATTATTTTCTGTGGTGGGCTTTAATATTTTTTAAAATTTATGCCGGGCGAACCTTGATCTACTTCATAAAAATAAAATGTACTAATGCAGTGTTATCATTAGAATACAATTATGTTATAAATAGTAAACTGAAAACAATTATTCATTAAGATGCAAAATTCAATATCAAAATTCATTTTTAATCGGTGTCTCAATGTTTGAATAACAGACTGTCGAATACAGATGAGTTGCTACACTAACGCATTTAAAGATCACCCTGTATGTTTTGCTAATGCCGCCATGTTTGCAATGATGAAATTCTGTAATGTCCGCGATGGGCCGCTACTGGAAACTTTAATATTCTTTATTTATCTTATTAAAAATGCCTTTTTATGGAAATGTGGCAGTGGTCGCAGGGTACTTAGCTCTTAGAAAAGGGAGTCGAAAAACATTTGGGAAATACAGTTACAATTAAACAACGTAATGATCGATGAAGTTTCTAGCAAACACAACAATTTTGAGCGATTTTTTTTTGTTTTACAGAAAATAAAGAACTTATTTTTTAAAATGTCGAAATATCCTCCTTTTGTCAATTGTGCAAAGTATTGCTAACTAATGATTAAATGATTGAATATATTTATTTTTCCACATCTCTGAAGGTCTACTATTCACTGACATGTCCTAACAAGGGAGAAAATAAAAACTAATAAGATCCTCCAGAATTTCAGAACAAGATTAAAGCCTTTGAATGATTCTTTTCGTACTAAATTATATTTGAAATTCTCAAATAATTCTTTAGGTTCTCTGCTCAAATTAATTTAATTTTCTCTGCTTAAATTTAAATGCCCCCAATGGAAGGGAAATAAACATTAGAGAAAAAGCATCCACGTCAGCACCGTATTCGAACCCAAATTTAGATCATCAATCAAATTAGCAAGCCATCGAAACCATTCAGCTACGTCTGAACGGCAAGTATCCCATGAGTTTTGCTGTTTTATTTTTTTCCCTCCCAAAATTCACCATTTTTTTCCCTATCCAAATGATTATTCCGTTTTTTTATACCAGGCATTAAAAGAACGACATACCTTAATTAACCCTACAGTTCAGTGGGACAATATAAAGAACATGAAATGCATGAAATCTATACGAAAACCCTGCGCTGCTAAATTGAAAAATTCATATATTCACTTATTTATTCTTGTTTGAAGCTAAGAACGAACACATTGATAATAAGTAAAGCCAAACCAAATCACCGTCCATTAAGAAAACCAAATAAAGTCAGAGCCATTTTTCCTAAATCATTAGCAACCATTACTAGACCGTACGATGAAGCCCCTAAGTTTTTAATTTATGACTCTTATACGGATGTCTGGTAACTTAACTTTGTCTGTAATGTTTTTAAACAGTTAATTTAAATGCTCTAAATAGGGAAGAATATATTGAATATGAAATGTGAGGATGAAATATGGGAATTTCCCAATAATTCTTTCGAAAACGTATTCTTCAATTTAACAGTTCTGTGCGGCTTTTGTGCACGTAAAAGTATAAAATGGCTGCATAAAAGCAGTCACATTTCAGTAGGAAAAAACAATCGACTGCATAGAAGTGGTTGAACCATATGTTTCTTCTTTGGAAAACGTTTTACCACCCATAAGCTAAATTACCTTTTTTTAAATCTTTCGAAATAGTTTTTTATTTTAATGTTTTTTATTTTAATGCACAACTCTAAACATCTTATTAGTGAAATTCCAATTCTGAAGGTGACAACAGTTTTCGTTAATTCAGACTTTTAATCCCCATGATTCAATGCTGAATCTCATTCAAAGATATATAAATGCGCTGCGATGATCAAACGTCATTTCAAATGATTTTAAAAAAAAAAATCTACAATCTCATTAGGTTAAGTGGTTTGAGATGGGTAATTCCATAAATCATACTCTGAGGTCAATGCGACAGTGAGGACCTCTTTCTCATCAGCGGACATCTTACACCAAAGAAGCAATAAATCATGGAGCACGACCAAATGATTTTATTTATAACTTTTTTCATCGTTTTTAATTAAATAATAAAGATATTATTTTTTTAAAGGGAGCCTTTCAAAACTTTCAGTTGAAATTATCGGTATGAATAAATTTCTCGCCGAGGTTGTTTTGTCCTTTGTCTTGTGACCAAATCCTTTCACAACTAATCTACATGTAATTGTAATGTGAGAGAGTATATTAATAAAGCAGACAACATATACCGTATATACAAAGTATTTTATTATTATTAATTATTAATTCTCTAAACTGTTGTATAAAGTGTGTATTCATTAGTCTGAATGGATGTGTAGCAGTTAAAATTTTGGTAATTTCAAAAATAGAGCTCCAATACAAATTTTGTATTGAAAAGATCATAACATCTAGAGATTTGATTGGATATTGAAGTTTCCAAATCTGTTTAATGGATCAAATAATTGTGCTCTTTTACAGCTCGCCCAATAAATGCATTGAAAAATATTATTGCTTTTTTATTATTTCAGAATGTAATATATTGTAGAGACTTGATTAGATCTTGATAAAAGGTAGTTAATTTTAAAGGCACATTCAAATGCCAAAACTTCGAGAATAACCGTAACATACATTTACAAATGTATCGAGAAAGCTTCACAAAGTCCTCCTGGTGATTTATTTATATATCTATATTCAAAGGTTTCTATCCGTTGTTTTGTCAATGTGTCTTCAAAATTAATAGAAATTGAATTATTAGTTTCGCTCTTTTGTTTATTAATAAACCATCCGACTTTTATTGATTCTGTGTGTCTCGGAGTATCACGTGGTAAAGTAGAAACTTACACAATTTATTTGGGGATAACTAAATAATTTAAAAATATAACAATAATCCAATTTATCAGAAAACGAATTTTGCGGACTTAGTTTCGTCCTGCCATGAAAAGTTTTATGAATATCTAATGGTAAAGGAGCCATCGATAGCAAATGTATCCAATACAAACTTGTAATCTTTTTTTATGTTACTTTCCGAAGTGTAAAGGTCTCCTAAAGTGTAAAGGTGTAAAGTCTAAAGTCTCGCTCTATTCCCTTTAGTGACTCTATAAAACCATCATAAATGACTATAAATATGTTTAAAATTTTTCTGATAATAAAAGATGCCTATTTAAACAGAATTTTTGCAAGGAATTATTCAACAAATTTAAACCATGTATTTTTAAGCTACGAAGAGTGGTAAATTCAATGTTTACGTTCAGTAAATCTCAAATGTTTTACAATGTTTAATTAAACTGAACTGACAAAATTGATCAGTTCAAAATGTATTTCTTCCTGGCATTTATATTTAAGGATCGCGGCTATATTCTAAATTATTATATACCTACGCTTTGTATTATGTTCTATCAGTGATATTTTTAAAACAACATTAATGATTTATTTATTTATTGAATCCTAGACAGGCATTATCTCTAGCTCGGTGGTCTCAAACTAGCTGATCGCCATTTACTCTATATCTAGTGTGTTTTGAAGCCCATCAGTTAGGTTTATTTTCGAAGTTGGTGGTTTGTTTCATTATTCAATGAAAAAGAAAATGTGAAATTAAACAGAGATGTCAACAGCAAGAGGGAATATAGTAACCTAATTAATTTTAAGAAAATGATAGGGTGAATTATTTTTTATTATTGGTATTTTTTTTTACTGAATTTCTTATTTTCATAGAAATATTTATTATTTCAGTTACTCTATGGGTTTGTTCATTTTGTCTTGTCTCGTTCAGACCCGCGATACGAATAAGATCTCTGAGAGAAATGAATTGACGACTACTCTCTTTCAGAATGATATTTATTTAGAAGAAAGGGATTATTGGCAAACTTCTCTGAGCAATAACCAGTTCATAATCATTTCTATGAATTAATTTTTAACTAGTGTGAAGTCTAATGATTTATAATAACTCTGGAATAAGGGACATTAAAACAAAAACCAGTGTATGAAAATCAGAACACTTTATTTTATTTATTTTTAGAAATATTCAATAAAATATTATAATATTCAACAATCTCTGGAATCACCTGTCTTTAGACCAAGAATAAGAGAAACTGCAATGAGAGTGAAATGGCCATGTTAACGATCCCAATATCCAGTCAACCTTCGTAAATTAGCAACAATTACTTAATGGCGCATCTAAGTAGAACTTTCCCATCGAAAACGCTCTGGTGGTGAAAATAAAGCTACAACGCTTCACGCACACCACACTAAAGCCACTTCTGCTTCATAAATTTTCTAAGAAGATGAATTTTATTTTATGTAAACAATAATTAATTCGAAAAAAACAACTAATGAAAATAAAATCGCAATGCTATTAATTCGAAAAATAATAAAGAAATAACTCAAGAAAACAATTATATTTGTAATACTTTCAAATTTTAATATTTGTATTTTGAAAAAGAAAGACAACAACAAAGAAATGTGTAAACAAACCAATATTTGTTTAGTTAAACCAGATTCTATTATTAAGTTAACTGAGCATCACTGCTTATAATTAGATTTCAGTTTATCTAATGTATATATATAAAAAAATGCTTCAAGTGAATTTATATTATTATTATTATTTTTATTATTTTACTTTTTTGCAAACTTACATTTTAAGAAATTGAAAGAATAGCTAAATTATAAATCTTGGCCAGTTTTTTCCTCCGAAATTATATTATTTTTATTAAAAAAGTATAAAGTAAAATTATTGAAAGTATTGCTTATACTTGTTATTAAAAAGTATTAATGAAAAGGTGTCAATTATAAGGCACTGAACAAATTGCAAATCAGAAAATAATAGCTAGGAAAGTTTAATCGTGGATCCTCCAAGAACTAAATGGGGATGTCACTTGATTTACTGATCTTTATCAATGAGAAAACTCCCTTAATAATCCGTTTTATGTTTCTTGAGGCCATTATTTTGTGTCTAATAAGGGCAATAACGTATCCTTTCTTTCTATTAGTTCACTGTAACATATATCAATGTCATAAGCCATCTAGCAAAGGTCTTATGAAATCTGAAGTAGATTATTAATACTTTTGAGAGAATGACTGCTGAGCTAAACTTTGAGATCTACCATTAATTACTACACAATACAAAATTCTCTGGTTTTTTTTTGTTTTTTTTTATTAGATAGTCTAAAAATGCTGACTTTGAAGTTTTTGAATGATTGAAGCCAATTTACTGATGGCGTGATGTCACGCAGACTCAAAAACAATGTCACGGTTTTCACATTATTCCTCAACTCTTTCTTCAGCTCGTGACATACTTTGTGAATAGCCTTTTCTAATATTTTCACAAATATTCTAAAAATACAACAAATATTTTTTACAATCGAATTATTAAGTAAAAAATAAATTGACAAAATTCTTGAAATTATTAAAAATAAAAGCACTGTGTGTATGTCCTCATATGTAAAAAAGAAATTTAACTGCTTTTTCGTCATTCATATGATCACAGTTCTTATTTAATTGTATGTATGTCTGATTTAGAAATTGAACTGTGCTACGGTTTTGTACAGTGATTTCAATTCATAGTCATTCCCTTTGCGGTGGATGCTTTTATGCATTTCAAAGCCTCTTGGTCAATACCTTTTTTGTATATGTGGCCCCCTGTGAGTCTCTTTGGGGAACCGACAGTCTAGGGGTTATCTACCTACGACTTGTTTATGTACAAATGATATCACTGATTAAAATGACGTATTTTCAATGAAGTCACTTAAAAATTACTTCTAAGAGTACGATATTTGAAACTTTTAATTAATTTAACGGAAATAAATTAAGCAAAAATAAATAGAATATTCTATTTGAAATCAATACTGGTGCCGCCAGATGGCTTCGATGCCCTTCCGACACGTTTTAATAATGGGTTGCCCCACCAACACCAGACCATCTCCAGACGTTTCTCATTATAAGGGTGGGGTGGAAAGGTATCTGGAACCTCACAAATGGCGTTTTGGCTTTATTTTTAGCACCATCCCCCTCTTCCCAATCCCCTTGCATGTGTTATGAAGGGTACAGAAACTGAATTACACAACTATTGCATTAACTATGCTATGTAGTCAACTGCATCATTTCAAACAAAGAAAAGATTAATGTCTTTTCAGTTAAACTGAAATTTCCAAACTTAGGATTATTTATTATTTAGAGGATTTTTCCGAATTTTGCTTTATTCCTCATTATTTCTCTAGTTCGAAATATTTTACTATAGTTTTATAAGTAAAATATTTTGTTTACAATTGAATTAGGAATCGGACAAACTAGTGACGTAATTCAAATGTTGCTTAGTCCCAAACTACTGACATATCAAAACAATTCCAAATTCGACTTCAGTTTATCGTAATTAAAAAAAATAAATATTGAGTACATTGGAATTCTTACAAATTTAATAAATATAAAGAAAGTCAGATAAAAGAAAAAACAAAACTTATAAATTATCTTAAAGGGTGGGCCAAAAGTTTTTTATATATCGGAGTAATTAACTCGCATTAACACATCTGGTGTTATGCATGCAAAGACATGTTGAATAAAAAATAAAATATTAATATCTCTTATGGAAACGTTTGGTCCATCCTGTATACTAAAACTCCTTTGCTATATCTGTCTGCATCGACTATCAGTAAGTGCTTTGCGGTTTTATGCTATACGATGCTTCATCAACATAATTACAACTCGATAGATTTAGAATTAAAAGTTACAGAATATGCATCTGAAGTGATTCAAAGAATCACTTATAAGTCCTGAGATGCTCCCAAGAGAATAGAAGTGTGTGAAGAAGATGTGATCAGCTTTGATTTACAGCTGCATTACAATACAGTTCGTACTATTTAAATGGATTTTAACCAAGAATCGCATCGTTTAGCCAGAACCTAGACTTAGAGACTTTTAGCAAAGCTCTATTGGTAGTTTATATTACGCAAGTACAGAATTAAAGTATTACGCCGATATAGTTGCAGATAATTACATCATGAAAGGATTTTGCTGCAAATTTTACATTTCTATTCCCTTTAGATTGAAGTAGAACAGGAAAGGAATTTGGATTGGTTTTAGATGAACTGCGAGGCTTTGAATTTTAATGTCCACTGGAATTGACTACTTTTACCAAACATTTTTTTTTTGTGGTTTATGAATATCGTAAAAATTATTCTTATTTTTGTTAATAGAACTACTGATTATTAAAACGCCAGGAAACAATTTTTTTAGAATTAAAATGAACATTAAAAAATATATATATTATTATCACTCTAAAGCAGTTTTTCTCAATCTTTTTGAGATACCCCCCCCCACCCCATTTTCTTACGTCACAATTCGAAGACTCCTTCTAAAATTCTAAACATATTTGAGATTATACTTATGTAATTTTATTACTTTATGTGTATTTTTTTTTTAAATCAAAGCCTACAATAACAAATGTAGAATAACGAAATCTTGTTAAATCTATATCAATGACGAAATCGAAAAAAAAACAACAAAATATTTCCTGAGCCAGTGATTAAATGATAAAATTACATTTAGGCTCAAGAACATAAATAAGACACTTAATAAAGAAAACCAAATATTAATTCAGATATTTAAAAAAACAAAAGAAAAACTTTTAAATCACGGAATCTTTTTACGAACCCTCCTTTACAAGGGAATAATTCAATTTAATTCTTGGGTGAAACTTGATTTTCTTGAAACTTTATATAACAATATTGAGTTTTATGCTTCATTTTCAAAATATGTTAATGCGATTGTAGTTAATCATTTTAAACATATATAAAAGAAATATATATTTTATATTTATAAGAAATCTTTTTAATTCCATCCGTCAAAGCTGAGTTGTCTACTTAAAAACTACGAATTCTGCTATAGTTTGTAAAGAGTTTTCTTAATCAATTCATGTGGTTTTAAAATTCATTATTTAAGATTTTTAATTAATAATTTGTGAATAACTTTTTTTTTAGCCAACTCTTAATCTCTGTACGGTGATTAACTGGACCTGAACCGTAACTTTTCACTTACCCTGGTTTTTGGCGTTTGCTTAAGGCCGATGGCAGGCTGACTTCTCGGCTGAAAAGAAGACAAAAATGCAATTAATTATTATTATTATTAATTTTAAAAAAATATAAGAGAATGGATAACATGATTTTGAATAGAAAAACTACTGAAATAATGTATTTTCAGCTAATTATTATGATTATTATATAATTATGATAGTTGTTAAATTTGAACTTAGAACTAACTAATAATTAATAGAATTAGTTAAACAAACACAGCTGTGTGCTTTAACTACCGAGAATTTTCTAATTTCAATAAAAAAATCACGAATTTAAGCAAAATGTAAACAGGATATTTCGAATTTTATTGCGTTACCAAGAGGACTTAACCTAAACACACAGATCTTGAAAAACGTTAATGGAACCGAGATATACAGAAAACTTTTCAACTACTTCGCAATCTACTATTTTTATTATCTGAGAACTTAAGTGTTAAGAGATGACTTGCCCTGGCTGATGAGAGCTAAACGACACGAAACAGCTGTTTTAAGATCACACTTCTTAATGTTTATAGTAGGAATTTAAGTACTACTTGTGATGTGTTGATGGGTAAAAAGCTCCTTAAGAGCTTTTCAATGCATTTTGGAGAATAACAAATAAACACCTAATTAAAATCAGAATGATCCAAATAAAGAATGGAAGAACATTCTCGAACCACAACTCAGAGAACATAAAGGCAGCAGAATTTGCTTGAAGCGATCTTCAATCTATTTCAGATTACCATCACTATAATTTCAGTTTGTTTTTTTTTTCCGAAATATTCAAACAGTTGGCTTATTTCGAATTGCTGAACTTTGTTTTTAGGTCTCTTATAATTTACAGATTAGTGATTATAGCTTTTTGTTTTTTTTTCCCTCCTGCTACAATCACACTTTCGTTTCATCAGTTAAAAATGGAATTAATCTAAGAAAGAAAATAATTAGTTAGAAAAGATCCAAGTTTCTAAAAAACGAAATCAATCAAATCATTCATTTTATTTTAACTTTCACAAGAAAGCAAGAAACGTCAAAACTAGATCAATAACAATATAAATATTAAACAGAAATTGTCATAGCTTTAAATGAGAATCTCGAGAATGAATTTCAAATAAATATAGAGTTTAAAGTGGAACAAGTACAGCCCCAAATCCTAAATCTGATAGCTGCTGCCATTATTCGAGTTTATGTTTGATATTTTTTTTTAATGTTTGACGTGAACTCGATTGTAGAGTGACATTAAAAGAGAATTCATATATTTTTAGTGCCAAATCAGAAACTGATGAAAACTGTTACATCGATTGATACTTGGAAACCCAGACTTGGATACAACTAAACAATTCATTTATTCTTTAAAGAATAATGAGAATATTGTTATTCACAAACAATTGTCCTACGCTTAAGGGAAATCAATGGAACAAAAGTTTTTTTGTGCTTTCCACTTATTTTATATGCGAATGTACAACTTACGAGCTACGTTACTTTTTTTTAGACTAATTTCAGAAAGTTTCCCATCTCTTAAGTATCACATTTCAATTAATGAAATGTATAACTAGAAAATAAACACACACACACACACACACACACACACACACACACACACACACACACAAATAATTCTTTATGTTTGTGTGTGTGTTGATATTAAATATATATTTGCAGCTCCTACGATCAATGCAAAACATTTAATAAAAAACGAATTATTTCTAAACGATTATTGGGGAAACAGCAGCATTTCTTACGAAACAAACCAGGTTAAAACAAAACACATTTTGAGGGAAAAAAAACTAGTAACGGTTGTGGTTAAAACTCCAAAATTCAATAAATGTTCTTGAAAAACAAAGTAGGGATAGCGATTAGTAAACCAATCACAATGCTTCGCAACGTCTTCTGATACGTAGAAGAAAATATAATTGATATTGCTTTAATTTCATTATTATTATAAATGTGATTGTTGCTAATGCAAAAGGCACAATTGTTGCGTTTATTGTGATTGTTGTAGAGCTGCTTTTTAAATGTGATTGTTGCAATTGTTGTGATTGTTGTGCTTAATGATAATTTTTTTAATATTTCAAATGTGATTGTTGCGAAAGACACAATTGTTTCGATTGTTGTTGTCATTGTTGCTAATGATATTTTAATGATACTTCTCCACAGACAAAACAGGAGTATTAGTCTCCTGATCCTTATCAGAAGATTAAAAACGTGAAAACCACGTATCAACAATTTATAAAGATTTAGAAGTAATCATGGATAAATGAAAAGATTTTTTTTTTTTTTTTTATAATTTACAGATAAGATATTAATTAGTTTTTATGTACTAAAGAAACCTATAACAGGAAATATAATTCAAAACTTTTCAATGAATAACTACAAAATTATGCTTTCCAGAGAAATTTAAATTACGACAAACAACTAACAGACAATTTTGAGGAAAAACATGAATAAAATGCAAAAGCAATCTTTAACTCAGTAACATAAATTTATAGTTTAATATTTACACTAAATCTTTGGTTAGTTGAAAAATGAGACAGAAAAATGTTGAGACTTAAGGGAACTTAGCAAATAAATTTAATAAATAAATAAAATGAGCTGCCTTTTACCTGCAGTTCAGATGTTGTTGCATCTTAATTTAGTTATTTTACGCAAGTCCTAATTGATGTCTGCTAATTAGCGTGAAATTGCTGTATTAGGATTTCAATTAGGAACTCAAAGGCTTGTCGTTATTGAATACAAAGCAAATTATGTATTAAATTAGAAGCTTACGCCATCAAGCTTATTAAATGCCATGAATTTCGGTTTACATGATTAACTACAGTCATTACATTTTTGTATTACACGTTACTGAAATTAAGCAACAATAAACTGATTGTAATTCGATTATGGCAGGGATCAGCAACTGTATTTTGTCTTGATAAAATATTTGTTCAAATTTTCTAGAAAATTCGAAATATCAAGAGCTGCAGTGCCACCACAGCCAACAAAAAATAAACAAACAAACAAATAAATAAATAAATAAATAATAATAATAATAATAATAATAATAATATTTTAATACGTGTTCCACTCATAATTGAATACTACACAATAAAAAGAAACAAAAACATACAAGATACAGAAAAGATCTTAATTTTAATGAAAAGCGAGAAATTTGTGAATTAGAAATTGAAGATCAAATAATATAGATCTCATTTAAACATCGTTGGGCGTTTTAGTTTATATAAAAAGTTCATAAAAGGTTGATAGGCCTTTCCTTGAATTAGAAAAATAAATAAATAAATAAATAAATAAATAAATAAATAAATAAATAAGAAGAAGAAGAAGAAGAAGTTTTAATTGAGTGCACCACTCCAAACGAGTACAACACTGTATATACAAGAAATAGATGAAAAATTACAAAAAAGTATAACATATTAAACAGAAGTGCTAAAATAAATACATAAATTAATAAAAAACCAAAGACAAGAATAAACATTCCTGCCTTCGAGTTTTTTTTTGGTTTTTGATTCTTCGTAGTTTTTCTGCACGTTCAATTTGTTTCTTTAGGTTATTATATTTTTAGTTGTTGTTCCTTTTCGATCCCAACGATTGTTAGGTCAAAGATTTTTGAGTGCACTTGAGCTCCTATTTATTATTGTTGTTTATTTTGTCCTGGAGGCACTTTCGGGAGCAAAGGTCACTTCCATTTATGTTCATGCCTTTCATGCGAGGAGGGTGGATCGGGCTGATGAGTCCCTAAAAAGGACGAAACGGCCGTTCCCTCTCATAATAAACTCAAAGGCGTGAATGTTTATTCATGTGCAGCCTTGGTTTTTGATTCTTTAAAATCTGTTTGTTTAATTTTTTTTAAGTCGTGAAAATTACACAAAATAAATGTCTTACCACTTGCAACTTAAATATAAGTATATTATATATATAAGTATTATATAAGTCATATAAACCATCTGACTTTAATTTTTTTTTGTTGGTTGAAAATTAAAACCGCAAATTCTTAGCTCAAATCGCCTAAACCCAGTTAATTTTAATCGAGCACGAGCAAATTTAAAATGGATTACAAAATGGATAATGATGAATCAAGGAAAATTGCTTCTTATTCTTTTCTTTGATTCTTCACCTTCACGCGCACACTTCTCTACAAGGATCTACACAGAGAAATTTCAAATAAAAAGAGTTAGACTTGTCCACAAGTACCAGAAAAGCTTCAAAAAGTATCAAACGTACTTAAAGCACTTACAAAAACTTACTGATTTTATAAGCCTACCTTATCTTAGGAAAAGTGTGGGTGTCGGAGCCACAACATCATCTCTCAAAAGAGCCACTGGATTATCACATTTATTACGACTAATAAGCAACGAAAGAGAAAACCCCCATAGAAGAGCTTCTCTGCACAATTCCAATAGAAACATCCACAGAGATTTAGATTATCAAAGGACATATATGGAAAAACAAAATGTAAGTTTTCTTTTGTGGGGGAAGTGAGGACTTAAAATACGTTAATTTATGTTAGTGGATAGTTTTTTATTTGTTTTTTCTCCTAAAACATTAACTTTCTTTAAACTGTTGCACTGATATTAGGGACAGAACGGTGAAGACATCGCTGGTGTAATAAATTGATGGGGAAACCATTGCAATCTGGAAATACGTAGAATGATCCTTCTTTTCTTTTTTTTTGGGGGGGTTGGATGGTCGGTTGAGAGAACCTTCCAAAATTTTGAAGACTACGGTACCTCTTTTTCTTTTTTTGGTTGTTAGAAGTCGGGTTCCTAACTTGGCCCACCCCGAAATAAAATCAACTTATTTCTATAGATTTTCTATGGATAGGCTATTCATTGATTTACTCACTATAAACATATCTTAGATAATATTGCTACGTGAATAATTCTAATAATGGTTTTATGAAAATGTATCTGTTACTACAATGTTTGAATTCATAAACGCATTTTAGGAATCTTTTCCGTGAAGGATTTTTTTTTTCATGGAGAAATTTTAATTCTTGTTTAGGGAAAAAATTTTTTAAAGAAAAACTATCAATGCTATATTGGATTTATCCTCTTCTAACAGAAAGAGACGAAGCGATCGATTTTGTAGATGAAAGTATTTAATAAATAATTTGACATATCCGTTAGATCAAGTGTTTCATCAGCTTCAGAGACATGTTATAATTGAAAGAGGATCAGTTTCAAACAGGCTAATTATAATGAAAGATGAGTTTTTATAATTATTTAATTATAATTACAGATATAGTAGTTGCTGTTTCTCTTAGTTAGCCTATAACTATTAAAAGTATTTTTGAATAATGTGTTTCTTAATTAGAGACAAAAGTTATTTTAATATTCAATATGGGATCATAAAATGATAAATTTTATCAGCCATACTTGAAACCTACGGCATTGACGCCTGATTGCTTTTAGAATTCTGGTGACCAAATGTACAAAAACCACGAAAAAAAATATAAGTTGTTTTTTTTTTTATGCATTTTTTTCTTGTTTTTTTCTGTCATAATGACTACGGTTGTAAAAAGTGCTAAAAAAATAAATAAAAAGTATGAGCAAAAATTCAAAAGTATTAAGAGGCTTCGCCATCGCAAAGATTTGAAAGCAGCCATTAGTGACGCCACACCAACAAAGCGGGAGCCAGAGGAATTACTTCACGTACATTTTCAATATTACACTTCGTCACTTTTCCGAAACGGTTCGACACACTGGATAGAGGCTGCAAGTAATTTCACTGAAAATAATTTCTTAAGACATACGTCACCAAAGGAATGAATTATTTTACATAATACAGAAATATAAAATGAAAAAGAAAAAAAAAATCAAAAGAAATTACAGCTGATATTCCAATTTTCAAATTCCCAAAAGTACCATTTTTTTTTTGAATGTCATACTCCTTATCTGGAGCAGCATAAAAGTATATGCTTGGATTCGTATCTGTTGTGTTACGTGCTTTGGCAGCAATGGTGATCTTTGATTATTAGAGTCTACCCTATCCAATTCTATCCTAACTGTTGCTAAGGTAATAAATTAAAATATAGGTTAATTCAAAAAGCAAAATATGAAATCAAAATCTGTTTGAGAATCTGCCCTTAAATCTTTTAAAATATTATTATTTTATTAAATTCCTTTAAAGCCAAGAATACTATTGGTGGAAAGAATTCAATTGGTGTATGTGTGTGTGTGTGTGTGTTTTATATTAGATTATTAGTTTGTTATCAGTTATATTAATCTACCGTGAGTAATTGTAACTGATGAGAGATAATAAAGCTCTAATATCATTATTGAGTCCCATTTCGCAGAAATCCACATTTACTTTTCTAATATAGAGGAAAACATTGGAGAGTCTCTTAATATCAGACAGCAATGTTTTAAAAGCCTATCATGTCCCAGTCATCTGTTGTCGAAATGTCCAATTGTCCATTCTATTGTGATAAAGTTGAAACATGAACAAAATATTTGCAGAGGTAAACGACTAGGAAAGCTTGTTTTGTTAAATATTGTTTTGATGAATAATATACAATCTGATCTTAGACTAGGTACGTAGTTTTTAGGCGGTTTTTTTTGCTTTTGCTTTTTTTTGTTTAAGAAATATCTTTTTTTTATAAAACTTATTATTATTATTATTATTATTACTATTATGCAAATGTTTTAATTCTTGGGTTTCCCCAGCAAATACAGCATGGCGGGTCAAGGACCAAAGCATATATTGACAAGTGTAAAAAAAAATTGCAGGGGGGGGGGGGGGGACGAAGTTAGAGATTTTAGGGATGTGTGGTTGTGTCCATGAATTTCATAACTATGCGTGTTGTGTTGAGTATCACAGCCTTCTGGAGTTGTGCATAAGTGTTTTTGTGAAATTCTAGTGTGCTGAGGCTGTGGTGCAATGTGTGAGGCACCAGACCAGTGGCGGACAGGACGATGGTTACACAACATACTCGGTCCTGCCTCCACTGCTTCTTAGAGCGTGTGCTAAGTCAGAGTCGATCGTCTCATGTGTAGTATGGCACTTCCTGCATGTGTCGTCGTCCGTATTTTGTGTTTCTTGTAGTTGCGTGTGGGGATGGCTTGGTCCTGTATCGCGATCATGAATCCTTCGGTCTCCCCAAACAGCTCGCCACTTGTCAGCCATCTGTTCGACGCTTCCTTATTGACATGAGGCTGGCTGAGTTCGTGGCGATGTCTGCCATGGAGTTCCTCACGAGCCCATGATTCACGCAGCAATTATTATTATTATTATTATTATCGTAAAAGTTTCAAACTATGGGTTTCCCCAGCAAAGACAATATGGCGGGTCAAGGACCAAAGCACATATTGCCAACTGTAAAAAAAAAAAAAAAAAAAAAAAAAGTGTGCAAGAATGATTAGGGATGTGTGGTTGTTTCCATAAATTTCCTAACTATGCGTGTTGTGTTGAGTATCACAGCCTTCTGCAGTTGAGCAAAAGTGTTTTTGTGAAGTTCTAGTGTGCTGAGACTGTGGTGCAATGTGTGAGGCACCAGACTAGTGGCGGACAGGACGACGGATACAACACGTACAACACGTATTTACTGATCTTGTCTGTGTGAGTTTTCTGCATGTTCTGCATTATTATTATTATTATTATTATTATTATTACAGTTGATTTTTTTTTCATGCAAGTACTCTCAGATCACGTGAATCAATTAATTAATAAACCTTGAAAAAATTTCTTTATTATGTTAGTTTAGAAAAATACCTAATATTCAATTGTTTTCTTTTTTTTAGGAATACTTTTCTTCCCTCTTTCCAGTGTAAGTATAAAAAGGTGTTCTATGTTCTGGCATGGGCTAGTGGTTTAGGAGGCAGCCTCCCACGAGGCAGATGCGTCGGAACCTGAATTCGAATCCCGGTAGCGGCATGGATGTTTCCTTTCCTTGTTTGTCAGCCTCTTCTTCTCTTTCTCTTCGGGTCTGACATCATTTCCTTAATGGCTTCCTGAGTGCGACAATGGGAAACACCTCAGTATCTTTCCACAGGATATTCTACGGGAAATACTGAGTTCCTTAGTTTCAAGTACCTCACTCGGAGATAGCACTTGAAGAAGTAGTTCTATTCGCAGAGGCCGGAGCAGAGTTTATAACGTACCGTCTCCCCTTGCAAAATTAAATCATTGATTTTTTTTTAACAAAATACTGAATAAAACCCTCCAAAAATTGATTTAATAACCTATTTTTTTAACGAAATACGTAAAAATCAATTACTTATTTCATTGTATGTATTTTAAGTGTGTGTGTATGCGGTAGCGTACCAAGGGGGGGGGGGGTCCGCCCCGGGCCCCCACCTGGGAGGGGCCCCCATCAGCCAGATTTCCTTTTTTTTTTTGGTTGTAAAAGCAAGACTAGGGGGCCCCATCTACAACTCCCGCCCCGGGCCCCCCAAAGGCGTTGGTACGCCACTGATACGAACACCCCCTCCCCACTCACACACACCATAATTCACATAAATTTTAGTATTCTTGCATTCAAGTAATTATAGTAACTCATCTATTTTTGCGCACGGCTTCTCGCTACGCTCAATCTTAGCCGGAGTAACAGCATAGTACTTTTTCGTGCAGGAACCGTTTCTGGGATTCTTAGGCATGTTTGGTGCACAGGGAAGATAAAATATTAGAGGTCATGAAGTAACATTTCTTTTAATTTTTCCAGAGATAGTGATCTCGATTTAGTAGAACAACACCAATTTATGAATCATTTCAAAAGATTGATCTGAAAGTTAAGAGAAAATCCCAGAAACGGTTCCATAGCTAGCGTAGTTTACAAGTTGGTGCTTGAGGCAGCTAGGAAAGTGAATGGTGACGAAGGTGCTGCCATCTGTGAGATGCACACCTACATTCGAGAGAATGGGTGCGTGAAACTTAACGACAAGGATTTGGGCACTGCCATTCGAGATGCTCTGAAGCAAGGCATTCAGGAAGGCGTTCTCAAGCAAGACTACTCTGCACGAAAAAGTACTATGCTGTTACTTCGGCTCAATCTATTTTTATTGCTGTTGCAATTTTTACACCAAGTAAAAAATTAATTATAACTGCGAAGATTCGTCGTAACATAAACCAATTCCGTTAAACACTTAAGTGTATGATTGTTCGCCACAGAAATGGCCTTTCACTTTTTTTATTTCCAATTTAAAAAAATCTTTTGAGGCTTATGCAAATGTAGAAGTTTCTGAATTACTTAGCATTACATTTGCAATTTTTTGCTTTAATGAATAGGCATATTGTTTTTTAATTCCTAAGATTTTGATAAAGTATTTTGGGTACACAGAAATAAAAGTCTGCTGAATTTGAAACAATTTCAAAATAGAAAATGGTGTTAAGGACTTCTAGTGTGAATAAATATTATAAAATTGATACTGGAATTTAAAGACTTAAGAAAAAGAAACATAGAAAGAAACAATCAAAGGAAAAAAATGCAAAAATTAGAATCCACAGAATATACTATTTACTAATTGAAAGAAGCTTATTATAAAAGCATCACATATTACTTCAGATATTTGATGAATTGGAAAGGAAACGTCAGTGGCAAGCCCCCACATCAAATTCGGGACCCAGATACCAATTACAGTATTTTTATAGTAAATTAATGAATTTATATAAAATGTAGGCTTAATTATAAAAAAAGTGTAGAAGTAATAGGCTAATTCATTTAATTTGCTTTTCGTTTAAAATCTCAGCCCGGGCCCTCTGATGGTCGAACCCCGATGAGGACGGGCCAACTACAGGGAACACCTTGTAAGGGCTCTGCCTATAGGATACTTAACTTACTACCTGAATTCTAAATACCTCAGAAAAAAAGGTTATCCAAAAAATGTGGTAAACTATTACTATCCCGTCATGTGGATGACAGGAGATTGATTATGTCTTCAACATTCAGTTCGTGAATTTCTTCTTGGGATTTCAATTTGCATAAATTGTCTCCAACAACTGTAATACACTATCTGAATTAATTAAAAAAAGAATGCTCATGGTTAATTCATTAAGAATCTACAATCAAAGCGACTCATTTATTTTTTTCAAATCCTAAAAATATAGCTATATAAATAACCTAAATAAAATACGGTTCGGTTTTGTTTACGTATGTATGTATGTATGTATGTTTATAGGGATATGCTTTAAAACGCACTTCCTGTTCAGACAGGATACCCTAAGGATTTATTAGAGTTTCTCTCTTAATCCAAGCAAGTTTTAAGAAGTTTTTAATTTTATTCAGATCTAATTTTCCCTTGAATCCTAATATGTGATCCAGTAATTCATTCTCTTCGCAGTTATTTGCGTTTATGTTCATATTTTTTAAGAGTTCGGTTCTCTCTTTTCCGAAGCATGGACATCTTAAGATGAAATGTTTTAGAGATTCCGCTTCATTTTTATCGCAATTTAAGCATATTGTCCCCTTTTCAGACCATTTTTCTGTTCTTTTATTTAGCGCCAATGATCCCGTTCTGCACTGGAAAAGTAAAGAACTTCCATAGGAATTATCATAAATATCCTGATATAGGGGAGCCCTTTTATTTTTAAACCCTAATGGCAAAGTTTTGTATTTATTAATAGAATCAACGAATAGTTCTAATTCTGTACTTTTTACACATTTATTAATAAGATGGTGCCATTTTTTTTCCGATTCAATGTTTATTCTAATTTCTTCTGTTTCATAATATTCTGCTAAATATTCTAATTTATCTACCCATTTGCTTTTTTCTGTTGTATTTTCAAACACCTTTCTAGACCATCTATTTTTATTCATGAAAGTCAACCTCCCCAGATATTTTAATTTGCTTGAAGCTTCTCTGCTAAAGAACGATGACCACCCCATTTCACTTTGAACTGCCGTAGTAGGTGTCAAATTGTTCCCTCCTATAAGTTTTCTTCCAAATGTGTTTTGGATATTTGTCAATTTTTGAAGTTCGGTTTCTGTATTAATTATAGTTTCGTTACCATATGTTAGAACAGGCACAGCCAATGATTTCCATAATATTCTACCTAGTTCTACTTTATTGTAGCTTTTATTACATATGCTCCTTATCCATCCACTTAGTTTATTTGCTTTAGCTATTGTGTTGTTTGTATGTTTTTTAAAGATTTGTCCCTCATTTGTTATTAATATTCCTAGGTATTGGTATTCATTGGTTTCTTTAATTTCCCGATTATTAATTTGCCAGTAGTTTTTCTCAACTACATTAAAATTTATTACTTCACTTTTGTTGCAATTGAATTCCATTTGAAAATCTTTTGCGAAGCTTCCTGCCGTATTTAGTAGGCTCTGTAAATCCTTTTTATTATCTGAGAATAGAACAATGTCATCCGCAAATAATAAGCCTGGCAGGGTTTCATTCCCAACTGGGATACCCAAGTTCCTCTTTTCGAGTCTAAACGTTAATTCACTCATTATTATGTTGAATAGTTTTGGTGACAAAGTACACCCTTGTTTCATTCCTATTTCCGATTGTATCCAATTTGATTCCCAATTATGGAGTTTGTATTTCAACTTGCTGTCTTTATAAATATTTTGAATCAATCTGATAAATTTGCCATCAAGATTTTTCTTTTGTAATATGTTCCAGAGCCCTTCTCTACTTACCGTATCATAAGCTTTTTTGATATCCAAGAAGGCAATATAAAGCGGTTTTTTTGAATTTTTATATTTATCTATGGTTTCAGTGAGTACAAATAAATTGTCTGAAGCTCTTCTATCTTTTCTGAATCCATTCTGTAATTCTCCTAATATGTTGTTGTTTTCCATTATTGTATCCAATCTGTTGGTTAGTATTTTGGTGAACAGTTTACAGAGATTACTAATGATCGTTATAGGTCTATAGTTTTCCAATTTTTCCAGTTCCTTTTTTTGTCCTTTATGGATTAATTTTACTTCGCTTTGTTTCCATTCCTGTGGAATGATTTCTGTTTCTATTATTTTGTTATATAATATTTTAATCCATTTGTTTAGTTTTTCTCCTCCATATTTAATGAATTCATTAGCTATTAGGTCTAGCCCTGTTGCTTTATTGTTTTTTAAATCTTTTATGTTTTGTTCTAACTCTTTTATACTTATTTTTGAGGTTATTTTACCTTTTTTAATTTTTTGATCATTTTTTATTATTGGAGTTACATTTTGTTTTGACTTATTAGCCTCTTCCCAGAATGATGTCATTAGATTATTTATATCTACAGTGTCTTCTATCATTATGTTTTTGTCATTTACTAGTCCTTCTGGTATTACTTCATTTTCCCTACCCATATTTTTTACTTATTTCCAGAGAACTTTGGATGCATCTTTACCTGAATTTTTAATTGTGTTTTTTAAGTTTTCATTATATTTTTTTATTAATTCATTCACGAGGTTGTGTGCATCTTGTTTCTTTTGTAGATAATCTTGTCTCAAAATGTTTTGTTTTTCAGTTGTTTCCCCTTTTTTTCTGGAACTTCTCCATTGTCTATTTGCTTCTTTTCTGTTTTTTATTGCCAATTTAATGTCTTTATTCCACCAGGCGACTAATTTATTTCTGCTAATATTTTTAAATCCTATTTGGTTTTTGGCTGTTTCAATGATTGTTTCCGATAATAATTTGTTTAATGTTTCTGGTTGATTTGCGACTTTCTCTAGCATTAATTCTTTCTGTTTTATATTATTCGTTAGGTGTGTTTACGAGAGCCTTCAACGCTTTTGCGCATGCGTTAGGGATGTTTACTTTTTATAGTGTTAGTTTACTAGTAACTGCGTTCTATTTGCGCTTTTCGGGAAAGAATTGTGGAAAGAATAAATACTATTGCAAAACTAACAGGTATTAAAAGAAAAATAGGTCTTAGGAAAGTGCCCATCTAAGCGTATCACCCCTCTGCGGAGTAGAATCGTCTGTGAGTCGTAGTTTTCGCTTTTGAAAACTAACAGTTTGTCATTCTACCATAGATGGAGCTTAAAATAACAAAGAGTAACAACCAATTCTTCACTATCTTGTGTTTAGTGACGAGTAAGTTACCTCTTTCAAAACATTTAAAATTACAAGAAAGTGATCTATTACATGAAAAATTAAAATTGTAATTTTGTTATTATTATTATTATTTATTGTTTTTGTTTTTTTGATAATCAAAGAAATTGAAAACTTGAACGAAACTGTTAGTTTTTATTTATCGATGCTCTACTAAGGGAAAAATGGATGATATGACCATCTTTTCCAAAACATTCTATCGAAACAAACAAGAAAATCAATAAAATCTGTATTTGTTGACAGCATTGATTTATGGATATTTAAAAAAAGTGAGAAGCATTAAGATATAAAGCCATTTTATAAAGACATAACTAAATAATATTTTTTGACACTATCTGCCTCTGGGGTGGATATAGAGAAGTGAGAGTGGAACCATGTCGATGAGAAATAAAATGTAGACATCCTCAATACTATATCTAACATTTGACACGTTATTTGTATTTCTGTGTCTTACGGCTTCGGAGGAGACGCGGACAGAAAAACTCACTGTTTTCTTTTATATATATGGATTAAACAGAATCTAATAAAATTTTAAAATATATTGTATAGACATCCGATAATAAGTACATCCTAAAAGTGACAGACCGGAGTCGGGGCTATAGAGTTCAAGAGCAACGGGTCCCAACATTTATTCAGTTGCGTACCCTTAGCTTAATTTTATACCCTTAATAGAGTTGCTGTTGTTTCAAATTTATATGTTACTAGCCGGGTACCGTCGCTTTGCTCCGAATGCCTTGCATAAATGTAAATAAAAACCCGCTTTATTTATTTAGCAAATTAATATCGAGATCGGAGAATATACGACTTCCCAGTGTTTGTGTCCTTCTCCACATCCCTATCACATGAAACCTTTCCCAGTTGGTTCAAAATCCAGTGATCGTTACAAAATATTAATTACCCATATCGTATATTTATCACCTATCAGTTATAAATCCAAGAGTAGCTTACAGCTGTAAAACAGTCAAACTTAAAGCGTATATTGTTAACTACTGACACTCTGAGAAGCCAATAGCTTCTTCGGCCAGGAGCGAAGCGAAACCTAACATCTTCTGCTACGTATTTGTTGCGACAATGGCAGAGGAAAGCACTGCAGACCACTTAACTCAGATGTAAATTACGGGTTGCCGCCACACATTTCATGGTCATTCCCCAAAAAATAAAATAAAATAAAGTTTAGTGTTATACTTTTTACACTATGGAACCTACGCATACGCCAAATTTCAAGTTTGTAGCAAGTTGGGAAGAATGCTAAACATTTCGAACAGACACATATCTACAAATTTTCCTTTTTATATTACAGATAAACGGAAATAAGTGGTCAATAATGGATTAAAAACAATCTAATAATAAGGTGAACAAACAGTGCGTATTACTTTATAAATCAAAAATTACAATAAGAATTAACACATTTAATATTACAGTAATTATAATTATAATTTAAAAATTGTG
>JAFIDM010009631.1:25005702-25069500 GCA_023159025.1 Thereuonema tuberculata | reverse complement strand
TTCTTTAAGTTATTATTCGATTTTATTGTCATTATTTTTATTGGTAATTTTATTTATAATATGCCAATAGTTTACAGTTAGCGTTATATAAATTTCTGTTCAATTCTTTAATTTAATATTTTTTTTTCTTTTTTTTTTTTCTATGTAGAATTACATTCTTTTAAAATACAAATGTAGCCACACTTTGCAGTTATTGCTTTTATTTTATAAACAGTAATTATAACAGTTAAATTTTAAAACTAAGTATTTTGCTCTGCCGTGCCATCCATGTGACCTTGAGCGCCGGCAAACCAGCGAGAGATAGTGACGTCATGCGTGGCAAGCAAAGAGTGATGACGTGTTTCTTGTAACTTTAGCATTTTTTTTAACCCCCTTTCAGTGCATATAAGCAGCTAAAATTTGGTATACGTCAACTACTTAAGGTCCTGAATAAATGATAAAAATTTCATTGGATGTTTCGGACTGACAAGCCTAACCATTCCCTTGTAAGATTCATTTTTAAAGATGTTTACCGGAGACTTCGTTTAGGCGACTGTAACACCTGCTCAAGTAGCCTTCCTCGATTCGCATTTGCTGTCACTGTAACGCTGCTCGTCAAACGAATTTTTTATTAATGACGGCTAACATAACCATTTTTGTGGGTGGTGGTTTTTGAAATTGTTCTCGAAATGCATTTCCACTTGTAAACTTAGTCCATTTAAACGTCCAACTCCATATGACCGAAAATAATGCTCCGCAATAACAAACAATATTCTTTCCTCCGTTGTTAGCACTATTTGAACATCTATGAAGCTTACTGTTACGTTTCCATAACGACGTTCGATGATGTGATCACGTGGTACGCATGAGCAACAAAGGCTTGTGACGTTCAGTATCGTTTGTTTTGGCGCATACCGTATATATAATAAAAAAGATTATATTTAGTGTAGTTGTGTATTTCGGCTTGGAGGATGATCTTGAAGAAAACTGATTTTTTTTAATGCCTTATTTCATCTTCAGAACTTATTGAGTCTTAATATCTTGCCAGTTCAACAAAGGAAGGGCCAAGAGGGCAACATTATTGGGTTGTGGTTAGGGCATTAACTAACCTTAATCCGATCCTGTCTAGCAAAATATATCTACAAAATGATATAAACTTCCTACTACGATTGTGATGAAAAATAAATGAATATGACAACTGCACGTAAATTATGCAAGTAAATTTCAAAGGCATGATTGTTGGTATGGATTCGTTACTAGAACGATCGAAATATTGATATTACAAGAGACAGAATATCTAAGATTATGATTGCTTATCGAAAAGAACAGCTTGTTGCCTCTAAACTGAAAAATATGCCAGACAGGGACCGTTAAGTGGTGACACGACTTCTATGCTGAAAACATAAGATCGTAGCAGAGTTAGATGTCGGTCGAGAAGATGACATTTTAACCAGAAACTTAATAGATTAAACAAATACGCTGCAATACGCAATCTTCTCCTTACTAACATCATTGCAGATAGCATCAAAACTGGAGCCTTGACAACTGACAACATATCATTTGGTCCAACGAATCGTCTCCCACCAAATGGAGAATTTATGTATGAACACATATGACAGACATTTATCATGCTGACTGCTTGATACCAACTGTAAAATGGTGGCGGGTCTGTGATTATATTGGCCACTACATCATGGCACTTACTAGGGCCTTTAAAGTTGCTAGGTATCTGAACAATCTCCAGGGCCAAGTGCATGCAATGATACAGACAATCTTCCCTAATGCCTGTCTCTGGTTTCAGAAGCATAATGCTCCAATCCACGATGCAAAGTATGTTTGAAGAGCACAACATAAAGTAAAGCAACTATTATGGGTCCCTACTCATCAATCCTTAATATTATCGAACCCGTATGAGAACATCTTCAGTAGCAGCTGAGTTTCTTCTATTATTCGCAAAGAATTTGGCAGAGAATTTGCAGGAATAGTTGTGCAAAATACCTTACTGTATATACGAGACTTGTATGCATATATACGTAAGCATAGAATTGCTGCAAGGTCAACCAATGTATATTACTAAATTCTTTTATTTCTCTGTCTGTCTGGCGCAATTGTTGTGATTTGTGAAAATAGAAATAATTTCAACAAGTTCGCTACGGGAATCGAACCTACAACCTTCTGATCCGAAGTTATACGTCTTAACCATTAGGCCACGGGTATTACATTCTAATCTCTATAAAAAATAAAAATATGTCGCAGACGCACTCGCTGGTTCTAAAAGCACTCGCGTGGGTTGGGAGAATCCACTTTTATCGGGTGGTTGTGAGAAAGCAGTCGCACGTTGGGAGAATTCACTTTTCCCGGGTTATTCCTTATTTATAAAAAATACAAATAGCAATTATTTCTATTATTTTGTTCATCCATTTTAAGTCCAACCTAATGTCATTAATATAATTCCGCAAAATCAATAATATAATATTACAGTAGAACCCCTCTAATCCGTCACCTTTGAGACTGGGGGTATGGTCGGAATGCAAAAAAGGTCGGATTATCAGAAAATACAGAAAAATACGGATTTACAGTAAAATATTCGGATTTACTGCGTTGTCAAGCAATTCAAGTTTAGGCTTTTTCAAAGTTTTGCGATTCTTAAGAGCGTTTTCACCATCTACCGTCACTGTATATGAAAGTAAACAACACAATGGCGCGACGGGTGGTGAGTCACCGACGAGTCAGGGACAAGTTCAGCCGGCTCGAGCACGATCGGATCAACTGTATAAAATAATTACAGGGGTTCTACTGTATATAATACTTATAACCGGTCATAGTAATTACAAGTGTCGAACTCCAGTGAGACATCCAATTTCTGCAATTTATTTTAATGAGATATGATAAAGTGTCATGTGACATCTAATATTTTCAATGTTCCTTTAATTCAGGGTAAAGTTGAACAGTAGGAAAATCGAAAATAATAATAATAGAAAAGAATAACTGCTGAATTAAAAAATGCTGACATAAGAAACGATCAATCAAGTTTTCGGCTGCAAAGGAACGAGATTCAAAACCTTTCTGTTCTCCTGAACTTGCGACCCAAAAACTGAACTTCGAAGACCACCTCAAGCATTGAGGAAATAATGATTGATTGATTTCATGTTTCCATTAATGCCAAAGTAATCACAAGTAATTGTGTTTTGTTTAGTTTCTTTTCATGTTGTCCTAGTTTTCGTTGGACATCTCAATAGAGGATTTTGGAATTTGATGAAACTGCATTTTATTCCAATTGGAAAAGTTTTCAATTATTCAATTAACTTAAATAAATGTATTCAGCGCAGTAAAGGAAATAACTAGCAAGTCTTCATCCATCAAAAATATTGATTCTGCGTGTAATAATCTGTGAGAACTGTACGAAAGTCAGTTTTTTAATCAACTTATATAATGGGCCAAGTTCGTCTGTCTGTCTGTCTGTCTGTAACTCGATATAATTAAGCTATTAAGATAGATCCAACGGTTCTCAATGGTACCATTGAATCAAGAGTACTCAAATTGGATGAAAATATTAGTTAATTGTGTCATTCCATGTTGTTTCCATGAAAATTTATTCTTGGGAACTGACCTCGACAACTGAAATTCTAACAAAACATACGTTCAAAATCAGATAATTTTGTTACCACTGCATCCATTTTAATGAAATTTGGCATACTTACTCAGTTGTTTACGCTCATTTCGAAACTCAAAACCATTTTTGCCGTAGAAGCTTCATTCACAAGTTAGCGCAGTATTGAGATTACATTTACTTTATATTTGATAGTTGATAATAAAATGATTTTTCAGATTTTTTTATGCCTGTCATCCGACAGGCTTTGCTGCTAGTTAAAAAAATAAATAAATTAACGAAGCCTTTACGAATAGCTTCGATTTTCTTTAGCGATTCTTTTTTTTTATCAATACACGTGACAGAGTTTGTGGAAACATCAGCGATTTATTGGTTAGATCTTAGTTTGATAACCAATACAAATATTTTTCTGTCGTGCAATAACTTTTTTTATCATTTTGTTCGAGTTATCGTCTGTATATAAAATTTTTCAATTGAAAAATAACTATTAATTTTTTTTGAAAAAAAAAAATTGCTATAATAATATAAGTGGAATACTTCTGGATCTAAGTGTATACAAAAAAAAAAAAAAAAACAAAGTCGAAAATAAGAAACGGGCCCATATCTTACGAAATTTCAGATAATTTCGGAAAATGTATGTTTCATTTTTTCAACTCACTATATTCTGGTCTTTATTAAATCTAACCTCAATGCTTACAAAAAAAAATAAAAATACGAGCTACTTAGCAGGGACTGCATTGAAAACAATTTAATATCAACTAATAAAACATAGCTGAATCAGTTTTTTTTAATTCCTTTAATACTTCCAATTCTCGATAATTTAATAGAACAACCAATATTTCAACTTCAATTTCTTTCTTCCTTTTTTTGTTTTCATTGATTCCTTTATCTTATATAATTACCCTCCTTCTTTTTGTTCTTTTTCTTTCCTTTCCTCAAAACTTGCACAAATAAAGGTTTGAGATTCGAAACACAAACCATTCTTCATTCAATTACTCCATTCGTAATTGGAAAAAAAAAAGCCTCTCTTCGTAATTTGATTTTGGAATCGTTGGAAACTAATGAAATTTCATTTACCTTACTCCGATCGGTTGAAAATTGCCCCTGAAAAATAATGAATATTTTATTTTTTCATTTGGCTTCTCATTTGTTTCTATTTCGATTATGATTTTTTTTCCCCTCTTCTCGTTGGATAGTGATTGTACTTCCAATGTTATGGTACAATTCATATTGTTAATATCTTCATAAAATGAATAACAAATTCTGTCAAATCATTTCAAACAGTTTGAACCTATATGATCACCGGTGCAGAAGATATATATATATAAAAAAAGCCTCTTCTCTCCCACTCAGTCTGAAGTGGAAGAAATTCAAAGGGTAAAATTCGGCCGCCCTTGCACCCCTCGCTCTCCTTCAACTTTAAGCAATCCAATCGTTGCTCCTCTTCACTTGCCGCAAATGAGCCTTGTATAACTTCCACATCAGCTAAAGCAGACCTTATGCATAATATCGTTTTAATAAATAAAATATGTAACTTTTATTTTAATCCTTTTATTTTCAGTCCAAGTGTGGCAAGGTTGTTTGAGTAAAAGATAAGTCACCGCATCAATAAATCTAACCCTCCATCGGAAAACTACTATATTTTAAATAAATACTACTTCTACTCTCATAACATTAAAAAAATATATTTTTCAATGCAAACGAATTTTCGAAAGCATATTCCTTGCTTTCTTTTTCAAGTTTGTTTGATAACAATATGTTCTCAGGTGAACTTACATTGCGTATACATAGTTATCAACAATCACAATACTCTAATAGCATCTACAATCTTACATTAATATTACAATAATTGATAATTAACAATTCATTGAATTCATCAATTATGACAGATTTTTTGTTTCCTTTGAAGTATTTTTTTACCATTTCATTAGCTAATTTTACAAACATACTCTCTACTTCTAAGCCACTACTTTTATTGAAATTTAAGTTCTTAGTATTTCTTATTATGAAGCTCTCCAATATTTTCCTAGTTTTACAATCCTTTTCTAACATTAAAATTTTGACCTCATCGTTAATCCAGTGGCCCGTTCGAGAACAATGATTAAATACGTTTGTAAATACAGTAATAAATGATTACAATAAAATTAAGATTAAAGAAATAGGGAAATATGATGATAAAAATAGAATAATAATCCCATATTTAAACAACAGCAGTTGGGAATTAAAGAGAATTTGCAAAAGACCTGGAATAAATGTGACATTTGAATATCAGAACAAATTGAAAAATATTTTATGCCATAAAGTAAATGAAAATAGTCAAAATGCAAACATGGGATTAATAAACCAATTAGAATGTCTTAATTGCCGTAAAATTTATATTGCAGAGAGTAAAAGAACGACCCTTGAAAGAGCAAAAGAACACATTAACTGTATTAAAAATAAATTAGAGTACAAGTCTGATGTAGCTGATCATTGTTCTCGAACGGGCCACTGTATTAAAGATGAGGTCAAAATTTTAATGTTAGGAATGTTTAACGATTGTAAAACTAGGAAAATATTGGAGAGCTTCATAATAAGAAATACCAAGAACTTAAATTTCAATAAAAGTAGTGGCTTAGAGGTAGAGAGTAAGTTTGTAAAATTAGCTAATGAAATGGTAAAAAAATACTTCAAAGGAAACAAAATATCTGAAATAATTGATGAATTCAATGAATTGTAAATTATCAATTATTGTAATATTAATGTAGTAGATGTTATTACAGTATTGTGATTGTTGATAACTATGTATACGTAATGTAAGTTCACCTGAGATTATATTGTTATCAAACAAACTTGAAAAAGAAAGCAAGGAATATGCTTTCGAAAATTCGTTTGCATTGAAAAATATATTTTTTTAATGTTATGAGAGTGGAAGTGGTATTTATTTAAATTATGATAAGCAGAAGAAGAGATTTAAAGAAGACTTAAGGAATAGTAACAAACTACTATATTCACTTCTCAAGTCTCCTCTCATGAATGGATTATTTGTTATCCGCATAGGCCTAAACATGAATTTTGAGAGAATGAAATTAATCAGAAAATAATAAAATTTTTATTTACGGCACCCAGCATAAATTGATCAGTTGCAAATAAAATAATATTGATATTCTCTATAATACTACACAACATTATTGTTTCACTTTTTCCTCCCAATAAAATTCATTTCATATTTGTAAATTTAAATGACAAAATAAAACCAAACATAGGTTGATCTGATTTCACTTGATCGAAAAAAAACAAAAAACAAAAACAGTATTGTGAAGTAGAATACTTTTGAATAGATAATTTATGTAATTAGGTTCGAACACAGATACAAGTTTTAATCAAAATCACTTATTTCACTTCTCCCGATCACCGTTTCTTAAAAGAAACTTTATTTAATCCTTTTATAAAATTCTTGACATCAAAAATCCAAAAATTAAAAACATCTTTTTATTGTTATTATTATTATTATTATTATTATTATTATTATTATTTCGGATTTTTTGCTCTTTTGAAAGAGAAAATATTTAACTCATTACTTTTAAAATAAAATTTTGTCATATAAATCAAAACTAGAACTGATTAAATTGAACTCGACACAAGTTTTGCCTGAAATTAGTTCTAAACTGTTCAGATTAATAAATTGGCTGCAATAAGAAAAGATATATCAGATTTCTTTCTGTGAAAACATTGTCATTACTGCATTGACCTTGTAGTTCTCTCATCTCCCACGCGATGCCGCTGTAACCAGAGGCCACTGGCAAAGTGCTTTGTTAATACAGCAGAAGAGAAAAAAGTCACAGGAAAACGAAAAAATACAAACAGCCGCAGCCACAACTCAGTCCCGGTTCCGTGGGAGTTTGGATAACCCACGTTCAAAGCAGGAAGCGAGAATTCCAGTCAAAAAAATAGAGGAGGAAAAAAAGAAAAAAAAAGGTTATTCTCGGCTTCCTCAATACGAAAAACCCGGTTTCCTGTTTAGAAGGTTATCTAAATTGTAAGGTTAAGGTTTTGATTTGAGATCGTATCAGGCAATAAAGGATTCAAATCCAATAAAGGCCTTCTTCTTTGCTCTCTTCATATACACTTGTGAGTTTCATAAATGATTATAAGTGAACTAAAATCGCTGCTCAAAGCATAAATTGAGATTAGTTAGACAGTACAGTGCACTCCCGATTATCCGGGTTAATCACCGGGAGGGGTCGCACGGACAATAGAAAAATACGGATAATCCGAAAACTCCTTTTTATTAAAGAAAAAATCAACATCAGTACAAAATATCAAAATTACTTACATTTGCATGCTGTATAACATCAAACTAGGAATTTTCCTTTTAACATTTACTGCTTAAAAAAAATCTATAATGCATAAAATATATCGACACATATTTTACGATTTGACTTCAACGCACTTCACAATTCTATAACTAAACCGGACAAGATTCTAATTCACATCAACATCGATTTTACATACATGATAAGCGTGAAAATGTTTCTCTTTAAATTTTTTTTGTGAGTCCGGAATGAGCACGGATAATCCGCAAACCCGATAATCCGCGCACGGATAATCGGGAGTGCACTGATTTATTCCTTTTTTTTTAATTGTATCAATTCTAAAATCTCTGATAAATCCACTTCTCCAATTTTAAAGACCAAAGTAAAACAACACCATTGAGATGTAATTCCGAAGATATTTGTAAAACGATCTTGGACTGATTTTCAATTTTAAAATGAAGTTTGAAGTTATTTCGAAAAACAGAATAAATAGAACTACGCAGATTTACCGTTTCCCAATTGGTGATTCGATAATGTTTCCCATGTTTTTTTTTTTTTTTGTTTGGATGGTTAGCCATGTTTTTTGATTGGCAATAAAAGCAAAAGTCAGAAAGGTTGGGATCCGATGTTGAAGAATATATATTTTTTTTTTTTAATAATTATGTTTATGCTAAAAGAAACTAACACATATCTAAGGTAAAGTGTTCTAAAACAAGATTATTAAGATACGTTATCCCGTTCACTTGCAGGGTATTCGAAAGTACTATTTTTTACGATTTTTTTTTATATTCCCTGATTAATGGAATTTTGTTTTTAAATCAGAGTTGGGCAGTAAAGCATTAAAGGTAATGGAAGTACAGATTACATGTTAATCCCAAGCATGTTTTGCACAATGTAACTGAATTAATTTGCAATGCATTACATTGTAGACGATGTAATTCAATTATTTAATAATGTTATTGAAAAGTAAATGAATTATTTGGTAATGAAATTACACAATTTGCAATTAATAATTACCCACTGAAATGTTGCATAAGCTTTCGTGTTCCAAAAGCTATATACAAGATAAGATTTCTAGAGAATCCGGGCAGGTAACGTAGCAGACATAGACCGAAGCGTTGTGTAGAATGTTCCAGAATGTTCTAGAATGTTCCAGAAAGTACGAAATCGATTTGATATTGTTTACATTTTTCAATATTCTCTAACCGATATACACATCCAATATGTATTTATTTCATATGCATTATTTTATTCAAATCTCTTTACTTGAGGTGAGGAAAGAGACAATGAGTCATTTCATACAAGTATTGTGAAGGGGTATTCATACAGCATTTACAATCTCCAAACATTAAGTATAAACATTTCAGGTCCGAGGGGTGGAACAATTTGGAAGCTCATAAAGCTCAAATAACCCAAACAAAATGTAAAGGTTGCAATGATTGTTGATTTATTAATATTTTATTGTTTACCATAAATTATTGGTTAATTACCAACATATACTTCACAATTAACCATTGTAATTACAATGTAATTATAATTGCCAGTTCACCATTACAATGTAATGCATTACCGATTAATTCAATTACGATTTTGCCCAACTCTGGTATAAATAAACAACAAACTTACATTTAAAGGTTCTTCAGGCATCGAACCGAAACATCCGTAAGAATTTTATCTTTTATGTTATTTTAGTTCTTAATAAGTGTACAAGCTTTGTGTTATAATAATTCTCACAGCACACGTTAATCAAATATATTTTGAAACGTACATTTCCTTTTAAGTTTAAACGAATCACTTTATTTTGATCGATCAAAACAGTAATCCTTGAAATAATCAAAGAATTAAGCAAAGATCAACTGGAAACTTTATATTTAAAAGTTGAATCATAAATTTCAAAATCTTAATAGCTTTGGAATTTCTACACCTACTTTAATTGATCCCTTTTATTAGTAAACCAACACTGCAGTAACGTACATGAAAACAGTTAAATTGAGACATGTTAGATTTTAATTAACCTATCTACATTATTATTATTATAGTAATGTTTAAGGTTAATTTGTATAGGTTGGCTTAATACTTCAAACATTTATATTCTGAAACTATTTGAAATAAATAAGAAACAAGACAATTTCACAAAAGATGTTTACTTTATGTTTTCTGTTCATCGAAACAAAAGTTTATAGAATTATGATTTTTAAAATAATTACAAATAGTGGCAATTTAAAAGTGATTTAGCATAGTAAAAAATGTGATAGATGAAAAACAAATATATTAATTTTATTTACATACTTAAAATATTCTTAAAATATAAGAATTTTTGAAATATAATTTTCATAAAATTACATTCACTGACTAAACTTTTGCTGTTAAAGAATTAATTATAATTTTAACGATACCATTGTTTTCAGCATAATTAATAACTAACAAACAAAATAAAATATACTAAACTTTCTCATTTCGTTTGACATTTTTTAACTTTTTTGTGATTATCTGGAAAACACCAAAAGCGTGAGCTACGTAACAAATTTTTATAACATAAGGCCCCAAAGCAGAATATCGAGCGACGGGGCGACAATGTCGCAGAACGAAAGTGAGGGCTGCAGATAGATATCTGCAGAACAGGGGTTGTTGTTTTTTTTTTGGTTGTCGATTCGGAGATTCCGTTTTTTTTTTTTTTGGTGGTGGTCGATTTGAAGATTCGTTTTTTTTTTCTGCACCTGCAGAAAGTTTTTCGTCTTAGCATCAATCGTCGCAGAAAGATAAAAAGCATTCTGCTTTCGGGACATAAGGTATTAACGGCTATAACTTTGCCATTTTAACTTCAAATTGAACTGTTTTTTTATAAACAGTTTTATCGTGCAGTTTAAAATTAACTAAATGCCGACCATAAAAGCACATATACAAAGATAAAAAAATAAAATAGTACGACGTACGTTTCGAACCCCCGTCTGTTGTGGGGTTCCTTATCAAGTATTCTCCCCCCCCCCCCTATTAAAAGTAATCCTCCTTTTGTATTACTTATTGTATTTAAAGTTGTATTTAAAGTCTCTTGAAGTTAGGAAGTAAGTGAAAATGTTTCTCTTTCATTAAAAAAATCCGATACGACGAGAAAAATGGCGACGCTTCGATTTGATTTTGACTGGCGAGAAGGTGGTTTCTTCTGATTGTCTGCACGGAGACTGCCGCAATCTGATCGGCTGGACGCAACGGAGACAATGTCTAGTGTCAGACTTCTCCGACTGAGAAAATCTACCCAACGTTTGATGACGTCAAACGTCGCCATTGTCGGATCAAAACGTATTGTATTACTGTATTAACCTTGAGCCATTAGGCATCCCTTCTCCCGTTTTATTCTTTTATCTTTTGAAAGTCCCTTAGAAATTTACGATGATTAAAAACAAAAACAAATATGTATTTATTTACGTAATTATTACTCTCCTCCCTCCTCTGATAATAAAAAAAAATCGGAACCTAAGCTGGCTGCTAAGAGAAGCCCTAAAGTAATAAGAATAGAAATAAGGGCCTTTACCTTCCCGTTTCTTGAATTATTTCGTCTTAGAACTCCCATAGCTGCCTCGTTGTATTCTTGCTGCAATTGATCGTATTGTCTTTGAATTCGACTGTGGAAAAGAAAAAAAAAAAAGGTCACTCAGACGAAAGTTTATCGGTACTTGAAGCTACAATCACCAGGCAAAGGTATAAAAAATCAAACAGAAATTCAAGAGGAAAAACAAAACCTACACCACATCAGGACAGTCAGAATAGGTTTCATAACTGTTTCGAAGTAATTAAGTAATGAAAAAAAAAAACCAAAAAACAAAGAAAATTTACAAATAAATAAACAAAACAGTAATTGGAGTAAAACGTATTCAACGTAGGCCTCATTTGTAATTCATTTAGTTGCAAGGAAGAAAATTTTTTAGTTACAATCGTTTTCATAGTTATTTGTTACGACTGCTATATTTTCAACAATTGCCAATGAAAAATTTCAATTGTTTGATTCCTTTTTTATCTGAAAACATTTATAATATTTACTAATTTATTTGTAATTGATGAGTGAATAATTTTGCGTTTCTGAATTTGAAAAAGTAAAATGTAAACCTAATCGAATTCTAATTACTAATTTCAAAAACTACTTTAAAGAAACAAAGCTAGTCAGGGAAAAATGATTAAATGATTAAATTAAAGGATTTTTTAAAGAAAAAAATGATTACATAATGTTTTTTTTGACATATCAATATTTAATGATAAAACGACTACAATAGCAAGAACATTACATTTCTTTGATTAAGAATTTAGGAAAAAAAGAGAGAAACAAATTAAATGAATTCAATGATTGAAAAAAGTGAAAAGTGAAGTGAAACAAACATTATTTCTTCACTATTATCTCTTAACTCTGTCGAGACACTTCTTGATCGAGTGTCTTGTTCTTGGTTGCAGTGAAGCGATTTGTTTGTTTATATTGACCTTCAATTTTTTTTTAATCCGACTGAATATTGTAGACAGTTAAGTACCTCCGCTTCTTAAAAATGCACTTTTAAACTTTTTGCAATTGTATGTGAATTTGTGATTGTTTTAGAATCATCTGCTACAACTAATAAAATTAAGGATATTTTAAATCTCTATTAATCTTCATTTAATGTAAAAGAAAACCAAAAAAAGAAAAAACAAAAATTGTCTCAATTCAGGAAGTTTGAACGTTTTAGAGACTAGATTAATTTGAATATCATCATTATTTGAAACTTGAGAATTTGTAAGAATTAGCCCAAAATCTGAAATCACTTTTCCTGCCCAAGAAGAAGTCTTCAAATTAAAACTATATTAATAACAATGGGTGAGACCAACAATTGTGTATGTTTTCTTTGAGGCACCACTGCGCTTCCGTTGTAAAACTATATTATTTCAAATACTAGCAATGAATACTTACTGAATTGTTCTAATCAGTTCTTGTTGTTCGTGTTCTTTTGCCTAAAAAAATAAAAAAAATTAAAATCTATTACTCAACATAAAATAGCTGCATTTATTAAATTAAGTAATAAATTCATTCCCTTTTGATCTGACTTTTATTTCTACTTACAATTAAAGGAGGAGCGATTTAACGAATAACTCGATAGAAGACTAAGATGTGGTTAGCACGAGAACCACTGCTAAATAAGAAAAAAACTCAAGACACATTTAACATCTAATTGAGTCGTTTCCGATTTTACTATGACCTTTACAATGGGATAGAAGTGCATTAAAAACGATGGACTCTTTACATATTAAATTTTAACTTATAAATAACTTATAATATTAAGCTTCTTTTTTCTTAAGCTTCTTCTGTCTATTATTATAAAAACAAACAAAAAATCATAATAGTTTCATGTAAATAAAAGAAGTTTCCAAATTTATTTGATACTGAAAACTATCACCACATTTCTTTATAAAATAAATGGATGATTTTTTGATTACATATTGGTAATGGAAAATCTAATTCTAAAATACACAATATTACATTTAAGCGTTGTTTTTGATAAAAAGAAAAATTTCTTAAGTTTCTTTGCTCTCTTTGAATATTCCGTCAGAATAGTTAAAGATGAAAGGTCATACAAATGCGTCTTAAGATTAATGTTTTCTAACTCTGTTTCAAGATAATACATTTTTTGTTTTGTGTTTTTCAGATGATTAATTTTACAGACCACAAGCCTGTTTGGTTCTCAACTTCCAGGAGTAACAAATTTAATCTAAACAGCAGCAGCTCAGTGGCCAGTATCTCTTTCAAATAAAAATTGAATGACGCTGTGCTAAGTGATTTATGTCATCTCTCTTTCCAAAGACAACAATTACCATCTTCTTGAATAACTTTAGGGAAAAAAAAATACTTAAAAAATATCAGCTATTCATATAGATAAATATGTAAAGTGAAATTTAATAAAAGAAAAGAATGAAAATATTAATATAGCAAGTTTAATAGGCTATACAATTATCAACAACAAAAAAATATTTTTAAACAAATTTTCAACTAAAGCTGATGTCATTGTAACCGATTCCTAAATGTTAGTTAATCGTTTCCATGAGAAAAATTGACGAAAATTTTCCTTACGAGACCAACTTCACGGATATTAACCTAACTAATGGCCCAAATCTATTGTCGCTCTTATTCACAAATCATGTCATTAAACCGACAATCAAAACCCGTTGTGAAACTATTTCAAAGATGTAACTTTTAATAAAGATTTTCACCATTTGTACAGAAATTGTTCTTTCATTTCTAGGTACACTTTAGGTTAGCTGTTTTTTTAAGGTTGCTAATGGGTCACCCCCACGCACCTGACACCCTCCCTTTTGACTTACTGATTATTAGTTAAATTGATTATTATTAACTGAAAGAATAATTATTTAATAATCGTAAAACAGTGGTAAAAAATACATAACCGTTTATAAAGTAGTTGTACATATTTTATCCGTAATTGAATTTCAATTTCTGTTAAAAATTTAAACCTAAAAATATTTTCACGCGAAGAAGCTTCTGCAATTATTCTTATGGGATCTCCAAATCCAAAAAGACGGGATTCGTTGGTCCATTCAATAAAATAACTTGACTTTTTCAAATAATTAGGAAGAATAACTTAAAACATTTTTCGATTAAATATATCAAAAGACATAATTTAATTCCTGCTATGACTTGTAATGGCTATGTTTTGCAGGTTAAAAAGTTAAAGTTGTCCCCAAACAGGCCATACAGGCCCATGGCTGCACGGGAGGTAAGGCTCCCGACGTTTCTTGGCCAACGGGACTAGTATGAGGTCGGGTGGTCAGCCCGATGCCCGCCCGCCTTTAACTCCCGGGAAAGAAACCCGGTACCCATTCTACAGAGGACTGGGTAGGCCCTATGACCCATATGGAGGATAACTGAACGTGGAAAAATTCCCGCCCTCCGCCGAGGCCGGGAATCGAACCCGACACCTCCAACCCGCAGCCAAGCGCCCTTACCCACTCGACTATGTTTTACAGGTATTAAACTTAAATTAATATTTTTTTTTTTGATTGGAGGGGGAACTCATGACAACTCAATTGATATCAAAGATAGTTTCACAATAGTTATAACAAAATTATCATTTAGTTTTATTAAACCGCTTATTTTGAATTACAGTAAGTGATATCTTTTAGTTTAAGACAATTTCCAATATCTTACCTTAAGAGAGCCTGCTTCGGAATGGAGAGCCCCTGCGAGTTCTTTTTGAAGTACAGACAAACGTCGACGTATAGCAACCAACAACAGACTCGTCACCTGAAACATAAATAAAAACCGAACTGAATTTTGTGTTTACGTGAAGGAGATTCAATTTCAAGTGATTCACCTAAAAACAATTGAGCAACGAAAATTTACTTAATAAGTAGTTCAAGTTCAAACAGCACATACAGAATGGATATAGAAAAATAAAATATAAATAAAAGAAGTCAAGGCGAACATAATTGACATCCTGATATAGTATAAAGCGATCCACTTATACTAAGACCAGCCATTGGTGAATAGCTGAGGTATAATAATTGTCAACAACTTAATCATGACTTCTTTATGAATACAAGGTTTTCTCTTACTGGCATTAATTCATAAGTAGTTATAAATCATTCAGTTAACCTCAAAAGATGTCCTGCTGCGCACAACATTTTCGTTTCGAACACTAGACACGATCGAATTGAATAACTTGGCACTTGTGTGCTGTTACTGGAGAACCTTAAAGTAAATTCAAGCTCATGTTTATTTCTTTATCGTTATTATATTTCAGTTATTTTTCCATCTCAAGAATGAAGACAAAGTCATTTTTATTATTTACATTGAACTGAAACAATGTTTGTTAAACTTTAGTCTAAACAAAAAGGAGGCTCATAAAATTAAAATGTCTGTGCGTTTGTCCCTCCAAATAACGTCCAAGCCGATGAAAATATCTTCTTAAAACTTGGCGTATGTATTTACGATGTAACTTTGTTAGGCACCAGAGATATAATTTTTGTATTGAAAATTGTCTTTGTGTGGGTCACCTGTCGAAAAATTTGAACGTGAAAAGTGACTAAAATTCCTACAAAAAAGCAGTAGAAGAAAATAACTGAATTTCTCTGTTTAGTAATCCTCGTGCGAGTGTTTTTATTAGAAATAAATTAATTGGTGTTAATTACAGTAACTTAAGTCATTTTTTTTCATAAAAAGGAGAATTTATTTGCATTCAGCAAATTAAAGTAAACGGAGATTTCTATTGTTTTCAGAACTTTTAAAAACAAGGAAAATAAAAAAACAAAAACAAAAAACAACCTAATATGTTAAGGAAGTTTTTGTTGTATTATAAACAAATTGCTTTTACAATTTTCAACAATCAAGGCTGTTTTTTTATTTTTTATTTTTAAAACATGTGGTTTACAAAATTTAAATATCCAAACCTGCATATTTTTATTTCTTTGTAATGTTTAGGCTTATTCTTTCAATATTTAACAAAGCTAAATATCACTATTTAATACATTTCGTAATCATTTGTTAATAACGATTATAATCTAGAAGTATCGAATTCGGAAACACACAATAAGTTAAAAAAAGAATGTGCTGGATTTTTGTTTTCTCTTTTTAATATGTTTGGTTGATTCATTTGAGCTTAAATATAATACGAAATGACTTGTCACAATGAAGTTGCATTTTATTTATTGTTTAGCTTTTAGATATATAAGATTATTTTCCATGAAAACTAAAACAGTAGGGGAGACTGGGGCAAATTGATACAGGGGCAGGCTGATACAGTGAGATTTGTGAGGTAACTTGCAGGCTCAGATTCGCCCCTGTGGAAGAGGAGACGCCTTCCTTTAGTATCCAAAGGATGCGCGTATGATTGGTTGAGTAGTGGTCTTGAGTGTGAAATTATCCTAGTAAAACTGTTTTTAGAGAGAAAAGTAACTTTTCAAAGTGTAGTTTCAAGTGGTTTGGTACTTGTAAATGAACGTTGAACAATGCTTTTGTGTAGATAAATACAAATTGGAAAGTAAAGAAATTTGGAATACAGATGAAACTGGCCTTCAAAAATTGTGCAAAGAAGAGAGTACGCCAAGTAGGCAAGACAACATCAGCAAGGTAACAACCATAACCATTGTCACTGACCCTCAGTGCAATTTTTTGGTAATTCAATACCCCCTTTGCTTATATTCCATAGGGTTTATTTTGAGGATCATTTTATCCTTGATATATTGGCAATTCATATTTACCATTTGGATGACAGGACCTTCATTTTTCCAGTTTATCAAAAACGTATTCACAATCATGGCAAGTCTACAGTAGAATATCCTTGTTGACCTCCTATTGGACAACCATGAATCTCACCTATCAATAGCTGTTCCAAATTTTATTGTGTTGAACAGGCTTTATTCTGTTGTCATTGCTCCACAATACACTCCACCACCTACAACCACTGGACAAGTCAGTTTACGGACCCTTCAGAAAATTTTATTTTGCAGCAGGCGATAAAATCCAGGGAAAACTGTCACAATTAATGACATTCCGGGCATCGCCACCAGTGCATTGCCCCGTGCTTTGACAGCAACAAAAATTGTATCAGGCTTTAAAGCAACCGAATTATGCCATTTAATCCAGATTTTTGGCCGATGAAGATTTTTTTATTGTATCCACTTTTGTCCCATTATTGACTTACATCATACCAGTATCAACTTGCCACAAGAGGGGGCAAAATGAGATGTTATGACTTGTCTAATTAAATAGTTTTTAATGTGTTAAAATATTATGTCCATAAAATAAAATATGCTCATTTAAAAGAAGAAGGACTAAGATTTCGTGTGATATTATATTAAATTTTCTCAGTGTCTAAAACTTACAAAAATTAAAAACCACAAATCGTATCAACTTGCCCCGGTCTCCCCTACTCAAAAGTTGAGAACCGACATATTAATAGAGTAAACTAATAAAGTTTTAAATTAAAATCAATCAGAAAAAAAGAACTGTACTAGTGTATTATGACTATATTTATCATGATAAATCCCTGTCTATAATGACTTTTCGTTTCTGTTTAATAGGATCTATCATTGATGAATCTCTAGTAGGAAAAAACTATGCATTACTGTAGAATTAATGGTGAACTTCATAAACATTTTTCAATTGATAAACAACACTTTACAACAACAAAGCACAATAAAATATCTTCAAAAAAAAACACAACTTATTATCATCTTCAAGTTTTGTTCAGATAAGCTACGTCGCGATGCCATAATATTTCGTGAGAACTGCAGCTGCAGATTTAAAACCTTATTCAGATTAAACAGACATTACAAAAAGCCAGCAGGTGACAAACTCTCACGAAGTCATCCCTTGCAAAATAATAACGATTTCAACACTGGAAAGCCCTGAACAGCCAAATTCTAGTTTGCTTCGACTAAAAGCATCGAAGTCCGTTCAATTCCGTGGCATCGTTTGAAACTAAGGGATTGAAACGTCACGCCTTTCTCCACTTAAAGAGGATAGGATTTAATCGAAGAAATGGAAACCTTACCGATCCTGAGCATAAATAGTTCTACTAAGAAATAAGCTTAAAAGGAAAGAGGAGGACAGAAGTGTTTGAGGGCTTGTCTTGCCTGAAGAGAGGAAGACTATTATGCCCTCTTCAGTACAACATGTTTAGTACAACATCCGGTCGCGAATTCTATGTGAAACTACTCCCACGGAAATTATTCACGATGTATTACAAACTTCGCGATCTAATCTAAGCCAAGCGTAAGGGTTGTTTCATAAAATAACACTTTTCGTGAATGATATTTTCACGTAATAGTTTTATAGATAAGTAATATTAAAAAATAATATTTCTCTCAAAGGATTGATAGGTTACAAATAGTATTTTTTTTTCTTACACGGAACCACTTGAAGAAAAAAAAATGCAACAAGTGAAAACGAGCCAAATAAGACTTTTTGCGTTTGGGATTTTATCTTCTCAAAATTATATATTTTCTTTTAAAAAAAATCACAAAAGCAAACACATTTTGAACTTTAAAATAAATTACTAATCTTTCATAATACATTTCATTTAATATTCAGTACAAACTAGAAATTCATTTAATTTACAAGATTGTATTTCTTGCTAAATTGAAGAGTTTATAAATTCTGAAAGATAGCTAATAAAAAGATTAATTCTCACCACCCCATAACATCTGAAAATTGGACAAATCTAGGATTTTGGTTTTGTTTTTTTTTTGGTTGGAAAGTTGGTTGCTTTGTTTATAACCCTCTCTCCCCTCAATCTGGATTTAACACATTTTTCTTTTTATTATTTTTTTTTTTTGCTTGTCGTTTACAACCATTATCATAACAACCCCTCCCGAAATCCTGGCTACGTCTACGATGTGACAACATGTAAAAAAAGGAAGTGTATCTCTGAAGCCTATACGTGTATAATTACCATCAATACAAAAGTATTAACTTTTTTCGTAATTTGTCAATAACTATCTTCATCTCATAGTTTGTACGATGACCTTAACATGAGCTCAAATAGTCCACGATAGGCTGTTGTTCTCATTGAGATCGTACACATCCCTAGAAATGAGAAAGCAAAACATTAAATCAACTGAGATAACCGTTTTAATGACAATATGCTGAATTCTCATGTGGGAAGGTTTCCTGAGAGTTCTCCCGTTTCCCCTGCACTATTGCTTCTACCGTTTATTTCATCATTTTCATGCATTATGTCTATTGTGCATTTGGGATAACATAATAGACCTAAGGTGGCACATTCACCACACATAACGCCATTATAAGGATAGAATAACTAAAATTATTTCTTATAATTGAGCCTCATTCATAATTATAAGAAATTCTTCGTTATATGTTAATAAATAAAATACACTTCTTCAAATCCACCAATTTCGAACTCCCACAACGATATTTCGCGGAAGCTACCGTTCCGCTTTGTCAAGTTTTTCGCAAATAAAATAACAACAATACATATTAATAATAATGTCAACAATATATATGCATTGAATACGCGTATACATTGTTGACATTATTATTAATATGTATTATTGTTATTTTGTTTGCGAAAAACTTGACAAAGCGGAATGATAGCTTCCGCGAAATATCGTTGTGGGAATTCGAAATTGGTGGATTTGAAGAAGTGTATTTTGTTTCTTAACAATTGATCCTATTTAAAAAATGTTGTACGCTTTTATTTTAACAACAGATTACAGTAGAGCCCCGATTATCCGCGGGATTGGGTGGCAAGGGCTTCGCGGATAACGAAAATCGCGGATAACCCGAAAAAAGACTAAAAATGAGGTGTAAACACGAAAAACAATATTTCACCATTAAAAACTACGTTTTATTGCACAAAAAACATACTATGTAAAACTTTTAAAAATACGTACATTAAAGCAGAAACCTTTGCTCTACGTTTGCATCCACAAATTCCGAGAAGGCCTATAGGATCACGATGCACAATAAACCTGTCAGTAATTTTCGACCTTCGCACTGTAGGGCCTATTGTATTTTCCCTGTTGTTGGCTTGCATTAAAACTTTTTTTTTTTAAGGTTCGTAATTAAAAGAAATTTTCGCGGCACTCGCGGATAATTGGGGCTCTACTATTTTTATTTAATGAGATTTATAGATCAATGTCGCTGGGTCACTAATTAACACGTACACTAACATACACTCACTTCCAAAAGTTAAGCTCGGAGAGGAAAAATGTTAATTTCTGTAAGAGATCTGAATTAAAGAAGCAGAAATTTGCTGCAAAGGTAGAAGGAAGTATGCAAATTATATAGGTAACAGCCAATCACTGTTTCGCGTCGAGAAATATGCAAAACAGGCAGTCGTATAAGAAGCCGGTATTGTGAAGGGTTACAGGAGTTGCAAGTAAGTGCTGATGAAAGGTGTTTAGAACATTCGTACGATTTGTTTTCATAGACATGTTTCTATGGCTTCCAGAAGACGAATGGAAGATTCTGAGCGCTGTCGGACGCATTGAAACAGGACAGTCTATAACAGATGTTGCTCGTTTCTTCGGCGTTCATCATTCCGTCATTTCACGATTATGGAAACAATTCCAAACAAGCCAAACAGTTATCCGAAGACCTGTAGCCGGTCGTCCAAGGGTCACGACCCCCGCGGAAGATCGATATTGCTGTTGTAGCCAAGCGGAATCGAAGATCGACCTCCACGTGTGTGACATCTATGGTTGCAGCGGCCATTGGTAAGACGATATCTGCCACTACTGTTCGTCGAAGGTACACATGAATGGTCTGTACTCCCGGATACTAAGAGTTTGAGTTTCTTTATCCGTCCAATCCACAGGGGCACGATTACAGTGGTGCCGTTAGTATGTGAATTGGACTATGTCTGACTGGGGTAACGTTATGTTCACAGATGAGTCCCGATTTGCCCTACAACCCGATGATAAGCGTGTAAGGGTCTGGAGGGAACAAGGCACACGCAATCGGCCCCAGAAATTCACCGAACATGACGCATTCCGCGGTGGAAGCATCATGGTCATCATCATTTCATTGAGATATCGCACTGACCTGCACATCTACAGGCGAGGTTCTGTGACGGCTGTACGGTATCGAGATGAAGTCCTAGACCCCATTGTGAAACTGTATGCTGCAGCAGTTGGTACTTCTTTCGTTTTAATGGACGATAATGCGCGTCCCCATAGAGCTGCCATCGTTGACGACTTTCTGGAGAGTGAGGGGATTGCGCGTATGGAGTGGCCGGCTTACTCGCCGGACCTTATTCCAATTGAAAATCTATGGGATGCCCTCGGCCGTGCTGTATGTCGACGTTTCCCACCTCCAACCACTCTCAGAGCTTTAGAAACTGCCCTACAGGAGGAATGTCGATTACTGGACTCTGCGGTGGTTGATCACCTCGTAACAAGCATGATCATACGCTGTAAACTTTGTATGCAGGTGAGGGTTGCTCACATACCCTATTCATGTTGGTTTTTATTATTTGTTTTGAATTTAAACATTAGTTTTGTTAATGACCCAAATATGACGTAATCTTATAATTTATGAAAATTCAATATTTTGCTTATCTCTGTATGTAATTCTTTGTTTTGTTTCATTAATAAACATAGAGCTACTTACTTGCAGCATTTCATGTCAATCAAAGCAGTATTTGTCCATTTTTTCGCATTTTACCGCTCCGTGCTTAACTTTTGGAAGTGAGTGTATAAAGTTACTTAAATGTATACATATAAAATTTTGTTAATTAACGAAACACCAGGAAATATCTAGGTTTATCAGATGTACATAAGATGACACAGCTCAAGTGAGGAATGAGGCATTTTGTAATAAAACTCAGAAAAAGATTTCGTTTAATTTTTTTTTGATCACGGAATAATAATTTGTCCTGAAAAGGAAGTTTAATTTGTCTGGATGTTTTTTTTTTTATCAACCTACCGTAAATAAACGTTCTGTTATTAAAAAGCTGTCGACAAGAATTATTAAATTGGGATCTAATGAATTTACCAGACAAGAACAAATTAACGATGGAACTATTACAATTCAGTAATCTTAAATATTAAACAAACAACTATACTGTAGACGAATAATTCTGACAAAAAAAATACAAAGCACTGTCTTCTTGTTCTCTTTTTTTTTTTTTAATGGCAAAATTTAAAAACGTATTGTTATAAAAGAATCTTAGAAATAGTTAATTATTTAGTTATGGGGTGAGCGTGGGTGGCAGAGAAGCCGAGCACCACGACCTGAAAGATGAACAAATTCCTCTGAAAAACAACTTTACCAATGAATGAAACAGTCTATTTTAAACATTTAAAGATAAGCTGAAATACAGCTTGCTCTAAACCTATTTGAGTGTGGTTTAATATTTTATTACTCTTAGTTGTTAGAATGAAAGAGAATTTATTTTAAATTTCTGTTTTCCCAAATTGTTTGACATTTTATATTTTATTCTAGATACGAAGTTTAATGTTGATTGCAGATGCACTCGTTCTCGCGCCACACCGATTGGGAAGCTCTGCCCTACACTACATAAAGCGAAATTCAACGTATAGTTAATTTCTGAAACCAACTTTACCATCTACTAAAACCTTACACATCAAGGTAAAGATTAAAAAAAAGAAATTAAAAAGCGAAAAGAATTAATATTGAATATATAAGGTTTTCTTAAGCAGAAACCAAGTAATTAACTTAATTATGACCAAAGGTTTTTGCATGTCTTAGTTTCAAATAATTACTTAACTGCTAATACATATTAGAATAATTGTTTGCCATCGACTTTTTTTTGTAAAAACAATATTATTGGCTTGTTTTACTTCAATACAAAAAAACCTGAAACTATTTTATTAAAGTTTTATTAAAATCTATAATCGAAAATATGTTCCTTTATAAGCGAGAAATCCTCAAAATATAACTTTAAATCCTTATTCGTAACTTTAAGTAAAAAAAAAAAAGTGTACATTAACTGGAAACTGCAAAGTCTTTTCAGTGATTCTTTATACGAGGAATAATTTTAAAAGACAATCTGACTATTTGTAGGCTTTGAATTGTCTTTATGATCAGTCAATGGTTTCCCAGGTGAATAACCTTCGGTTCATCAATCGTTGGTTTGGGATGTTACTCTGCTGGTTGATTAAAGTGGGTTACGAGTTAAATTAGTTTATAGGTCAGATCCAGGGAAATTATCATTTTGTTTTTTCATTTAATTATATAAATATTAGAAACCAGAACTAAAAACAAAACAAAATAATTAGGAAAGTGGTTTGAGTTGTCCAGAATGAAAACGGCCTCAATCGGAAAAGTGGTTCAACGTATAATTAGAATGTCAACCTCCCGGCAAAGTCGAGTGGTCAAACCTGGGTGAGCTTCTTTCTGTGTTCATCCGAATTCAATTAAGAGAAAATTCGTCTTTGTGCTACCCGTAGTCGTACGAACGGAAATGGGAAACCATCACTGATTTACTCACGAATAATAAACAATCAGCTGGAAATAAGATCACCTATAACAGTGTTTCCCAACCTTTTCTGTGCTATGCCCCACCTAAGCCTTTCTAAAATTCTTATGCCCCTTATTACTATTACTTATTGCCCCCCTAATAATAATAATATTAATAATAATAATAATATCATCAAATCATTATTACCATGAAGTGTATATATTTGTTACTTACTTTAATTAATATAATTTATGTACAATTACGATTTTTCATAATTTAAATAAATAAGAAACAGTATAAATTTTAGATTCTAGACTCTACGAATTGCCCCCTTTAACAATCAAATTGCCCCTCTGTGGGGCGTGGGCTCCACGTTGGGAAACACTGATCTATAATTAAAAATCTTTTTTCTTCATAATGTGGCTACAAAAAACTCATCAAATAACTGAAAATTTAGAAAGGCAAATGCTCTAGAAGCTGACTATCTAAATAGGACTGCTAGGGTTATCAAACAAATCATAGTACTTTCCATTAAAAAAAAAGGTGATATAAATTGTATTTAGGTTTCTAAATACAAAGATATTGTATTTAGGTTTCTGTCTTGATCATAAATTAAGAAAATTAAAAAAAAGTTAGTTCATTAATCTGTTCATTTTGATCAATCCTCTCTTTCTATTAAATCTTCATTATAAATTATCTTTATTTCTGATATTATCACATTGAAATATTACAATAAAAATTCCCTTTTAATTATTTAGTTATTACAATCTTCATTTAAATTTATCTAACGATCACTTTATATTATATTTCCTTATAAATCTTAAGTTATGTAAGTTTTGTATGTATGTATTTTTATTTCTATATGCTTATTTATTCGTAATATTGATATTAAAAATAATCTAATTTGTAATCTAGTGTAATTTAGATTATACAGGAGGATATCAGCATTCATTAGGTTTATACTGGGTGTTGCAGATTGACCACGTTTGTTTCACACCACGGGATTCCTCATTAAATATGCTTCAGAAACATAAATATTCCCTCCGTCCGAAAATAAGAGTCCCATTTCACACATAATTTATCCGAAAATAAAGAGTCCCATTTTAATTTAATACTGTTATTCCAGACTACGGATTAATGTTAGGGATTGAAGGACATTAAAAATAACAAAAACAAACAAAATGAAAGTTTTACTCAGCATTGCAGAAAACCAAAAGTGTTTATTTCGTAATCATGTGCCAGCAGTGCGCAGGCCTCAATGAATGTTTTTAAAGCAAAACAATTCAAACTGCGCATTTGAATTATTAATAACAATGGATGCATTGTTATTGCATAAATATATGTTTATCAAAGAAGACCTAATCCGTTTTTTTCTATTTTTCTATTCCTAATAAATAAAAAACCCAATTTTTGAAATGGGACTCTTCATTTTTTCGGAGGGAGTAACTTTTTTTGATCGGACGTATAGTTTTCGAGATAATTGAGGCTTTCTGCAGCCGGAAGAGATGATCGAAAAGGGGGTGATGGAAAATCAAAAACTTGAAAACAAGTGAAGATAAAATTGGCTTCGACTGACTTTCTTTTATTTATTTATTTTTTTTTTTTTTTTTTTTTTTTTTTTGCGACTGTTGAGTTTTTAAAATAGAACACTACGTCATTTGACTCTCCTTTATTAAGCTACAAAAAAGCTATTTGCAATAACTGAATCCAACCCATGGTTCAAATGGTATGACCCTCTAAGCACAATCGCCTCAACGCAAGTGTGAGGCACAGCGAAGAGCAAGCGCACTCGATGCAAGAATTGTTTTTTATAATTTTCTATAAGCAATAATCGGATAAGTTTTTATCATGAAAATAATTTATGTAATGTTAGCTTTCAAATGATATCAAGGATATTTTTATCACAGAATCGCCTGTTGAGAAAAATAATAATGTTTCCTCTATGGGAATACTTTTTCATCATCCCTTTCAGACGCAGAAAACCTCGATTATCTCGAAAGCTATATGTCCGATCAAAAATCGTCATATATATTACCAATAAATATTAGATACAGTACGTAGTATCTCTTTGTTATCATCCATTTTGAAATTGTACTTTCAAAATTGCTCTATCTCGGAAACCATTCGGAATTGGACACTCGTTCATATGGTCTTTTTTTGCTTAAAATGGCCGATACTATCACCTCCCAAAATATTCACCTTTCCTCCTGGACACCCTATATACATATATATATATATATATATATTTGTATATATTTCTCCACAATTTGAGAAACAGCTTCTTCAGACAGAAAACGGTAGACGAAATTAAATTTTGAAAATTACAATGAACAGCTCGTTTTCTACCTTTTTATGTTAATATAATTTGGATGATTTTTAATTTGTGGAGTTTCTGAGTTTCAGCTACATTATCTCATTATTTACTCATTAAAAACTCACTTCATTGCTTATTGCTTTCCTAAAGCTTTTAGCTCTTTGTCAGATTACGAACAATAACCATATAAAAATATAATTAAATGCTCAAAAACTATCTTTCTTTCTTTACCTCAAGGCCATCATTTCTACCTTTATTTTCACTTGTATTTCTTTTCTCATTGGTTGCATAAGGCTAAATGGTTGTGAAAAAGAAATGCTGATGAATTAGTAAAAGCATCCATTGAATTATTTCAAAATTCCAATAACGATTGTAACGAAGAGTACAGATTTGTTTCAATCACTTTCAATGTGTACAAAGATAGAGGATGATGCCAAAAAAAGTTTATTTATATTTTCTTTTTAATAAGATTTATCCAATATTTATTTTTCAGTCCCGATATACAGTTACCGCTTAGTGTCTCGATTTGAATTCGAGAACAATCTAGCCTTAAACTAAAATAATAGCATGCTTAATTTAGTATCAATATATAGTCATTTCAGAGCCCGTCCCCCATTTGTAAGCAAACATAATCAGATCCCCCGCCTCCCGTTGTAGTTATGTAAGATTTGACAAATCATTAACAGTAAATACCACTGAACAATCAATTAAAACAATCAAAATTATATCAAAGTTTTAACAGTTTCACTAATTCTTAGTTTAATAATTGTAAAGTATCTTAAATTTAATACATGATGTTCACTCCTGAATTAAAATGTAAGAAATTAATGGGTCAATCCAAACCAAACGGTCCAGAAAACATTAAATTGGTTGCTCGACCATTTTAAAAAAAAATGATTTTTTTACAGTTGTTACCCATGTGCATGAGTACTTCAAAACAGGCATTATTTTTTTAATATTTGATTTCGTTTAAAAATGGCGTCCATTTTTGTTTTAGGGTTTCCGGCATTTTTGGCCTTTGCAGACAGCTGCGGTAAATTTGATAACTCAGCTAAGAAAAATGATAGAAAGCTGTGGTAAAAAACATTATTTTCAGCACATTCCCAGCTACATTTTATGTCCTATATCTTTTTATCATATCTCTAACACAAATGGCTGAAATTTAGAACCGAAACTGATATTCGCTTTTGAACAAAAATCAAAATTCCGGGTTTTTTGTGAGCAGGAAGGAATGAAATAGCAAAGCTACAAATTTTTATGAGAAAAGACATACATCCAAAGGTTTAACAAAAAATATTTTAGCCCTATTACTGGCTTCCTAATTAAGTTATAGCGCTTTAAAAATGCTCTTTTTTCATTTTTTTCAAAGTTTGAGCCCCAATATCTCTGATGGGGGACCTAACAAAAATTTGATATTTACAGTATAAAGAGAACTTTATGAGAGGTATCTGTAAAAAAATTTTGAGATTGATATTTGAGTTTGATTTTTGAGTTAGATATCTGTGTTAGATACATAGGTATCTAACTCAAAAATCAAACTCAAATATCAATCTCAAAATTTTTTTCACAGATACCTCTCATAAAGTTCTCTCTATACTGTAAATATCAAATTTTTATTAGGTCCCCCATCACAGATATTGGGGCTCAAACTTTGAAAAAAAATGAAAAAAGAGCATTTTTAAAGCGCTATAACTTAATTAGGAAGCCAGTAACAGAGCTAAATATCTTTTGCTAAACCTTTGGATGTCTATCTTTACTCATAAAAACTTATAGCTTTGCTATTTCATTCCTTCCTGCTCACAAAAAACCCGGAATTTTGATTTTTGTTCAAAAGCGAATATCAGTTTCGGTTCTAAATTTCAGCCATTTGTATTAGAGATATGGTAAAAAGATATACGACATAAAATGTAGCTAGGAATGTGCTGAAAATAATGTTTTTTACCACAGCTTTCTATCATTTTTCTTAGCTGAGTTATCAAATTTACCGCAACTGTCTGCAAAGGCCAAAAATGCCGGAAACCCTAAAACAAAAATGGACGCCATTTTTAAACGAAATCAAATATAAAAAAAATAATGCCTGTTTTGAAGTACTCATGCACATGGGTAACAACTGTAAAAAAATCATTTTTTTTAGAAATGGTCGAGCAACCAGTGCTGGACCGTTTGGTATGGATTGACCCTAATGTAAAGATACACATGAAATACTGAAGAAAAAGTCTATCGACTTTTAATCTGTCGACCGCGCGCATGTTACATAAGCATTGCTCTGATTCCCCCCCCCCCCTTGTCAGCAAAAATAAGTAAAGTTTGACCCCCCCCCCTTGAATGCTTACGTCATATTTGAATGGCCCCTTATATGTGAAAATGTAATTCCTTTAAATATGCTGATCTTAACATCACACGAATAGATTTTCCTTCATTTTCAGTTTCACCTTTAAAACCGATGTTGAAACCCGAAAGGAGACGATGTTTTAAAAGCAATTGCTGTAAACACTTTCTTTTTTACCAGCACCGAGATTCTTTTCAACTATTTTTACGCCAATCACTTGAGGTTAAGCCTTTCAGCGTTAAATGGCTGTGCGCAACCGCACAAACAAAAATTCAAAAGGTGGAGGTTTGTACTAAAACATACAGAGAACGACCGAAATATTTACGTACGTAAAATCAGCTTAATTAGGAAAAACCCAACTGACGATAGCTAAAAATATTATCTAAATATATGCTTATTTTAATTTTGTAAAAAAACAAAAAAAAAAAACAAACTTAATTGCAATTTTCTATCTTATCTACGAACTTGAAGCAAAATGTTTTGTTATCAAAAATTTTGTTTTGTATTTGGCGAATATGTCATATGCATAAACGATAAATAATTTAACGAGAAATAGATTATCAGAAACGATAATATCAAATCAATATTATGAAAACTTAGAAGAGTGAGAATCAATTTTCTAATCTAATAAAAAAAACAAAAACAAAGAAGAAAAAAAAACCAAGAAATCATTAACCAGAATTGTATCTTTATATCTAAAGATAAAAGCTACTGGCTTAAGATTTATTGTTATTTATTAAACAAAATTTAGTTTACAATTTATGACAGTGTCTTAGAGAGAATTGCATCAATGGTAAAAAGTACATATGATGTTGACATGTTGATTTCACTGACGTAAGTTGCAAATGAAACGTAATGGTTTTAGACTGACTATCTGCGAAATCCACTGCACCCATGGAACTGTGCTGATGAATGAACTGTTGCTGTGAGATGTTTACCGCAGAGAGAGATCAGGACATAAAAAGCAGGCTTAGTTGCTAGGTAATTCATGTTTGAAGAATGTTCATTTCACTGTTACAATTCAGGGCTCGTGATTATTTAGGAGTCCACGAGCTGTAGATAATCACGGTCGCTTTGACAACTCGTCGTCAGAGAACCAGGAGAATTCAATCAACTCTCAACACAAATCATCCAATATGTAGGAAAAGGCTTCTTGAAAAGCTTCCGTGGACAAAGATTTTCGTTTAACCTGTAATATTTATTCTGTTCGTTTCCAGTGCAGCAAGAAGCCACTGTTGAAATACGAACAGTACAGTGGAACCCCGCCATTCGTCCGCCTCGCTATTCGTACAACTCGTTATTCGTCCAACTTTTTCAAGTAAAATTGAACTCGCCATTCGTACGCTTGCTCGCGATTCGGACAGCGTGACCTTGTTACTGGCCGCGCCACGCGGTCGCTTCAGTTCAGTCTCGTGCTAGCTTCCGTACGCTACGCAACATCCATGCAAGCTTCGTGAAACTTTGTAATATTTTATTGTTATTTTTGTTATTTTTATTGAAAATAGTGCAGCCATGGGTCCAAAAAAGATTACTGATTCAATCAATCCTAAAAGGAAAGCAGTGAGAACGTCAATTGAATTGAAAAAAGAACTCGTTGCGAAGTTTGAAAGTGGAACTCGTGTCTCTGACCTGGCAACTCAGTATGGCATGGCGAAATCAACCATATCGTCTATACTGAAAAAGAAAGACATAATAAGAGAGGTCTATATATTTATTGTTTTCATAGTTTTTATGTATTTTACGCTTAAGGTATTATTACAAAGGTTTAAATAAGCAATCATCTCTGGGTTCTGGAACGGATTAATCCAATTTACATTATATCTTAAGTGAAAAAATGATTCGCCATTCGTACAAATCGCCATTCGAACTGCCTCCTGGAACGGATTGTGTACGAATAGCGAGGTTCCACTGTATATGGTTGTAGATATTCCTATGTTCGATTAATGAATGAAATCTCTTCACTTGGTCTGTAGCAGTGAATTCGAATCTTTTTTTGACTCGCTAACCTTTCTTACATTTTATTTTTATCGTGAACCACGTCCATAATAAAAAAGGAAGTATTCAATCCGTTAATGGTAGGTATTTAAACAGTAATTTATACATACTTTGACGGAGATTCCAATACTGCGAAACCCCTGGACTTCTTCGAGTCCCATCAGTGTTTAACTCTCAGCAAAAATTCTGTTTTGGCGAATCCATCAAATGTGACGCTAGTTTATACGAATGGTCAGAAATGCAGCTGATTTTCGCTTTGCCTTCGTAATGTCTTCATGAATTCATCAATAAATTGATTTGCAACCTGAAGGCTTTTAAAGTTGTGGCAAAAACGATTATCGACCATCAGTGTCGAAAACAAACAAACTTAAAATCACTTAAACAGAGAAACACTCGAATTTCCCATGTTCTGTAAATTATCTTATCAAGTAATATGAAAAACCTTTGGACACGACCTGAAAGCGTCTCAATTACAAATAGCAAACTTCTAGATTTCTCTACCCTATGACACAATGTTTTATCCTCTGTCACCGACTAAAAACCTCCAGATTTGGAGGAAAGTCTCTAATGTTGGCGACACTACCGATCAGTTTACAGCTACAGTTGTATGATACACAGTAGCCATATCGCAAAATTCTAATATACTCATGAAGGAAACAAAACATCAGGCAGTGATCCTAACCTTTTTTTTTTCAGGGGAATTATTACAACAATTACTCTAAAGGATACTTTCGTTTTGATACTTTTACAGAAAAAGCTTACAGCTAAAATATGACTAAATTAGCTTTCCACCCAAGTTTCGCTCCGGTGGATGTCGGATTATTTATATAATGTAAAAAAAAAACCTCATTTAGATGATTGGAAAAAAAAAATATTCCTAACTTATACAATACTTTAACGTGTGCTTTTTACATTACATTCGTTCTTCAAAGCCAACACACATAGAAAAGGTTAAAAATAAAGTTATTTACCTCATCGATCACCTGACGATGCGGCCAAATTTATGAGCTCGAGAAACCGGTAGTGGTTATTTTATTGTAAATAACTTCATTTTTAACCTTTTATATGTGTGCTGACTTTGAAGAACGAATGTAAAATATTCCTAAATTTGCTCACGTTTTTATGCTCACTATTAAGTCCCTATCGATCGTAGAGTGATGACACTTAAACCAAAAATCTTCACTATAAAACTCTTAATTCAACAACAAAAGAATCATCAAAATCGGTCCAAAAGTTTTGGAGAAATGTTATCGTAAATATTCGTTCCAGGCTGGATTCACGATCTCGGTTCTCCGCCATGCTTGACCGATTTGCTCAGTTCTTCGGGAAGTCGATTCGCGTTACCTGTAACTGGCAGATTGTAATTGTTGTACCAGCAAGTGTTATTCTCGTTCTAGGCTATTCTCTCGAGCACGCATAGAGTTGTGGCCGAACTGACTTGAGATAGGCGAGCTTCTCCTCTATCTCACTGAGCCTTCTGGTAGATTTTCTTCTCGGCTGAGAAGCCTTTTTTGATAACTGCGTGTTGAACTAACTACATACAGAAAAGAACTGTTTATATGTCCATGCCGATCCTCTCACGCCGGACGACAGTTCATTTAATTTAAAACGCAGTTTATTAACGTTCTATCGATATCATCTTCGTATTATCATCTTATTCGTCGAAGATAGATAGGATAAATAATGTTTTTTTTTTTTTTTCTTATAAAATATGCTTTTAATTTGTTTTATTTCCTTTTGTAGATTTTTAAAATTATGGCCATTATTCATCACAAAAGTAAATCCTTCCATACTTGGTTTGATGTACTCCTGTAATTTAGCCACAGTATCGAGTATTACATGCAGGTTTTTTTCTCCACCCAGCTTCACATTTTGACTCACTGCTCACTACCCTATTATGTTATCTTGATAAAACATATCCTATGATACTCAGAGATTATAAGGAATACATCAAAATGAAAGTTTCATCAAAGTCGGTTCAGTAGGTTTTCAGTTTACAAACAAACTCACAAACGTTTCCGTTTATAATATTAATATAGAAACGATTATTGAATGGGAAAATTTAACGCCAAACTTAATTTAAATTTTGATTGATTTATTTGCGATTATTTATTTAGTCTAGAATTTTTCGTGAATGTTATGTGTTAAAAGCATCACTGTATTAATCTTTGTATTCTATTTCCTGCTGAGGAATTTCCGCTTCCAAGTTTCTGTCTTCTTTTGTGTCGTAAATATTTAGCAAAAGTTCTTTTACATTTAAACTTTTTTTTCCCTTTTTTGGGGGAATCTTGATATAATACCTGTACCATTTCTAATTGGTACAGACATCAGACTCGGGCCTAAGCAGTTGCTTTTCAGAGATTAAAAATATGAAGTTAAAACTTTCCTAATTAATGTAAGCTTTCGTAGGAAAATTGTCTCTTCGGTATTATTGTGATAATCCTTCATTGCCGGTAAAAGAACGCTTCAGTTCCATTTTGATTTTTTAAACAATTCAACTTCTATTTTCTCACTACAAAGTGAATATGTGGATTCAGTCCTTCAATTATGTGAGACGCATCATTAGGTAACAAAACCATAAAAATACATAAAAAGTACTGCTACACGGCTACTTATTTAAAATATTATATAAAAAAAAATATTAACGAAGAATTCCTTAAAAGTTTGTAATAAATACGTTGAATTAACCGCAGTTTGTTAAACTTAATAATTTCCTTTCTTTAGTAATAAGTTGGATTTGATCTATTTTTCCGTGCATTGAATTTTGCAGTCGATTCCCCTAACAAAAACGACAATCACAACAACGCCCCAGGGGTTGTTTAGAAGTCTCGATGTCTTCCTGGAATGCTTCAACTTCCTGCACCAAAAAATCTCAATAATACAACAGACTATTTCATCGGAAGCCACAACTGAACGATTGGAGCAGATCAATAATGAATTCAATGCCCTTACTATGTATTCGCCTTTATTTCAACAGATAAATATTACACATAGAGTCATTTTATTTTTAAATCATTTATTTGCCTTTATTAAAATATTCAATCAAAATTTTTTAGGGAAAAAAATATGCATTAATCAAATATTAAAAATTCCCAATCGGAATGAAAATTTTAATTAAAAAAATATTTTTTATCATCCTAATGTTCTTGATGATGTTGTTCCTCTGTTATTATTTCATTCATGGGATCTCTTATGTAACTAATTTTATAAGTAACATGAGGATAAATGTGTAAGAAAAACAATATTCCCATCTATATTTAGTGTGATGAAAGTATCTTTATTTAGGCAAAGTAGCCATGCTTTTCATGTATGAGCTTTAATTGGAAATACCGAAATGCATTATGGGAACTCGTTCATTAACATAATTTATACTGTTTCTCACTCGTTTTCTTCTTAAAAAGTGTCCTGTTTATAAATATCGGCAATCTCCAAATACTTCGACAGTCTCATTTACTCTAGGGAAGAAAATTTTACATTATTTTTGTTATGTTATATGTTTTATATTATGTTACATTATATTATTATGTTTTACTTCAGTAACTGACGGACAAAATAGGTTTACAAATAAATCCATGTTTTTCTTTTCAGTGAACACTATGTGATTATGCTTTATTTATATCTGTCAGCTCACGAGTTTCTCAATCGGGAAGAGACAGATACATAATTATATCACATACACCATTAATGCCAAGGAGAGGAGGTTGCATCTGAAGAAAAGAAAAAATATTTTTTTTTGGTTGGATGACTTCATCTCTGATGAATCGCCAAAGAACTAACAAACTCTCTCCAATTCAAAATTCCTGAACACATTATTATCAAATACAGAGTAAATAAACAGGCAAGATCTGAGGCTCCATAAAATGATGATTACTGATTTCAAACCGCCATATTATCTCACTGCAGTTGGAGTTAAGTGACCAGTTCATTTCTTTTGAAACCAATACACAAGATTATGATAAAAAGGTTTAACATTAAAAATACAAAACCCCGACCGGTTTCGCCTCTTGTTCGAGGCTTTTTTCCATTTGGTTCATTGACGGAGCCCTTTTCTTTTTTTTTTTTCTTTTTTTTCAGAATAGTTTTTTATTACCAATAAATAAATAAATGAAATAAAAGTAAATAAAGTGGTTAAGAGGTCGTTTACAGTTCCTTTATTTTTCTTTTCCATTTTTTTGTTAGTTTCATATGTTTATATATTTTTGTTTGCTCCAATTCAAAGTAATCCAAAATGAAAAGTAGAATAGTTTTTAATTCATGGTTCTTCCGTAAGAAAATATGGGAAAGTAACTTCAATCAGTACATTATAAATTAAATTATTAAGTTATTTACATTTCCAATACGAACACCAGAACGGAACAGGTCTTTATAAAAAGAAGGCTTCTTATTTTTAAAAGCAAAATACGATATTATTTGTTTACGCCGTTGTTGTGTCTTGGGCAATACCTGATAAACTGGCATTCTATTCCTGGTATCTAGTAGCAATAAGCTTTATAAGAAGATATTTTAACATAAATGATAGTTTTCTAATTTTCTTATATAAAACACCTGAATAGTACAGCAGGAAATATATAACCCGGAATTGTTCGTGCGAAAAAAAGCAGCGTAGGATCTCGTTTGCATTTGCTTATTACACAGAAGCTCGGTTATAACGCGGTCTTTCGGATCCAAGATTTCGAAGATCGCATATAACCGCGATATAACGAACTTTTATTACTTCGCGACGTCAAATGTCGTATATCGCACCCTATTATCGCCCACACGATTCCAAATCGATTTAAAATGGTCATTTCGCGATTACCTACATCATTCAGAGCTATGTGAGAGAATTTTATATTTATAAATACATAAATCATTGCCTTTTCAACACTTTGATGGGTTATATTAGCCAAAATCGATTTGGCGCCGCCATCTTGGCATCTTATACAAACGACGAGTCACATGGATCGAAACTAGGTATTCATACGCCTATTAGATTACATGGGCCTCTTTACTGGTTGTCCTTGGCAGAAAAATAGATCTCGATATTCATTTTGGTTAAACGAAAAAGTCCGCGATTCCGGTATTTTTTTAAAAATATATTGTATTCGTGACATTAGGGTGGGTATAGAGTCTCAATTACTGTAAATAATAAGGAAAAAAAGCATATTAATTTACACCTTTGATTTGATTTTAGGCGAAAAACGGTAAATTTTGCAATTTTACAATTATATACTTTTTCCAAAATAGACAGGGTCCAAGACCAAATCGTGTTATATCCGAATTCGCGATATAACAACCGCGTTATAACTGAGCTTGAGTGTATTTGATATAACTCCTATCCATTGGTTTTAACACATCCCGGGAGGCTATCCACGGAAATTCGCGACTTGTTATAAAATAAAAATTACCTTTCCTTGAACCCAAAATAGAGCGTAAATCATGGCTTTGGTAGTTGTAGCTTCGATATGTATCATATAACGATCAACATAAATTTCCTAAAATATATATTAGATTTATAGATCTAACAGAGATTGGAACTCTTTCAAGCAGCTCCCATAACCTTCAGGTTGTCGACCGCTGATCTAAAAGATAGGGGAATTGTCTCTTTTCAAAAAGACTTATTTTTGTATAATTTTATAAAACACGTAAAAAAAACTAATAAGAAAACTATCATTTATGGTTCCATTAATAGCAATGCCAAATTGACAGGGCTCAGTACGATTTGCCATTCCGCATCAGATAATAGTTTTGAACTATAAACGTATTTTAACTAAATGCATCATTTTAATAAAAACTGTGCATTTTGAATTAGATAGAAACGTGATATTCCAATCAAATCGTGGTTCTGGATGTATTCTTAATCTTTCTTTAGTATTAATTCAAATACTTCGATGGTCTGTACATTACTTTTATATCTAACTCCAATATAAACTTAACTTTACATTTTTATTAATAACTAAACATTTACTTTAAGTAACTACTGTTGCATTAATTTTACTTTTTTATTAATTATATTGCAATATAACATAATTATAATACAATAGTAGTTATTTAAAGTAAATGTTTAGTTAAGGACTGCAATACTTCTGGTAATTAGATGCAACTACAGACAGTCTGTTAATTTCTATAATTATTTATATATTTTTATTTAAAGAAACTCATTTAATATAAAAGTAATAGTCTACATTAAATCTAGGTAAAATTTCTCATAACAATCTTCCAAAAGAAATGTGTAATAAGGATTAAAAAATATATTGCCAATGAAATGTATGCTTACAATACACAAAGCTAACAAACAAAGCGTTAACATTTTTGTAACGGGTGAATCAAACTATTTAGATTATTTACTTGAATAGAAAATATCTCTAAGGAGGTCTCCCTAATGTGTTCCACTTTTCCCCCTTTATGTGTAATATTTTTTTTCCCTAACTTTTGCCGAGAGCAACGCAGCCTAAATAGGGCAGGTACAGTGTTCTTCACATCTGTGTGGTAACTATTCAACCTTAACACACGCTCGCTATTTACAGAAGGATCTAGACAAACATTTCTCTTATCAAAGCGATTTGCGCATGTGCAGGAAACATCGAGAGCACGTTTATTATGAACAAAAACATGAAGCCAAACATATTTGATTTTAGTACGATTATTATTATTATTATTAATTTTGACCTTGAAAGTCAGTGTTTACAGACTGACAGTGGTTGTCTTTTACTGTATTGCTTAAAAACTTCACTATCTGTACTTACTTTAAAAATAATATTGAAAGGTATAATTATAAAGTACTTATGCTTTAGTGGCATAATTGAAAAACTGCATTTATTTATATCTAATTTCATTTATTAGGTTTGGGCAAAGGTGTCCGCTTAAAAAAATTATGGGAGGTTTTTATTGTTTTAATTTGTCTAACTAAACATTTTCTAATAATTATTCACTTTTGTATTAGACCAGTGGTTCGTAACTTTTATTTCTTCCTATTTCTCTTTTATTTTTCCAAAATATGTTCTCACGCAACTTATTAAAATCACTGAAGTGGATCACTTTTCTGAACTGGTATATACATTTATACAGTGCAACTTGGATAATTCGAAGCTGAAGGGACCTCTACAAAACTTCGAATTATCCAAGACTTCGAATTAAACAAATTACATCTTTAACTTTAATTCAGATCCACTGAATGCTTGAAAAGATTATTCTGTCAATAAGTAAATATTTATTCAGAAAGATCATGGTATGAAAGACTTAAACATTATATGTATCCAAACAAAATAAGATTTATATTACATAAGCTACAGTACATATTACATTCAATACAGAAAATTATAGTTTTTCAAAAAATTGTGCAATGTCTGATTGTTTTGTAGAATTCAGTCGCTTAAGGTTAGCAAAATCATCAAGCATGTTTAGTGAACGGAAAACAGCTTCACTTACGTTGGTTTGTCCTTCTATGTACCGGCGAAATTCGGCTCTATCCCGTACTCGTTGGCGATTTGACATTTCTTCTTCACACCCTTTTCCACCTCGCGAGTGATGGCGACCTTTTCAGAGAACGTTAAATTCTTGTACACGCGTGGTTTACTGAAAGACATGGTGACACTGACAGCAGGAAGCTCGAATGGCGTCTGAAGCGTCACGTGTCGAATGGCGTCACGTGTCGAACGGTGGCGGGAAGGGGATCAGTTGTCACGTGTCGAATTTATTAACGATGAAACGCCGAAAAGTCGTTTTGGTTCGAAATTTTTTATAAAAAACTTCGAATTAAGGAAGTTGAACTTCGAATTATCCACGATTTTTTTAACATTGATTTAATAAGAAATTCAAGGGACTAAGAGAAATCTTCGAATTAACCACGATTTCGAATTAAAGACGTTCGAATTATCCAAGTTGCACTGTACATATACAGAAGGACAGACAAAGAATTGTAATTTTATTCTAATATTGCTGTAAAATCAAGGATATGTGAAGCTTTTACGAATTTTCTATAATACAGCTACACTAGAACTGAAGCTGCAGCTGCATTTCGCTACTCTGTGACCGAATGCTAAGGAATTTGTATAATATGATAACTGGTTTATTTATTACGTTATCTCAAGTCAAACAACGTCTTCTAGATACATGCATCTATGCTCTCAAAAAGGGTTACTTCAATTTTATTCTAGCTATCTTCATTCCAAAATGTTCTACACCAAGACAACATCAGCGTTTCTTAATTGTATACCGTCAGTGCTTGCATATACCGGGTGATTCATAAAGTACTGGAAAGTACTGGTGGTTTTCACCGCCCCATATCTTTTAAACTACTCCTCATAAACTTTTTCTATAAAATCGTCAAACAAGAATTATATTTTCAGGTTATTATTTATTCATTATTATTGAAATTCATTTTATTTGCGTTCAAACACCCCCAATATATCGAAATTATTATCCCCAAAAATTATTCGACTATCTTCCAAAAAAGTCATTTGTCAGAATGCATTTTCAAAAAAATACATTTTTTTGTTTTTAAATTAAACAAAGGAATTAATAACAAAATTTTCCTAGATTACATTTTCCTAATTAGGTTTTTGTATCATTTGAATATTGGATCCAGACTTTTAGAGTTTCAACAACATCACAACAGTTATTGAAATATTCGATATATTGGGGGTTGTTTGAACGCAAATAAAATGAATTTCAATAATAATGAATAAATAATAACATGTAAATATAACTCTATTTTATATAAAAAGTTTCAGATTTTTATGAGCAATAGTTTAAAAGATATGGGGCGGTGAAAACCACCAGTACTTTCCAGTACTTTATGAATCACCCTGTAGATAAACGTTTAAATGGTTCGCATTCTATATTGTAAAAGGATTGTAATGCTTATTTTTAATTCAAAAAAAAGTTTTGGGTATTAATTTGATAATTCCTGATAATACACAAGGAAATCTGACTTTGTACAAATATTTTTTTATGCTCTTTTATTCTTATTTATTCATTTATTTTGCTACAATTTTTTTCCTAGCAATATATGTCCTGAATTACATTCACTCTTAAATTACATTTGATTAAATCAATCAATTATCCTTTACTGCTTAATTTTGTATTTTGATAATTTATTAAAAAATATAAAATCATGTATGGTTTTTAGAAACAGCAACTCGCATCCAACATGAAGAATTGGATAAGCAAAACTATCTTGTTCATGATCTTTACATTATAGAGAACGTAATAACTGGAATAGAATGATACACCTTCCAATTCTACCTCCAAAAATACAATCTACGTAATTGGCTAAACTTCAATAAAGTGCTATTACAAGGAAATCCATTGAAGTCACAGCTACTAAAACTCTAGAGGAAATACACAAGCTATCATTAAAATATCTGACAGATGAAATCATCGAAAAACAACGTTTGAAACTATTGTGTTTACATTACATTTGTTAACCAACCACCAGCAAAGGAAAACATTTAGAAATACAGAAAAAATTCAAAAAAGTATATTAACACAAATGAAAGGCAAAACATAGCAGATAATTAATTTCTTCTTATAGTATAAAACCGTACACTGAAAAATTACCAATAAGACGTACTGCAGCGATTAATAGCAATCTTAAAAAAGATTTATTAAAGTTTTTAGTTACTAATTTTATTGCCTTAATAAATTGAGTCTTCAACATTCACGAGTTCATCATTCTGGAAATTCCCAAATTCGTGATAAAGGAATCTATTTACATTCGTGGATTTGTAAGAATATTGTATTCAAGTTGTGGCAGAACAAAGAGAAGATTGTTGCTATAAGGGTTGACTGAAGGGGACAGAAGCAAATTCATCAAAAAGAAGGAGGTTCTAGCAATTTCTCAAAATGTAGTAGTATTATTTCTTTGAGATGTTACGTCTCAAACCTGTGTCCGAAACAGTGGTACTCCATTAGGCCTACTACTGATAAACAAAATGGTGGAATGTGAAGTGCATCAAGCTCCTATCTACAAATTCAAAAACAATTACAAAAGGACCACATTTATCTTTTCTAATACTATCTCCACCTTCTCATTGCCTTTGCCACTAACTTACAATGTCATCATTCTTAATGAATAATATAGACCTATCGGTATATTTATGATTTTTTTTTAAAAAAATACACAGAGTTTAATGCTCTAAGAACTCTTCTGAGTAATGTCTGAAAAAACATAAATCTAAAATAAAAATTAAATAAGTAAGAAATAGCTGGCATGCCAACTGTCAAATGTCTCTCCATATAAAACATATAAAAACATACAAAAAAACTTGTTTATTAACGATAAGTGTTTTTGCCGTAACTCTTTATCTACTGGCGTAATGTTCACAGTAGGAAACTTCTTTGGTACAATCTACAGCTATCTCTGCAGATGCATAATTTTAAGTTGTCGTGATCACGGACGGACGGACATGCATGCTTCGACTTACAAATGCTTTTTAAAACATTTTTGTTCTAACTCTTTTATTCTCAACAGCGCATATTAAAGTTAAACGAAACCTACGAAGCCCTGTGATAGTTAATGGGTACAAAAAAACAAGGTTGTTTGTAAACGTAATTAGATCGTCTCTCTTTACTAAGTAAGTGTTAAGAAATGCTTTTTTAGACCTGTTTATAAAAACTAATGACATAGTTCAACTAATAGTTCAAGACTTTTTATTCCCGTTATCGTTTCATGATACGATGTCATTGAAACATTCCAACCTTTTTAATCTTCAATGTTCCATTAACTACATTAACAATGTTCTACTAGTCAGAAAACCAGTTCTAAAAAAAAAAAATGTAGGTTGGGCAATGAGCTGATTATTTTTTTCCTTTTTTATTTTAAAAAATATTGGAAGTTACCAAATACAGTAAACTCCCGATTATCCGCGGGCGGTTTATCCGCTTTGCGGATTATCCGCGGACCTCTCCTATTTCCATTTTTTTTTTTTTTTACTATACAATAAATTACGGAATTAAAAATAAAAAAATAAAACTAGAATAAGATAAACAATAAAAGAGGCTAAAAAAAGTAAGTGAAGACAATTATAGACAAACAATTTAAAGAACGACCTTGTGTGCAGATTACACTAAATTACGGGATAGCTTTCCCATAATAATAAAATTTAAAAATAAATAAATAATTTAAAATAAAATAATTGTTTGTAATGTATGTACTGTAACTGTACTGTTCGGTTTTGTTTAGGAGAGCCTTCAACGCTTTTGCGCATGCGTCAGGTCTCCTTCGATTTCTTCAAAATAGGGGTGAGAAGAAATAAAGAGGGGATGATTACTTTTTATCATTGTTAGTTTACTAGTAGCTGCGTTCTATTTGCGCTTGTCTGGAAAGAATTATGGAAAGAATAAATACTATTGCAAAAATAACAGGTACTAAAAGAAAAACAGGTCTTAGGAAAGTGCCCATCTCAGCGTATCACCCCTTTGTGGAGTAGAATCATCCGCGAAAGCGAGTTCTCGCTTTCGGAAACGAACAGTATATATTGTCATTTTAATGTAAATAAAACTTGTTAAAAGGATTTTTGTGTTGATTTTCGTCCTATTTCGGATTATCCGCGGAATTCGCTTATCCGCAGTTGCCGCGCCACCCAATTCCGCGGTTAATCGGGAGTTTACTGTATATCGTTTCCGTTTTTGCAGTTATAGAAGTTATTATTTACTAGTTTGATTTATGAGAAACATAATAACGAAATAGAAGCTGAATTAATCCATTTACCAACAAAGGGGTTTCAATAACCTTTTTCCAGAAGCTTAGACCCAAAAGCTATTTATAATAAAACACACAGGAAAACTAGTTTCAATCTGTTATTTTCTTGTAAGAATCGATTATTTTAGATTTTATTTTTATTTTGTTTTCAGCTGGAATTGTTCCTCTACACAACAAAAGGCAATTACTAATCAATGATGTGCTTCTAATTTAAAAAGTTCGAGTTCTCTCAAAATTATAAAATAGTTAAAAAAGGAGAATTTTAGAATAACGGATTCATAAACAGGCCATTTTGTCTATGTACAATGGAAAAATTATCAATATCATCAACATTATATAAATATATACTATATATTATAAACAAATTAATAAATATTAGCATTATATGAACTCAAAATACATCTTTCTTTTGAAGAGGATGATCATTAAAGGGTCTTTTTATTAACACGTTTTTATTAACTTGCTTTCTTGTCTGTCTGTTTGTTTCTTCGGTACAAATTTTGTAATTGATTTTAAACTAACTTCCCGATGAGCTAGAGACGTGAAACTTTAAACATAGCTCAGAACTGGATGATAATGCAATATTATTTTATACTATTTATTCCGTTTTAAAAACGTGGTATATTTAAAAAACTATTTTCTGTAATTAATTATTTTCTTACCTCTAACTGCACTCCGAATAGACCTTTGGTCCAGTGTCCAGACTCATTGGCACAATTGTCTATGACAGAGGACATAGCAACCCAACAGCCACTAGAAATAAAAAAAAAGTTATTTACTTGCATTTTGTTTATACCTATTAAAAATAATTAATATCATTCATTTGATTAATTGATATTTTTTTTAATTATGTAAAGGTAAAGAAATATATATTTTTTATTATTATTATTTTTCTCAAATCTAATTCGATTAGCAAATTACCTGACAACAACAAAAAATACATCGATGTACAAATGTATCAATAGTCATTGGATATTAACTGCCACAACTTTTATTTAAAATTTTAAAAGATTTCACACATTAAAAAAAAATAAAGAAAATTGCTGAAATAACAAGTGACTCAAATAACTTAATCTCAAAATGTTTTCAACCTACTTGAAGGCATCGTAATTAGAAGAAAAAAATATGTTGAATAAAAAAGAAAGCATCATGTTATGATTTAGCAACAGCATTTCATTACACCAAATAGGCCTAACCTACTTTGTTTTTTGCTACTTAATATCTACGTCAAATTTAATAAATAATATCCTTTACCTCAATATAAAACAAAATTAGTTTTCGAACAGTCAAAGCAACAACGAATAGTTTCACTATGTTCAGTGAATTAAAAAAAAATGATAATTAAACTGATTAAAGTCCATTAATTTATCGTTTCAGATAAAAATATCTTTTAGAAGTAAATCAAAAATGTTGATGTTATTTTTATCTAACCAAACCTCATTATAAAATCGATGTGTTACATATCTGCGCAATTAATTCTTATTTAAATCTTACATTTTCCATGGATATTCTTAGTAACCATCTTCAACAATGTACTCCTTCGTTGTGACAACTTGTTCAACTGATCGAGGATAACTTGCAAAAGACAAATTGGAAGGCCATTAACAGACCTCGTTCACTCAAATCACTTGATTTCAGATAAAAAAAAAAGGAGTAAAAATAGTAAAGGTCGAACGGGAAATTAGGCTAGATGAGTCAATCCGGTCTTGAACTGGTCATTGTGACCTAATCCCTCCAAGCAATCGAAACTTATTTTATTTAATTACTTACTTCGAAAATGGTCAGTAAAAGTTAATAAAATTGACAAACTAGTTTCTTGCAATTTTTATGAGAACTTTGTGTCACTCTTCAATACAAAGGTAAACGGAAAGAAAATCTGTTTCAAACGGTTTGAATTTTTTATTGTTTTTTCTAGCTTAGAACTGTTAAGAAATTTAACATTTGGTAATTGAAAGATAAAAATAATGTATTTACAATATCTCTTAGGATATATTCAAAATGCAATAAAAATGCTATTTACAAAATTAAACTGCTATTGTAATCAGGGGCGTATGTAAGGGGTAGCCGAGGGGGCCGTTTTTTTTTTTGGTTGAGCAGATAGGTTTCCATGGGGTGTCTACTTAATTATATTAATCTTGGGCCTCCCTCGAAAATATATTCTATATACGCCACTGATTGTAATGCATAAGAATGATAAAAAATGATAACTTTTATATACAACATAAATTAGATAATAATTTATATTATTAATAATTTTACTAATTTTCTATGATAATAAAAATAATAATAAATATTATTAGCTATTAATACAGTATACTGAGATTTCCAATCACGTGTTTATATTGTTTTATTAAAGTAATAAAAAAATAGTGAGAGATCGACACATTAATAATTTACATCTTAATAAGATTTACTTAAGTCAGAATTAATTTCTACCTAAAAATCACTTGCAGGGGTTGAGGGGTTGGGAACGAAGGGTTTGAAGAAAAAAAAATTCTGGAGAAAAGTTGTTCATAATTTTTTTTTTTTTAATGTGAGATTTTTGGTAAGGTAAAAAAAAAAAATAATAAGTTAATTAAAAAAACAAAATTCCGAAAATAAGGATTTTCTGATGTGAAAATGAAATTTGAGTCTGTGCGTTAAGAATGTGATGGGATGTACTTACGAGTTGTGTCGCCGATGTTTTGGTTTGTTTCGGCGAGTGAGGGTAGAAAAGACCGTATCCAGCATAGCAATGCTCCTCAGCGAAGAGCGGGAACCGCGCGAAGACAGTAGCGGTGTTGGCTCGGCTTCCCTACCGCTCAGAAAATCACAAGAATTGAGTCTCACGAGTCGGAGCATCGTTTATTATAGTCAGCTATCGATAAACTACTTTTACTAAGAACTCAAGTAGCCTGTAAACTTTGTAAACTTTCCAAAATTTCTGAACTTATCTGCATATTCAAAGACGGATCACAATAACGGACAAAACAGTTCAAAACACTTGAAATGAAAACGTCTCCTCTAAATTCTTAAAAACTGATCCTATATACTGTATGTTCAGCTTTTCGCAGAAAATAAAGTATTAGAATAAAACTTTTAGCACCGTTAATGCTTAATTATTCTCTTGAATTTAAGTACTTAAACATCTGAATGTATTTTTGAAAAGCATCCAAAAAATATCCATTCAACCTTGAATTTACAGAAGTAAATAAAAGGAACGTTAAGTACTTATCACTAAAAATAGAAATAATTGAAACATTCCTCGCATATCGTTCGCATCTAAAAACACAATTCAAATATTCCAAAAAAATTTATCCTTGGACAATGTTTATGTAAATATACCGAAAACTTTGAAATAACGTTTTTTGTTTTGTTCATATGTGACAGTTTCTTTTAAGCAAAACATTTGCCATAAAAGAAAAAAAAAACATGAAAGAGGGCCAAGCTTTCATGAGTATCCAACAAGATTGTGTAGTTTCAGTTTCTGAAGTGGCTTCCTTCGTTGGCGAATGCAGTCAGTGATTTGACATCATGGTCGAACGGCGGCGTCTGTAAGTCGACCAAAGGGTTTCACTCAATAAACAAATAAAGCAGTGATTAGAAGGGCGTAGACAAATGGGCCAGAGGTCGGTGCTTCAATACCTGTCGGTGGCAATGACATTGGACAAAACAAATAAGACAAAAAAAAGGATCGTGTCTGGCATCTGAAGCGCAATTAGACAAAAAAATGAACGGATTATTCTTACTTTATAACTAGTATTTTTTTTTTTTTCCAAAATAAAGCACATCACTTATGTTTATTAAAATCAACGTTAATATTATTTTTTTTATTAGGTTATGCTGGTGGGTCTTTTAAAATAAATACATTCTGTAAATAATGTTATTATAAACAGTTGATATAAAATTAATAAACGCATTTCAATTCTGTTATTATTAATTCTATTAATAATTCTGAAATTTATATTGTAAAAATACATTTCTACTGAAATATATTTTATTTCGGAATAAATTCAGATCGGAATTAATTAAAAAAAAGTCGGAAAAAATAAAACAGCCAATCAAATTTTAAGGGAAAAATCAAGAAATTATTTTCCTCAAATTCAATGATTCAGAAAAAAAAAAGTAAATAAATAAAAACAAAAACTTAACAAACCATTTTAATTTCCTCAAATACAGGAAACAAAGAACAGGGCGGATAGTGATGTTTTACTAAAATTTTTAATTAGTTTAATGACTCTAAACTTCCGAAAACTCAATCTGTGAAATAAATACAAGAATAAAGTAATTTTTTTTTTTTTTTTTGAAAGTAAACTTAAATCTATTTTAAATTCCTTGGCCTCCTAATACTCTGATATCAAAAAAAAAAAAAATCATAAGCTTGAACGTGCATATACTTAACATTTATTTACTGGTTATTTTACAAAGGTCAAAATATAAAATGTACCACATTGGCTTAAACACTGTTAGATCCGTTTGAAATACCATCATTAGGTGTGAACTTAGAGGAAAGAAGTAAGAAAATAAAAATGATATAAAATAATACAAGACAGATCTAGGATATTTAGGCAAAATTTTATTAAATTTCCTTGAATTATCCAATAATTTATTAGTTTAGAAGTGGGACAACTCACACCTTTAAATTGCCGAAAGGCGTTTATTCTCGGGCTAAGGCGGCGAAACTCAGTCACAACTAAGCGAAACGAGCTAAAAAACTAATAAACAAACACCCAACATTAATTTTTTGCTGCAAAAAAAAAAATCAACAATATTTCTTTGTATTTTAACTCAATTTCAAAGAATTTTGTCAGATTTTTGTTGTTGTTGTTGTTTTAATTTTTATGTTTAAAATTCAATAAAAGACTGTGGTAACTCTGTCAGTGTCACGTAATTTGTTTTACGCTAAATTCAAGGGAAGATTGGAGAAGACCTCTCCAGGCGATTCCAATTTTTTTTTTTTTTTTTGAGGTTGGAAACTGAGCTACAGATCCCTTTATTTTATTTTTTATATGGTTACAATAGCAGAATGACTCCCATTATCAAAAACTTTCATTATCGCTTTTCTTTTTTTTTTTCTGCTTATATATTATTTGTCCATGCGCAAACCTCCAATAAGAGGTTAGCTTTTATTCAACCTTAGCAAAATATTTCTAATATTGTCACTTTGATAAAGCAGCATCAAATTCCATTTCATCCCAATACAATAATTAAAGAATGCGAACGTATATTTTGAAGTTCACGACAAAGTCACCCGCTTCCGAGTAAATAAATTTCAGAAATAAACATATAGTTAATGGTGGATCGAAGAAATTCCTATCCATAGAGTATCGAGAGAACCATTTCCAAGAATCTCCCACTTTTTTTTCCCTAAAATCTCTACAGGAAAAATCATGTGTTTTGTTGTTTTGTTTGTTTTTGTTGTTGTTTTTTTCATGGATGAAGAATACTGCATTAGGTTTCATCATTTTTAAAACCAACAATCAAAATGAAATCCCGGAAAGGAACTGAAAATCAATCAAACTTAATAGATTCCATAGGAGTAACAAAATAGACAGTTTCTAAATAGAAATTATTATAAACTTTTTTCCATATAAGCAGTTTCGAAACATAAATGTAAATATTAAAAAAAAATAGACCCAAAAATAGCTCTTAACATTCTATGAAAGTCTAATTGCCGCTCGATGAACATACTCTTAAAATATGAAACTGAATCTACATCCCTGTTATTGTATTTTATAGCTTACAAAACAGCACACTTGTTGGCATCGTAACAAAAGTGACCCATAAAATAGATAATTATACAATCACCTGAATTTAGGAAAATCTATTTAGGCAGACTAAATTTAGCATTTAGAAAGACTAAATGCTAAGCGTGAAATTTGATGCGTCTCATTGCAATATTCTGTGAATTAGTTAGAAACTTATTTCGGCCCATGTTTTAAATGTAGTGCATAAAATGGTTTTATCAACACTAAAAGTTATTAAGATGTATATAAGAATACTAAACAAATCCCACTGTAAAGAAATGTGAGATATGAAGTATAGTGTTTTATTCTCTCAATTAATTAAGGACAGCATTTATGGAGCACTTTTTTGAAGTGGCCCGTAAGTGGTGGCTGCAAATAGCAAATTTCTTCAGGACTAGAGAATACATATAATCAGTGGCGGTTAGGCATTGTGGAACTGCAGCACCCCCTATTTCCATTTAATATTATCGATAACATTTAATATAATGAGTCCTTTTTTCTTTAATTCTTTCTTTATACTTGTACAATATATAATCCTTAAGCTTAATGTCAGTAACCATCCCCCAGTTTATGAAAAAGATTCAAAAATCTTTGTATGGAACTGTGAAGCTTCACAGTTACAGCGGCGTGGGGTTTGACTGTTGTGCGCATGCGCACATAGGAAGCTGAACGCGAGGTTGCAAGGGGGAGAGATCACTGTCTTTTCCACAGTGCCGATCCTGGTGTGCTGTGGTTCTTTTTATACATGTTTGTTTCCTTTTATACAATTTTAAAACAAAGGCTAAAAGTTTTCTGAGGCAGAACCTCCACTAATTTTAGCTACGAGTCGCCACTGCATATAATTCTGAAATGTAAGGTTGATGATGATCATTGCATTTTTTTTTAACTTTCGATGTTGTATTTCAATGTGTATGCATGATTATGTACGTTCCCATTATAATCGTATGAAGAAAGTAAAAATAAGCGCCAATGGACCAGTAATCGCCCAACAAATTTAGATGAATAGCTTTAGAACTAATTCAAATTTTAAAATGAAGTTTTAAACCTAATAATTTATTTTGTTCAAGGTTTCAATTATTCTTAATTTGATGTAATTTTTGGGAAATGTTAAATATAGGGAGCAGAATGAAAATTAACAGTGAATTATGTAATTAATTAAATTACTAAATAACACAAATACGTTTCTAGTAAATTTTGAAAACTAGCAGTTTATCCGAATACTGAAGAAAAAAAAAAATCAAATTTTACTGAAAAATGGATCAGGAATATAATATTTTTTGGAAAAAAAAGTAGTAATAATTACACAAAACAATTACGCTAAACAAAAACCTGTATAAAAAATATATCGGAAATGTGAGTCATGAAGCAATGTTAGGGATTAATGTGCGTTTCTTGCTTTTTTGTTAATAACGAAGAAGTATAGCAATTATTTAGTTATGCTAAAAGCTAAATGTTTTTTTTAGTTAGTTATTAGTTCATTTAAGAATAGTTAGTAAAGCTTAAAAGTAAATTATTTACATCTCTTTCACATTTTTTACTTTCTTTTTTTTATTATTATTTTCTTTAATAAATCACTGTATTTTCCGCAAATATCTCTTTTCCAGGTTAATGGAAAGTATAAACAAATCATCAAACAGATATTAATGATACGGTTAGACAAAAATAATGATAAAAAACGTGCTGCAATAATTAAAAGTGAAAACTTCCATGAAAAAGTCAATGAACTTAGGGAAATAGTTTCATATCCGTTTTTTTATGTTATCATACTATTTGGGAATCGTCACGTGTTCTTTAATATTATCAGAGCTTTTTTTTTTTAAATGAAATATATTTGCATACATTTCTTTTGCCAAATAAAGGTACCAAAGACATTGATAATAAATTTTAAGATTTTTCTAGATTACTTGTGGTTATTTAGTGTGATAATGTGTTAGCAGGTAGATTTCGTTCCCTATGGGTCCAATTTCTATCAAAATCAACAGGGAAACCACATTTGGTACCATTTATCTACAATTACAATATCAGGTTGATTTGTAATGATTACTGGGCGTATTTTGATACTGAAAGTGTATACCAAAGTGAATAGGAAGGAATCTTCCTTGTAAAAGCCTTTCTCTACCCTTTAAAATTTCAGCTGTCTAGGTTAGGTAATTTGTGAGTTATCTTGAACAAAGACGGACGGACATTTGTATTTCAATTTACTGTTACATTTTAAAACTTTTTCTAACGTAGTTTTCCTCTCCGTTGCATATTAATGGGCATTTCCATTAAAAACTCAAATTTATTAAATACCGTAATAAATGAACATGTAATTATCGGAAGAAAATTCGGTTGCGGAAAGAAATTAAAATTACCAACTAATTTAGTAAATGTAAGGGAAACCAAGAACAAAAGGGAAACTGAAATGAACAGAAATGTGAAAAGCAGTGGCATGACGTTTAAAACAGTGATTTTCCTTTAGAGATTAACTAAAGAACAGAATAAGGTAGCAGAGCATGAAATGGATTGGAATGAATACATATCATCCTAACAGAGGCAGGCACCAACACCAATTATATTTCGGTGTTAGAATTTCCCCACCAAAGAGCAACAGAGCAAAGAAAGAATACTATCACACGAAATCCCTTCCATAAACTGCTCAAGTCAATGTTCATCCAAAGGGCCACAGATATTGGGAACAGGAAACCATGTCAATCCAACCGATCCCACTTCACCTGCGGTACCGAATATTCTGTACACAAATTAAAAGACACTAATTCACAGTTGGGTAAATAATTACGACGCTTTGGACTAATATCTCACAGAGACCCCTTTACCATAAAATAGATTTCTCTAGTAATTATTCAGTTTATCATACATATAGATTTCAATTTTAATTTAATTACCATCAGACGTATGGTAGTCAACATAGTTAAAAAAAAATAAAATAAAAAGAACAAATCACTTTTTGTGATAAATGTTCTTATCTCACATGAAGTGATAAAGGCTAAAGCCAGGTGAATACCCGGTGTTGTTTGAGATCGATTGATGAGCTGCCACTGAGCTCTCCTTACACAACAGCAAGAGATGAGTCGCCTGTGGTCTAATCACTTTTAATACTTAATTTTTTTCATCAAGAGAACTATGAAGTAAAAAAAGGTAAATTTTACTGAAGTTTTATATAATTTCATTTATTTATTTATTTATTTATTTTTACAATGCAATTTATTTTGACTCTCTTCGTACGGGGGCTTCTGATTATGTATCCACTTAGAACTGTAATTTGTTGATCAAAATAAATAAGTAAATAAGCAGTGGATTTACAAAGTAGTTTTGATCCTTATGAAAGTAACTGGAAAATACAATAGACTAGTGCTTCTCAACCGGTGCCTTAAGGATGCCTTTGGTGTGCAGCGGGAACATTCTGAGAGTGCATCTGTAATCACCATTTATCTTTCCACTAGTTGAATGGTCGTATCTACAAAATCAATCATAGCAATCTGGGTAAACAGGAATATGAACTACATTCTGATTCGCTCTAACAATTAAGGATAATAAAGTATTAAATCTCATTCAAATTGGCTTAAAATGTATTTCAAGATATCTTTAAATATTTAAAATAGCAATAAAAGCAATGAAAAAGTTTGGTGGTGCCGCAGAATAATTTTAGGGACGAGGTTTAGTGTGCCGCAAGATTTCTGGAAATACAGAAGTGCGCCGTGAAAAATGGTTGAGAACCACTGATTTAGACGACAGTATCTCAACTAGTGTGAGGCGGAACAGTGTGCGCCATGAGAATGCCCACGGTGTTCATTCTGAGGGTTCATGCATCATAAATATTTAGCTTTAATACACTTGGCCAAATGCTCTGATCTTGAATATATTATAGATGTCAAGTAATTCGGGCAAACAGAAATATGTCAACTGCATTTTTGATCGCTTCTAACAATGAAGTATTAATTTACATTCAAATTAAGTTAAAAGAACTTTTCAATGTATTTTTAAATATTTAAAATAAATTATTACATTTACTTGTCAATGAGAGAGTTTGTATATAACAATAAAAGCAATGAAAAAGTTTGGTGTGCAGTGATATTGTGGGAAGCAGCTTTGGCATGCCGCGAGATTACTGCAATTATAATGTGCATCGAACTTACGTTATAGAAGTATATGGTAGATAGAGGATACGACAACAAAGTTTTCATGAAGTAATGTGTATCCGGTCTTGCACCGATATGGCGCTACAGTCATTTTAGTGTTGTGTAGACAACATTCATGGAAGGGCTACTGTCACCTGTCTATTTGGAGTGTTGTGCATTAGAGAAGACGCCCCTCCATTTCTACACAAAAGTGGCATCGTCGGAGCATTGAATGCCGCATTAATTCACAAATGCCAGGTGTACTACGGTATTCGTTGACGCAGTTCATCGACTGTCTTTGATAGGTAGGGCGTTCACGAGGCTCTTTACAGGCCCCAACAGAAGAAGTCAATCGGATTAAGATCCGGCGCTCGGGGAGGCCACAACAACTAAAACGACTGTAGCGCCGTATAGGTGCAAGACCGAACACACATTACTGAATGAAGACTGTTTGTTTTCGTACCTTCTATCTACCATATTCTTCTGTAACATAAGTTCAGAAACATCCTGTATATATTAAGATTTATTTGTATTTTTTGACATTTGTTATAATCTAAAAGACTTCAACCCGCAGTCCAGAATAATCAGAGTATACTTTGTATGATTCTTTCTTTCTTTCTTAATTCCTTCTGTTCATAAGATTCTCGCAGCTTAACTTAGTATCCACTCTAGGGAGCAGAAAATACCATTTTTTAAATCCTCTTTCTTCCAATAATTAATTTTTTGAACACAGGCCAAGATTGGGACAACTTTTCTTATAATAATTTCTAAAAAGAGCTCCAATGAAATCTAAATAAATAAATAAATGTTAGTTTCCTCTATTTTTTTTATGTCGCTCTCTGTTCTAATTAAATAAAATCCCTCTCGATGATATATTTATTTCATATTTACCGATTAAAGAAAGCAATAATCTTAGTTTCTGAATGGGTTAGGCAAATAAGGGAATTTCTATTCGAATATTTATTGGACCTATTTTTGAAAAACAATACAAACTTTATAATTTTGTCCAATACGCTTTAAAGCAGTGCTCTCAAACTCACTTAAGGGTCACATGTCATTCTCGCGGATCGTAACTAGACAAACAAAATTACAGCATCCTATATAATAGTTGAAATTACGGAATATAAATTATTTACTTTTTGTAAATAATAAATTCAGTGAAAATACGAACACCCCCTCCCCACAAACACACCACAATTCACATAAATTTTAGTGTTCTTGCATTCAAGTAATTCATCTATTTTTATTGGTGTTGCAATTTTTACCAAGTAAAAAATTATAAGTCCAATTTAAAAGACCTCGTATACTAATCCTTTTCATACGTTAAACACTTAAGTGTATGATTATTCGCCACAGATATGGCCTTTCACTTTTTTTATTTCCAATTTAAAAAAATCTTTTGAGGCTTATGCAAATGTAGAACTTTCTGAATTACTTAGCATTACATTTGCAATTTTTTGCTTTAATGAATAGGCATATTGTTTTTTAATTCCTAAGATTTTGATAAAGTATTTTGGGTACACAGAAATAAAAGTCTGCTGAATTTGAAACAATTTCAAAATAGAAAATGCAATTAAGGACTTCTAGTGTGAATAAATATTATAAAATTGATACTGGAATTTAAGGACTTAATAAAAAGAAACATAGAAAGAAACAATCAAAGGAAAAAAATGCAAAAATTAGAATCCACAGAATATACTATTTACTAATTGAAAGAAGCTTATTACAAAAGCATCACATATTACTTCAGATATTTGATGAATTGGAAAGGAAACGTCAGTGGCAAGCCCCTACATCAAATTCGGGACCCAGATACCAAATATAGTATTTTTATAGTAAATTAATGAATTTATAGAAAATGTAGGCTTAATTATAACAAAAGTATAGAAGTAATAGGCTAATTCATTTAATTTGCTTTTCGTTTAAAATCTCAGCCCGGGCCCTCTGATGGTCGAACCCCGATGAGGAGGGACCAACTACAGGGATCACCTTGTGAGGGCTCTGCCTATAGGATACTTAACTTACTACCTGAATTCTAAATACCTCAGAAAAAAAGGTTATCCAAAAAATGTGGTAAACTATTACTATCCCGTCATGTGGATGACAGGAGATTGATTATGTCTTCAACATTCAGTTCGTGAATTTCTTCTTGGGATTTCAAATTTGCATAAATTGTCTCCAACAACTGTAACACACTATCTGAATTAATTAAAAAAAGAATGCTCATGGTTAATTTAGTTCGTAAGTTTAGATCGAGTAGGGCCTAAACAGATTTTTCCGGTAAATATTTGTTAATTCTCTCTGAAATGTATTCAGAAAGAATGGAATTCTTTAAACTTACTTCATAAAGCGCTTAAATAAGAGCTCAGTCTACTTTCTGAAGGGTTGATATGTTTATTAATTATCAATAAAGTTATGTTATTAATGTAAAAAGTATTAAAGATACAGATATGCCTTCAAAAATATTTCGAGTGACAAAGTAATGTAATAAAAAGAGAGAATGAACAAATACAATTGACAAAACATTGCCTCAACTTTGGGAATTTCCTATTTCATTCTTTAAATATAATCACAAACAAACATTATTTCAATACAAAATGAATTCGGATAATCCAGCGAATCATAATCTAATAAAAGAAACATTAAGTTGTACTTACAAAGCGTTCACTGTTTGAAATCCCAAAGATATCTGATAATGTGAGTGCAATAAACTTATGGTCAATATTTTTTATTTCTCTTCAATTCCGAGAGCTCGATTGGATCTATGAGTTTCTATGAAAGCCTTTTCCTATGATGGGAAGGTGAGAATCAATGAAACAGAAACAATGGAATAGGGAGGAACTTACTAGAAATTACCACTGATCTACTGCAGGGAGCATATTACGGAAAACGTTTTCGGTTGAGAAATGTCAAATAAGTTTCTGTTTTTACAAAAATTTTCAAGAGACGCAGGCAGGCCCCAGTCGTTCTCTGAGACGTCTTTCAGTCAATTGGGACACTGTCAATTTTATACAGTACTTACAGAAAAAACAGTAACTTATTACAAAGAACAATAATAAGTTATTAAATTTTAAAAAAATCCCAATTAAGGATAGGTGAAAACAGATTTTGTTATTCCAGGAAAAAAAAACGGTGGATAAAAGGTGGACCTGTTCTTCTAAAAGGCAAGATATTAAAAGAATTACAAATCAGCAGGAAAAGGTGGGTAACTTATCGAACTCTCCAGAAAAACAGCCGTGGCTGAAACTGTTTATCAAATGGAACAAACATGTCTTTATCTGGAAATTGACCCCTGAACCAATTAATACAAAGTCACTGGGAGAAGCTGTTTCAATGGTGAATTAACTGAATAATTAAAGATACGGATACGGTAAAAACCGAAGCATTTTTCAGGAAATTTACGAAAATTATTCATTGATTACGTTCTTGTGTTGTCTAGGAATCTCTTCAACTTTTGAAATAGAATCAAAGATTCAGTCTAATCCTTCCGTTACTTGATTCTCCTAAATTTTTTTAAAAACCTTAGGCATTTTTATTATGTTTTTGCTACAAAATATTAAAAACAACATTAACTAACCAATCACACGTTAATTAAGAGTAACCTAAAGTAACATAAACAAACAAAAAAAAAAGATATTATTCAACTCTATTAGGATATCCACTTTGATATTGGTAAAACCATTGCGTACATTTGTTCATTCACACATTGCGATTTATCCTAGGTTACAATTTCGTTTTACAGCAGGATTCATTCCGTACTTTAGAATTTGCTTCAATAAAATTCATTAGATCAAATATTTTCATCTATAAAAATTAGAAAAAGCAAAATTTTTACAAACAATGCCAGGAATAAATAGTAAATAACTGTCAAAAGATTCTACATCAATTGTTATATTTATGTTCCATTATTGTAATTTTTTAGGTAAAATTAAAAATGTTCGGATGCCAGTTTTGTTTTGAACAGAAGAAAATATCTCTTCCGAAGCAACTGTGAGACAAGAGGTTAATATTGTAACTGTTCTTACTAATTTTTAATCCGTACATCAATAAAATTGTTGAAATCAGATTGTAACATTCTTTGTGAATACCAATGAATGGCGTTTCATCAGAGAAAAGTACGTATATTTCAAACGTATCTACAAAGAACTTAAGTTAAATCAGGTGAACTGCAGCGTTGTGGTCGTGAAAATTATTTTCCAGTAACATAGAATACTAAAAACACTGTTTTCAATTTCAATGTAAGATTCATTTGTGCGTTTCCATAAAATACTTTCTCTGTGTTTGAAAAATAATTTTACTTACCTATGAAAATATAAATAATTTTACAATGAAATGTCCGTGGCGGAAATGGAACTTGCAACCGTCTCATCCGAAGTGAGATGTCGTAGCCATTAGACCACGGGGACTACATTCGAATTATTGTTAAATATCTCTTATCACTCTGTGTGTGTGTGTGTGACGCAATGAGAGAAGAGCCAGAGAAAAAAAATAACTCTTTAATTTTAGCCTATAAGACTAAAATTAAAATTTCAATGTTAATGCTTTTAGCCTACTACAAGCACAGGCCAGACAAGCATTAGATCCAGAATCTCGCCCTCAGCGATGAACTGAAGAGTCGTTAGAGACATTTCTCGACTTGAATACAGAAATGACAAATGACGGGCAAATACTCTATCTCAACTAAAAGCCCTCACATTGTTATTCCATCATTGTTGACGGGGCATAGATACTAGGAAATACTAAATAAGTTATTTTTAATTTATAGATTTACTTAATTATTTACTTTGTAATTTTGTCAAGTGAATTTGTAACTTTGAAGTCGAATGTTTCCGAATATGGGTGCTAGGGGATAAAATGATCCTCTCTTACAATACTATCGATTGGGTGGGTCCAATTGTCCCCGCTATTTATTTTATCTCCCCACTATTAAGTCACTTTCACTATTAGGCCATGTCCCTATGCAGGCTTGCGGTTTCTCTTCGACTTCAAAGTTATAAATTCACTTGACAACTCTACCGTTTAGGAAAACGCTACGAACTTCAAACTTGGTATGCATATATACCATTTATACCATGTACAAACCTAGGAGGTACCCACCCCAAAATCGTGACTTATGGGGTCCATAACCAGTTGACCATGTCCAGGTCATGTGGTTCTGGGGTAGTTGGGAGGGGGTCATGTGACATACTGTTAGAACCAGTATCTCCAGGGCAGATGAATGCAACAAAAACCAGAGCTCTACCTACTACGATGGCCGAGCAATTTGCAATCACAGTTGTAACTAGACATGGGCATTATCTACGGTAAGAGCTGCAGAGGTGGGCCCATAGACATTATTCCTTATTAAGACCCTTTAATCTATTTCTGACCTCAAATGGATTATTTTCGCTGCTAGGTCATGTCCCTATGCAGGCTTGCGGTTTCTCTTTATGTTACATTTACAACTTAAAAGTAATTTACTTCTTATTTATAACTATTATCATTAAAAATTCAAAAATTTTCTCATTCATGTTTACATATATCGTATCTACTTTATACAGGTATGTCGAAAAGTCATCCTTGGAAGACTAATAATTATTTTAGAAATGTTATGTAGATAATTATATTATCAGAATCGCTTCAAAAGCAAAAATAAACAATAAAAAAAGCTCACTAATAAAATATTAGTGAGAAAACTCAATGATTTTTTTTAATGCATAAAAAAATTCGATCTGAATAATTAACAACAATGGGTGAGATCAAATTGTTTACAAGTGACATCTTGGAACAGCTGTTTCACGCTCTTTGGCGATCATCAACCAGGAGCAGTCACCAGTAAACAACGAGGTCTGCGTACTGAGGAATAACCGTCGGAATGGCAGTGGAACCTCAAAAAACAAAAATAATCAATAAAAAAATAAATAATCCCGACTGATGATCACCAAACAGCGTGAAACAGCTGTTACAGGATATCACTTGGTAAACAATTTGGTCTCATCCATTGTTGTAGATAATTATATTAATTAATGTTATTAATACTTCAATTCAATTAATGTTGGTGATTCATAAGTAATTTATTGAAATTGTCTTTTTTCTTTCTTTTTTTTCATGGAGGGGACGCTCTCATGACTCATCCAATTTTCAAAATGAGAGAAAAATCTACAGTAAAATTTTATCGAAGGATGATAAAACGCACAGAAAAGTGAGAGAGAGAGATTTCACCATTTTTCTTTGAAATGCCACCACTAATTTTATTCACGAAATTTATTTTTTCGTTTTCATTACGTTTTCTGTTACTACTATGTGAAAAGCTTCTTTAACTTTTTTCGTTTTAAGTTAATTAAAAATCATTCCATTATTTCGGTGTTTCGTTATGTTACGTTTAATGTTTTCAGCACTGATATGAACATTCTTTAAAATCTACAGAAATTTCCATCATCCTTGGAAAAATATTTCATATAAAGACGTCCGTGGCAATGGAATTTTGTTTGGTGCAAATAAAAAATACTTCAGAAGATGGCCGGTAGGGCGATATTTGGCGCTACAATACGTAGTGGCTAAAGCCCTATATTACCAAAGTAGCGACAGACTTTTCCGCGGCATTTGCAGACAACGCTGCTCTGCTATTGGTCAGCATTCGATCACATGATCGAACCGCCATTTTGGAGTCGCGCTACTTTGAACCCTCGCTGTGTAGAATTGTGTGGGCATCTATTCTTTGTTCTTTAACGTTTGGAAAAGTTTTAAAATTTGCCAGAACATTTCTGTGCATTTAATTGTTCCAATTAATTGGTGCTTCGTTATCGAGGGCGTTATTTAGAAGGCCTCAATGCGATCGAAATCGTTCACGCCTTTGGGTTGTCAATAGAGGGAATCAACAGAAGGAATGGCATACAATTCAACAGTCAGATGAAAATAACGATGTTGAAATTAACTGTATGTCACCTTCAGAATCCCATTTACTTTCTTGGCCCTGTAGACAAGACAAAATTTGGATTCCATATACAAATATCATCTGCGTAATAAAAGCTCCCACTCGCCAAACTCACAGTGGACAGATGTGACTTGGATCAGAACTGTTACAAAAAAGTTTTAACGCTTCTATCAAAATGAAAATTCATAAATATTATATTTAATATTGTATTAAAATGGATTTTCCATGCAGAGATGTTATTAAAGTTGACTTCATAAATAAAGTAGATTGTTGCTTCTTAAAACCATTTCAACTTGGTTTTTTTTTTTTTCCCAAAAGCGTAACTCCATTTCTTTAAGTTTGAAAGGGAAAGGATTTCGGTAGGGTTTTGAATTTTATTCCATATTTGCAATGTATGAATATGAAACTCTGAACAAAATTTCAACTTTAAATTCAATTGTCTACGTTACTAAAGAGTCGATTGAAAATAAGCCAAATTTGCTACTTTACTGCCAATTTCAGAACCTCATATTTTTCTTAAAAACTAACGGAATTGCTTAATATTTATTTTACATATCAGAAAGTACCTACAGAGTTTCCGTTTAATATTTCATACATATCCAGCTTTATTTTCAAAATCTATGAAGGATTAAAACTTCATTTTTGTTTTCGATAACATTACAAAATCCCTATTTTGTAAGCCTATCTCAGGAAAACTAAAAGACTCAAACTAATTTTAATGCATTATTTATTATGATATATAACGGTATAAATCCTCTCAGTCTATGAAAGCTTGTTTTTTTGGCTCAAGTAGTTCTTTATTTATACAGCTTTAGAAAAGTTTACGGAAAACCAGTTACAAGCTGCAGACCCTACTTCTGAATGCTATTTCTCAGAAATGTTTAAGGTTAGGACAATAATATTTGGTAGACTTTCTCATAAGGAGTGAAGGTACCTTTCTACCAAATTTCGTTAAAACCGGAGAGGGTTATCTCAGAGTCATTTGCTGATTTGACAACCATTATTTATTACGAATAATGAAAACGACCTGTTTATTATGTCACTGGCGATGCGAACATTTATGAATAATTTCAAGGAAAAGATGGATGACATGAATCTTAGATGAATCGAAGGATTTATGCAACCTCTCCAACATGTTTTCCATTTCATTTCACCGATTGTGGACTTCAACAGTAACACGTAGACTAGTAATAATGCGTTTCTTACTATTACGAACCTTACTAAATTTCTTCTTGTTAGTAATAAAGGATTTTTACAGATACATTCAAAGTGAAAGAAATGCTGTAACTAAATGATTCCATAGAGTTTTAATAAAAATGATAATATAAAAATCCACTACTCCAGAACACTTTTTTTTTTAGAGAAATATTTGTGTAGCTTTTCTGATGACTAGCCTAAACAATGTGTAATCTCATTTTTGTGATTTATGATATGACGAAGTGCTTAATCGCTTCAAATAATTTACTTTTTGAAATGAAAATGCAACATGAAGGGCCCCCCTCCCCCCAAAAAAAACAAAACCGTTTTATTGGTTTATGTAATTTACTTACATATATTATTGTAATGATGTGGAAAGCGAGACTAAAAGAAAAATCAATGAATTGGGGATCAGTATTTTTTTATTCATCCCTTGATCCCCATCCATAGAAAACGGATAATCATGAAAAACGGATAGTTTTTCCTAAGTGCTATTGTCCATCCTCAATAAACAGATTAGTTGAAGTAAAACGTAGGATTTTTCATCTATTTCTGAATCATCTTTAGTTTCGCTGAAATTCGTCATCCATTACTTTGTAACAGTGTTTCTTAAACATTTCTTAGTTTGTGGACACTAGTTAAGCATTCAACGCACGTACGACTTCCTAGATCAAAGCGACCTATTCCTTGCCGGAGCCTACCTTGTTTACAAGTATTTGTTTGACAAACTAATAAAAGGTATATTTTTTGGGAGGATGTTGGTGGAACTGTTTCTTATTCATTTTACATTTATAGGCTATTGGACGGATATTGTAATAATAATAATAATAATAATAAAAACACTTTCGGATAAAAAAATTGGTTATGGAAAAATAATATCAACATATTTAACACGAATGTTAGATTCTAACACTAACCAATGTGTATTAATTCTAAAGCTTCTTTGTACAAATACAGCAATTCAATATTTTTGACTAACAAGAAGAGGATACACCCTGTAAATAGTCAAAATCAATGTCATCTTGTGAGATGAAAGTACATTTGGAGTTCTTCAAAAATACTGTTTATATGGGTTGTGGGGCCAACACTCAACCAATTTCGAGATATTTGACATTGTTTTCATTGTAGCTTTTTGATTATCAGCTTATTAATTTCCTGTTGATCATTTATATTTTTATTAGAAGTATTTTAATTTATTAAAAATAAAATATATATTAAATATACGTTAAATTGCATAATTATATACGTCATATATAATTAGGCAATGTAACTAAACTTTTCTGTAATCTTTGTTTTTTTTCTAGAAATATATATATAAAAAGAAATATATATACTATTAAATTATAATTGAATACTTTTAGATTTCTTATCCATCAATTTTAATGGTTCAAGTATTAAAATTTAAGTCAAGAAAAAAGCATATTAATATTGGAAAGAAAAAAGATAAGATTAAAAAAAAAGTTTAGTAAGTTGTAAAATTATATTTGTCTTATTTTATTTTAGTAAATTAAAATACTTCTAGTAAAAAATAAATTAACGAGAATTTTGTTTATTTATTTCTAACCGAATATCCTTTTTCTGACTAATATTCATAAATAACTGGAAAAAAAAAAGAAAAACAACCAAACTTACATTATCTTACAGAAAGACAAAAAAAAAAAAAAAAAAAGAAATGAAACAGAAAAAAAAATAACAATAATAATAATAAAAAAAAAACACAAGCTCAGCAGACTTGAACCCTGGCTGCTTAGATCTCATGTCCAACGGCTTTCGCGTAGCACCAAAGGGAAACCTGTCGAAACTGCACAACAGGAAATCAATAAGCTAATGCTCAAAAATCGATGAAACCAATTTAAAATATCTCAAAAATGGTTGAGTGGTTTTCCCACAACCTGTATTTATTTTTGAAGTACTCCATATGTACATTCATCTCACAAAAAGGCATTAATTTTGACGATGTAGAGGATGTGCCCTTTTCTTGCAAGATTATTTTTCTTGTTTTGTATGCTTCGTTCTGCTTTTTCGAATGACTTTTCCCGAGGCCCGGTTCTTTGTAGAGAGAATACAGAGGATTTGAGCTCTAGGGAGTAAGGGTATGGCAATTTTGGAAATGAAATAGAGATCATTGTGCCAAATTAGCTGCTGTAAAAAAAAAAATATTGTTGATTATTTTATGGCTGATACATTAAGGCTATGGTCAGAGAAAAATATATAAATTTTCGAACTGTAGATGCATAAGAATCCCAAAGTTGGTTTTACAAAGCTGTATTTTATTGATGCTTATCAACTAGTAAATTGTGTTAATTTTGATACAAATTACATTGTTACTCAGTTTCTGACTGAACATAGGAAATTCAATGAATAGTTATAATATTTTAAAATTAAAAATTTGAAAAACTGTGAGTACTGGTCTGATAATGATAACCTTCCATTCAAATGCAAACTTCATGATGTTGAAAGAAGTGCTTTAAAATCTATTGACTAAAACATCGAAAAAAGTTGAGAATTATTTTGAATTGGTTGCTAATATTAAAATTTTTGAAATTTTAAAAAAAAAATATATCTTTGAGATCTATCATAAATTACTTCCGGATCCAATTAATTTTGTTTTTCAACACTGTTTATTAAATCATTCTTTCCCTATTTTGTATATGTGTGTTTTAATTTAGGAATACAGTGCAACTTGGATAATTCGAACGTCTTTAATTCGAAATCGTGGTTAATTCGAAGATTTCTTTTGATCCCTTGAACTTCTTATTAAATCAATGTTAAAAAATTGTGGATAATTCGAAGTTCAACTTCCTTAATACGAAGTTTTTTATAAAAAATTTCGAACCATAACGACTTTTCGGCGTTTCATCATTAAGAAATTCGATACGTGACAACTGAAATCCCCTTCCCGCCACCGTTCGACACGTGACGCCATTCGACACGTGACGCTTCAGACGCCATTCGAGCTTCCTGCTGTCAGTGTCACCATGTCTTTTAGTAAACCACGCGTGTACAAGAATTTAACGTTCGCTGAAAAGATCGCCGTCATTCGCGATTTGGAAAAGGGTGTGAAGAAGAAATGCCAAATCGCCAACGAGTAGGGGATAGCGCCGAATTTCATCGGTATATTGATGGACAAACCAACGTAAGTGAAGGTGTTTTCCGTTCACTAAACATGCTTGATGATTTTGCTAACCTTAAACGACTGAATTCTACAAAACAATCAGACATTGCACAATTTTTTTAAAAACTATAATTTTCTGTATTGAATTTAATATGTACTGTAGCTTATGTAATATAAATCTTATTTTGTTTACATACATATAGTGTTTAAGCCTTTCATGCCATGATCTTATATTGAATGAATATATATATATAGCCGGACTGTAATCTGAAATTTAAAATTCCAATATAAAATTCAGAAAACATGTCCTATCAGCGAGGAATTCAACTCTTCCATTCCATTTTGAAAATTATCTTCAGTTATTTATATTTTAATTTGCAAAATTTGAAATTTAAAATATATTGGCCAAACTAAATTAGAATTACATTTTAGAATTAATAATCATAGGTCTTTTGTCAAAAATAATTATAACAATTCTATTGAAATTAAACATTTTCAAATGCATAATTTTCAAGATTCTGTAGTATTATAAAAATTTTAGACATTATAGAAGATGAGCATTTAAGATTAATTAAGGAAGTTTATTATATGCTTAAATATTATACAATTT
>JAFIDM010009631.1:24968806-24994478 GCA_023159025.1 Thereuonema tuberculata | reverse complement strand
CGGCGAGCCAGCGGAATCTCGTAAACATAACGTCGTTGATCGAGATTTAACGAGACTGAATTATTTATCGAAATTGCTTTATCGAAACTGATAACAAAGAAAGACAAAACGATGAAAAAAAAAAAAAAGAATATTTCCTATTTTAATTAATTAAAAACATTCATCTATTCGATGCATTGACTAAATGATATTTATAAAAATCAATGCTATTTTTTTCGTAAATAAACCGTAGGCATGATGACAATTGAGAAGTGTAAATTTTCACGTTATAGCAAAAACTCTCTTCATGACAGGGCCCGCTATTGTGGTTTCCGTATTCGTTCACGTGACATTTGCGTTTCCCGTATATAAATCACGTTATGGCAAAAACTCTCTAATGTATATATTACACCGTCCAATAGTTAAAATTAGCGGCAACTCTTAAACATCAGAGCAGAAGAAGACAACTTTTTTATTCCTTAAGAAATGTTTAGAATTTCTAGGGAAATGATTTCACAGTTTATCTAACGATTACAAGAACTCCACGGAATAAATAATAATAATTATTCTCTCAAACTGATTCAGGATGATGACTGTTGGATAACTAAGTTTTCAAAATTAACTTCAATGAAATTACCCATATTTTGGTCCTGAAGGAGGAGTGCGACATGATACCGTATAGGTCCTTTTTTTGAGGGATTTCCTCACTCCGAGATAAGATATTATCTCGATATTTCGGCCCGCTGCCTCGGGAGATGTATAAATGTCAATCACATAAAGGTGAGCGCAGAACTAACAACTGTTGTTTAGCTGTTAGTTCTTCGCCCACCTTCATGTGATTGACATTTATACATCTCACGAAGAAGGCCCGAGGCACCGGGCCAAAATATCGAGATAATATCTCATCCCGGAGTGAGGAAATCCCTCAAAAAAAGGATCTGTATAGTACCTACATTCTACAAATGTGTACATTTATATATAAAAATTCATCTTTCTCAAGCAAATTTTCGAATCTCACTTTGTTGCTACCAAAAGCTTCAAACCTGACGAAACATTGTCCAACTTAACAAGAAAGTTGTATGTACAGTGTACTCTCGATATCTCGAACTTCGATATCTCGAAAACCTTGATAGGTTGAAAAATTATTTTTCCCTTGATATTACATATTCATGTAATCTCGACCTTGTTATCTCGAAAACTCGCTATCTCGAAATTTTTTTAACGTCCCTTCGACTTCGAGATATCGAGAGTATACTGTATTTCGTGGGGGCCCGCACATGCAAACATGGGGGGGGGGGGTTATTTCTTCCACTCTGGAATTTTCAATCTTTAATAATTATAAAAGTGAAAATCTGTAAGATTTTTTGTTTGTCTGTCTGTCATTCAATCACGCCTTAATAAACCTCAATAACGGCGCAATGGGGTCTGAATGATATTTTGCATGCAGGTAGTCTATGACACGGGGAAGGATATAGGCTACTTTTGATCCCGGAAGATCAAGTAGTTCCAGTGGGATACGATGTTATGTCTACAGGGAACCACAGCAGATCTGAATGAAAAGCTTCCCAAACCTGGCGGTTTTAAACGCTGTTTTAAACGCGCTGTGGTTTGGTGGACAATCACTGCATTTACAACATTTCCACAACTGTCGATAGATGGCGCTAGCGCTGTTTTAATGAGTGCGTTTATTCTTTGCAGGGGCGGATCACGATTAACTCAAAGAGTTAACTGATAATCCTATTAGGCGATGTATACGTGATACATATACGATACGGTTAACTATAGATTGAAAATGATAGGGGGTGTGGAGATGACCATAAAAGGCTGGGAAGACGTATATTATTCTTAATAAATAAAGCGTTTTTTATATATCAAGGTCTGTGAAGCAAAGCGATGGTAGCCGTCTAGTCTCCATATAATTCACGGATTTTTTTTTCTTTTTCTAAAAGGTAGGAAAAAATGATAACTTTTATGATAACTTATTACTTTTGTTTATTTAAATTTATTTTATTTAATTTCACAATATAAAGTATAATTTTAATCCACTTTTATTCTTATATACTGTCAATACATTTTGCTCCCCTTCCCCTCAAAATAAATCTGGGGCCCTCATAGTGCATTTATAGGCAATCTGATAGCATAACAATGCTTTATAATAATTAATAAAAAAAATCACCAGTACAAACTTGAGAGCTTTCTTTAGGAACAAAAAACGCAGCCTACTACTATAAAAATTGGTCTGTCTCAACATAACTTTCAGCAAACCACCTTCAAGTGGAAAGAAACAAAGACAAAAAGCCCCAATTTTAAAGCTTAAGATACAAATGTTTTACATGGATATACAGAAAATATCTGCTAGCCTCTTCCTCTTTTTAATTAGAACATATAATAAACTTTCTAATTTTTTTCTCCAATCATTAACTTCACAACAAAGTTGAGGTAACCATCGAAGGAGCTTAAACTGATCAATTGGAGAAATGGGAGACTCAAAGGCTTACAAGTCATGAGATGGATTCATCGTAGATATTTCTAAACATATTTCCATATATCATATTTTGAATTTTTTTCAGTGTTAAAATACTACTTAAATGTACAGTATGTTGATTTTCAGATTCATGGTAATAAATAAACTTTCGAGTTTTAATCAGTCTAGACTTGAATGTTTGCATGTTTCGTAAATTAATGATGAACATTTTTATTATTAATTAATTTTTAGACAAATAAATATAGAACATTAAAATTTATAGATCTGAAGAATGATTTCCAAATAACGTGTATATGTCATCTCATAATAATAATTCTTTGAATAAATAAACAGAAAAAACAAAAAACAAAACATAAGTTTTATACTATAGGCCTAACCTTGATGACAAACACAAATTGTGAGACTAATAGAAAATATTAATTCGAATTTTTATTGTCTGGTTTTTGAAGTTCAATGCTTTTAATGAATTTCATTAATAAAAGTCGTATTCGAAAGAGAATTGATTATTCTTTCTCATTATTTGTTAACTTCGTAAATAGAAAATTAATGTCACATTTTCTTTTTTGAATGACCTGCATTGACCCAGGCTTCATCGAGATAAATACGTACGCCTTCTTCTCAGGATTGCTAAAAGCTCTTGAATATCGTTGTCTCCATAAAATATCTTCCAATTCAATCGATTCAGAATAGTATCTTTAGTAGATAAATTCTACATCGTTAAACAAATACTTAATCGTTATAAGAGTATAATTTATCAGATCAGCATCAGCAATTTAAAGAACTGAGAATTTCATTTTTTGAGAATAAAATTCATTCATCACCTTGTTCCGAATACAGGAAATGTTAAAACTATTGTATTTTTTTAGTCTTGAACAGCACCCTTATTTATTTTTTTTATCTCAGCATGAAAATTGTGTCCAAGATTTCTCTCATAAAAACAATTATCAATTTGAAGACAGTACGAATAGACTGAGAAGGATTATTAGTCCGAAGTTTAAATAATCAATACAATTGACGCTCAAACGTTTCTAGACCAAACTGAAAAGCCATTAAGGCTGTATTGAATAGCTAATGTTAAGCCTATTACTACTATGTATAATTTTCTTGCCATTTTGTGAGATCTGATATTAATGTAAGGTGATGTTACGAATATCATCTTCATATCAATTCACAATATTATTATTGACATTTATTTAAAATAAGTGTTTGGGTTAGAATTATTTCCTAACACCTAATGTATAGAGTATTATTAGACCTTGGGTTATAATTAGACGCTTAATTTCGCTGAAGTCGTCGAATAAAGGATAATGGAAATATTCATAGGGATAACGAGTCAAAAATGACAGGAAAGTAGCCGATATCTGCAAAATGGTATTTGAATGAATATTTTTATTTAATGATTAGTTCCACTGCCGTTTCAGAAATTTAAAAAAAAGCAAAGAAAAAAAAAGGATAACACCCCCAATAGTTCTTGACTCTCCCGTTAGAAAGACACCATCACACAAACAAACAATTTCCACATAACATTCTGGAGGTCATTCTGGAAATCGAGAAGCAAATATGTTGTAATCATTAAAAGACAGGAATATGGGAGTTGAAAGGAAAATAATACATTGACTGGATCAAAGTCTTTGCAATTAGCACAGATATTGAATTATTCGAACTTCTTCAACAACAGAATAAATAAAAACATTCCAATTAAACAATTCAACAATCTACCATTGTTCCCGAACCACTAAATAAGAGGATCAAGGCTTGCAACGAGTAAATTTCTACGTTTATTAACTTATAATTCTTCATTTTTATTGATTTGTAATTTCTTTGTTGTAATGAACGGTTTTTAATCAATGTATGCGTTTGATTCTTTTACACATCCACAGCTTCTTCCTCTAACAATTTGAACACATGTTGATGTAAATTTCTACTTGTAACGACCTCTAGAATACTACGTTGAAGCTACAACACCTCAGTTGAATATAAAAATAAAATATAAAGTTGCGAGAAAAAAATCACAACCTGACAATAAATATGCCTTCGCACATTGAGCCAACATCAACGGGAATTCTGTACAGCTGTTTCATCCTTATTAGGAATCATCAGCAGAATTTACCCTTGATGTTTGGCTCAGTTGCGCGAAAGCTTTACCTAAAAGCATTCTCGATCCCGGGAATGGGCCGCCGAGATAAAAAAGAATCAAATAAAAAATGATCCTGTGAAATCCAAATCTTTCGCGCAACTGAGCCAAACATCAAGGGTAAATTCTGCTGATGATCCTAATAAAGATGAAACAGCTGTTCATGATTCCCGTTGATGTTGGCTCAATGTGCGAAGGCATATTTGTTGTCCGGTTGTGATGTTTTTCTCGCTATTTATGAATTATTACGGACGTTAAATGTCTTTTCCATTGAAAATACAAAGTTCTTGGAGTATTACCAGAAGAATTACCAATAATAATGATTCGTTTCCAATTAAATCAAACTAAGTTATTTTAAGAATCAATTTGCTTTATTTGATAGGAACTTTCTTTTACCTTGTCTTGACATTCGCTTGATTCTGGTGTTTTAATTAGCCTCAGTCTGAAAGTACCAAGGCTGTTCCTTTGGACATTTGTCATTAGGGTTTTTGTCGTGATCTTCGTAGGCGTTCAGTTCTCTCGTTGTCCTTATTAACCTCCTACTCCTGTGTAGACTGAGCTTCGGGTCAACTCCTTGTTTTCCTCGTGATGAGATCAGGTATCCGTAAACAGGCAAAGAGATTGGATTTTCATCACCATATTTAGTTGAAAAGCGAACAACCTGAAGCCCAACAGTTTCGATCTCTTCAGAAAGAAACAAAAAATGACATTCGTTTTTTGAATATATTTCCATGGGTTTTTAAAAGCATTACTTTTGTAATTTGAACAGTGCTTTCAAATATTCTAGTAGCCATTTTGTTTTAAATTGACTGTAATTAACTTAAATTGATCTTTTATTAAAATTGCATTATGAAGTTTTTTTTAGTTAATTTTAGTTTGTAAAGAAATTTTCACAATTAATTATTTAAAATAGTTTCGTTATAAAACAATCCACCGTTGTAGATAGTTCAACATTCCAAATAGGAATAATTGAAGTGATTTATTATTATTGTTCATTTACAATGAAATTACTTAAAGTTTCTATAATTTTGTTTTCTATAAAATTTTAGCCTAAATTGCAAACTTATAAATTCATGTATTTAGGATAGAGTTATGTAACTCCGGGATTACTTTTTGTATCTGTATAATTTTTAGATCATTTTTAAATAATAAAGCAAATTTATTTACCTTTATTTATCGGCTAGAGATCTTATTTCAACTTTCTATTACAAATAATTAAGTACGTATTAGGTCTTTAGATCAATAATAAACACAGCAGGTGACTGCGGTTGTGCTCATTTACACATATATTTATGTTCGCATCCTTTTGAGTTAAAAAAAAAAGGGTTAAAAATCTTGGAATTAGAAGCTGAGCTAAGCCTAAGGCAAGAACAAGGACAGGATGTGGAAACTGTTGAGGAAATCAACACCCAAATGCCCAAGTTCCTGCGTTTGAATTCCTACATTGAAAGATACTGGTGAGTTTCAATTCAATTAACACATTCCAAAGAATATATGGCTAGTATTTCAATCACTTATGGAATAAGTTTGCTTGATTTCATTATTGTAAAATCAAAAATAACTATAATGCTACTGTAATAAGCAAATATTAAAATAAAAATATCCTACCAAATTTATTAAAGAAATTAATGGATTAAAATTAAAAGCTTTAAATCATATGTTACAGTATTTATTGTATAATTAATACCGTACTTATTATTACTGTACATTATAATTAATATGTAAGATTACTCTAGGGAATGAAAGTTAGTGCTCATTGGTAGAGTTCTGGGTGATCCCTAGGACCTGTCTGGCGAAGAAATAATCAGGTAAAAGTCCCCGACTTCCGCCGGAACTAGAACCCGGCTCCTTCACGCCGTAGACAAGCATATTATCTTTGAGCTACCATCCCTTTAATCATTAGTATTAAAAAAGACTAAATTATATGACTAAAAATTTTTTAAAATATTAATTACCTTAAATAAGTTATGGTGGATTACTAAAAATTTTTTAAATTTATTGTTATATGTAATTCTACAAAAACAATGAGACAAATTAATTGGCTAAGAACATAGTTAAGTAAATGCTTAATTAGCTACTTTTTTCCTGCGAACAACCTTGAGACAAAACTTACAAACTATCCAATAGTGGTGTATTATGTAACAGGAGAGACTTATTTTTCGACCTACACAAGATGTCCTTCTTCTATCGAAAAGAAACTAGCGATCTGATAAAACCCTTTTGCTCCAGTTTTCAAAGGGCTGTACCACTTGTAGGAGCGCTTAAAACACCGCCTACACTTCGAATGACTGGAAACTACCTTCCCATCATTACGAAAAACAACGTAATTGTGCGCCGCACGAAGAACAGATGTCTTCATGGTCAAATTGTTGTCATGGAAATAGGTTTTAACAGTGGATTATAATCATGTCATTATCCTCAGCTTAATAGCGAGAGAGTTAAGACTTATCAAAATACTAACATTGACAACACGATTAGAACAAAAGGCTAATTTTAAATCAAAACATTGTAGGTGAAATTAAAAGAAAATAAAACAGTGTTAAAATTTCCTTAGATATATTTTCTACAAATTTGGTAGCAGGTATTTCAAGCATTATTCTCAAAAATATCTTGGGCACAACTTTTGTTTACGTGGAAAAAATAAGTATCACAGATTTTACATTCAAAAGCTAACAAAATAAAAAAAAATCTCATATCAAAAGCTTTGTTTTTTCGATCGCAATGTTGAATGGTTTAAAGAAATACGACGTCGGAAAGTTCCCAGGATATTCACAAAGAACAATGTCATTTGAGGCTTCTTTTGATTTTTTTTTTCCTGTTTTACAGTATTACTTTTTTAGTTCTTCTCCGATTAAGTTCTTTTTTTTTATTTTCGTTGATGTAAATGACTAAATTAATACGGAATTCAGAATAAGAACTATTAAAAATTCTAAAAAAGATCTAAAGAAAGTCATTTACACTAAAAGTTTACTATAGATTAAAACGTAGACTTTGTCCTTTACATGATCAAAACTTAACTTATAAAATAGCATTGAAAAGGGAATAAACAATGAACTGACGATTTTAAAGATTAAAATTCTACGTTTGATTTCAAATTGACAAACAATCAAAAGCATTATGAAAGAATAGATTCTTTAATGGATCTATCCATTTTACTTTGTTGCAAATACCACTCATAATAATAAAAACTGGTAATTTTTCCAAAGCCTAAAATGTGTAAATATTGGATAGTCACAAGTAGTTTTCATCCTCCCCTTCGCTGTCTTCCGGTCACCACTTACAAACTTCTCCCCTCCCGAACAAGTGAAGTCTTAAACAGAAAGTAGTTACTGGGCGAACTTCCTATTCAGATTGGTGATTTATTTGTAGGATTGGGATAAACATATTTTCGCTGTAAAAATTTCCTTCTGCCATCAAGGAAACTGGCTTGGAAAAACGAGATGTTTTCATGGTCAAGTGCCTACTTTGTAAATAAGGTTTCGATAATGAATTAAAAGCATTTCATTTACTCAGCTTAAAAGTGATTATTCAAAGAAAATACATTGAAACACGAAATCATAGACAACAACAGAAAATGGCCTTGAAAAGCGACTCCATTAAGACACATAGTCAATTGTAGGGAGAATTTTGTAAATAAACAGGTTTTGACTCAAGGAAATTTGAAAGCATTGAGGAAAAAAAAACTAGCAAAGCTTTTTTTATAACGCATAACTGAACTGATTTAAAAGAAAAAATACGTATTAAAAAATATTGCTTGCTCTATTGGGTCACGTCTTATTACGTAAGATGAAGTCCAATTGCAACTATTTTCTGTAACTGAAATTCATTATTTAAAGGTCTATTTTTACTTCTACTGTATATGTATAATACTGTATATTTATACTGTATAATAATCGTATATATAAAAAGGTTGTTTTTATCTACGTAATTTTCTATTTAGAAATTTTTCTTTAAGTAAACCATTGTATCTTTTCTATCGTTCGTTGTACCGTTGTATATTTTTTTTTCTAATAATACAAAAAAAATTATAGAAGATAAATACAACGATATTTGTAATAGCAATACACAACCACATTTACAGATAATTCGGAACCGATCATTCAACAATGAATGATGTTGTCATCGGAATTGATCGGTGTCCATCCATCCGTCTGGGTATTTTTTTTTTTAATATTTAATATACCTTTGTTGTCAACTACACATTTTTTATAAGAAATACCGAAGTTCGATACTGCAGGGTGTTAACATGCAGTATATTTAAGTTACATGATTGGTTTTCAATATCAAATTTTTAATAATGGGTTTGGCTATGTTTGGAAATACTGTATATATATTTCCGGAATTTCCATTCCATTCATCGTTAATACGTATATAAGAGAATTTACAACAGGATCTGTTCTTTGAGGGATGATATGCGGCTCCGACACCAACATTTCCGTTTCATGATAGGTTTGGAGGAGCGAAATAGTTGTGTGTGTTTTTTTTTTTTTTTTTTTTTTTTGGGGGGGGGGGTTGGCTAATAGAGCTTAGGGATTTGGATACTTTCGTTAAAATTTTGGAGGAACGGTTTCGAATAAAAAAATAATAATAATAAAAAAAAAGGGTCACCTGAGATTTAGACCTAATATTCTTGAAAATAAAATATTTTGGGGGGGTTTAAGTCTAAATCGTTGAAATTACAGTTTTGATTTTTTTTTTTTTTCAATTAGAATAAATCGAACTATTGTTTTGATGTAAGAAAAAAAAATTATACCTGTTTTGTTAACTTTCAAATATCTACATGGAAAGTATTCAGGCATAATGATCGTTTTTAATTCTGGGTTTTGGGCTACAATTTGTACAAAAATTAATCTTCAGAAACACAGACTCTCATATTAAAATAGCAATAAATAGATTTCTGATAGATCGTTCGTTCGACAGTGGAACGAGCAAATTTCTACTTATAATGATAGTAAAATAATCTTAAAAACAGTATGAAACATGTAGTCTTTGAGAGTTGAACATCTGCAATTTCATCAGATATTTCAATTATATTCCAATTACCACATCCACAGACGAACAAAGACTCGCTTAGCGCAATTAATTCATTAATGAATATTCTAATAATTAATAAACAGATGTCTAGTATTCCAAAAATAATATCCTCAGCGTCCAATATTTTTTTTATGCACATTTTTCTTCATTGGTTGAATATGTGTGTATTGGGTGGGGGTTTATGTTTTCAAGATGGCGTTGGTTTAATTCTCAAACGCTGCCAAGGAGCACAAATTTATTTTCCTCCATTTACCAGAACTCAGAAAATGAAACTTCAAATTGTCTTATCTTTTGTTTAATTTTTTTTTAAATTTTTGATTTGTTGAATTATTTACGATTTACTGGACCACTTGAGGTTTACGACCCTACCGACGTCATGTATGAAGTGTAAGCACATGCTGCGAGATCTTGAGGGATAAACAAACATATAACTTAGTGTGAATTACTCAAAAAAATCGTCGATGGTTGAAATTTCAAGACGGAATGGTTCAGTACTGTGCAGTTCCTTATTGTAATAATTCTGTAAAAACGCTTGAAATATCCTTTTTAATATAATATTTCCTCTATATCTACACGGGTTAGAACGAAGCACATGGCTTTATTCCACAAGCCAAGCAGTAGCCTGGTGGGATGTTTTGTAACTATGAAGCCCCGCCTATTCTCGAATGGTCCAATTCTTTAAAAAAGTGAAAAAGAAAACCAGAAGCCTGATACAGACACAAACTATCTACAGATCTTGAATAATAATAATACAGCTTTAAGTTAATCATAGACCAATCATTTCAATATTGTCAGAAAATAATCACTGAATATTGATAGACTTTTTAGTTAACTAGTTCTAGTTAACTTTTTCTGAAGGGCTGACTACACCTGCGTGTCTGAAACTCACGCTAGAAGCCAGCTTTTTATTAGCAATTGAAATTCGTCATTATGACAATATTAATGTCTATCAGACAGCAGCCTTTGAATACCATATTTTATCCAGTCTATATTCACAGCTAAAGGGAGGGGCTAGAGCCCCCACTAGCCCCCCCTGGATCCGTCTATGTCAAATAACGTCATCAAAAATCATTGACAAGACTAAGTAGTAATTGTTCATTTGATTCATTGTGTGAATGAGGAACTTCCATGGAAAAATCTATTCAGGAAATGAATATTGATTATGTAGCGCTATCGTATTACAATGCACCTGCCTTTACAAATGAAAACAATAAAACTGACTGGAACTGTCTGAACGCATTATTCTATCGGATTTCAACATTTTGCCCCAAATTATATTGATAATAGGTTTTTTTTAAGTATTTAGATAAATCACAACATTCTGATGGTTCAAAAATTAAAAATAATTTATTTTTATAAAATTGCCAACCTAGTTTTTACATTTGTAACGTATTTTTATAAAGCCTTAAACCATTTTTTAAATATAATAACTCAATTTAGTTACTTTCTCTTAAGTTATTAAATCAGCGGTTCATCAATAACTAACTTTGACTACTGTTTGTGAAATTATTAATTTTTTTGTTTGATAAATCTTGTTTGATTAAGTAATTCATAAGTTATAATCGATGTTCATCTTCTAATGATCCTAATTGAACGTAATCAATTAACAACATCATAGATCACATTAGATTACTCTTCCCCTCCGTTTAAAATAAAGATTTCTTATTATTAAGGTGACCAATTTTTTCTAAAATGAAAAGGAGGACGCAAATAATTTGAAGAAAAAAAAAATGTTATCAGGGATTTCAGGGGTATAAAACCTATCTGTTCAACCAAAAAGTTTTAAAGTTCTGATATTTTAGTTATTTTAATGTTAAAAATTGATGTTTTTTGTATGATTCTATTTTTATTTCTTAGGTCATTGTTGTTCTTTGGGTTTTCAACATACGTAGTATTAATTATTATGTTTTCTTCTAAATATGTAGTGGTTTCTAAATTATTAATTTGTTGAAGAATATGGAAATGGTTTTTTAGTAACTAAAATATTAGATCAGACAGGATCCAATGCTTATCGATCACAAATTTCAGTTTCTTTTTTTTGTTTTTGTTTTTTGATCATATCAAGTAAAAAATTGTTGTAGTGACAACTTTGCAGGCTGCTTACGCGTTTCGTCTTTAGATGGTCTATTTGTTTTCAAATCCGAAACAAATGTGACCTTCAACATCCTTAATTCATAATAAAAAATTCACTTCAATTCAAAATCTAATTCGATTGTTACTAATTCATTCCAAGTATTTATTGCAATTTCTTCTTTGGAATTTCAAAAGCTGGTACCACATTTTTTGATCCGAAAAGCGTCATTTAATTATAATTTGAACCTACTGTCATTTTTCTCCGTTCACGTGGTTTGTCCAATAGATGCTCTACAAAACCTGATTTGATGCTTCAAACAGTATTTATTCTAAAGAAGAAATTGCAATAAATACTAGGAATGAACTAGTAACACTCGAATTAGATTTTGAATTGAAGTGAATTTTTTTATTGTGAATTAAAGATGTTGAAGGTCACATTTGTTTTGGCATGAAAACAAATATACTATCTAAAGAGAAATTAAGCATAAGCAATTTAAAATTTATATATATTTAACATCAATTTTTTACTTGATATGATCAAAAAAACAAAACAAAAAAAAGAAACTGAAATTTGGGATCGATAAGCATTGGATGCTTGGAAATTGAGCTGAAATTTCTTCACGGAGATGGAGAAAACCTGATTTGATGCCGTGCTGATGTTCAAACGGTTTTGTGCTATTATGAGGGGTTTTTTTGGACCACATTAACATCATTGTTTTTTATAACTGCACTTAAATTAATAGACTACACCAATTTTATTTCGGAATGTTGTCATTATCGGATTGACATATTTGTTGTATGGTGTTTCTAATACGAAAAAAACCTATCTGTTCACCCCCCAAAAAACTTCACATATCCAAAAGGAGGACACTTCTCAAGGGAGGACAGAGCTTCAAAAAGGAGGACGGTTGGTCACCTTATAATTATTTGTATTTAATTTTCTCTGCTTCTTCCCTCGTCGGAATGTTTTATTTACAGAGTGACCCACATCAGTTCCATTATATAATGTGGGTTCAGTATTTGCTTCTTTTCACCTGCTCTTCATAGAAATTGCATTTTTATGGCGTTTACTTCATTTTTTCTAACAATCTTATAACTCCAATTTGTTTTCTATCAAAACGAAAAGTACAAAGGTAATTCTAGAGTAATGGTAATGGGCTAAAACAAAAATAATCCCTATGTACTATTTAATAATAAGTTGTTGCTTTTAAGGTCATATCTGCTATATTTCTCTACGAACCTGTTGACGTTAATGTTTTTCTTACTAATTTCAAATCCATTATCTAAATTATATTCCAGTAAAAATAAAAAAGGTATTTGCTATATTTTTCTTCCAATTTGTTACTGTTTTTTCCCACTGAATTTCAAACAGTATAAAAACATTCAGTGAATAATCGGATTGAAATTTAGGATTTTAAGAAGAATCTTAGTTGTAATTGATTTATTAATATGGAGAAAATTAAATTAGTATTTTTCAAAATTAATAAGCAAGGAATTACTTAGAAAAGTCACTTTTGCAAAAATATAAAAAAAAAACAACACTACAAACTCAAAAAACATTCAGATGGATTTTTGCAGGATAAAAATATGAAATTTTCGATTATCCAAATAATAAAATTAACTTTTCTTAGTCATATATTAATGGCAGTAAGCGATATAAAATTGCTTAATATTGCATTTATACATAAAGTAAATGCATATTAAGCATAGATTTCTACTACGACCAAAAAAGAAAAACAAGAAAAAGAAGTATGCATCGGAAGCGCAGTGTGCCTCAAAGGAAAAAATATACAATGAAAAACTCACCAATTAAAAAAACCAGTGAGAAAATTCAAGTGCCAGCGAGAGCAGCCTCAATGAATTTTTTTAAAGCATAAGACTTCAAACTGAGCATTTGAAATGTTAAAAAAACAACAATGGATGAGACCAAATTATTCACACGTGACATCCTGGAACAGCTGTTTCACGCTCGTTGGCGATCATCAGCCAGGAGATGATCCATTGTTGTTTTTTAAGAAAAAGAAGTAAATTGAAGAAAACTGGAATTATTGGATAATCATGCCGCGGGAGAAAAAAAATAATCCCTTAACAATAAATTTTCGAGAAACTTCCAACAAGTGATATCAGTTCAAAGTCATAGTTCACATTGAATTACATCTATAACTTTTGTTTCTTCTACATAGAAAGCAACTACACTTCACACAAATAAAGTTACTGAGATGAAATTTTCAGAATTTATTTTTTTTTAAGTACGGTACTAAAATTTTCAGTACGGTAAAAAAAAATCTGGGTAAAAATATTTATTTATTTATTTATTTATTTCTACAATGGTATTTCCTATTTAGCAGACTGCTTGCAAGCTGTAAAATGAGAAATTGTTTTAATTGTTTTCATACGCAGGTGCGTATTTCCAACTGTCCCACAGCGGCAAAATTTTGAGAGTACCGAAATTTTACATAAAAATAGGCCAGCAAAAACACAATATCAGAATAATGGCTTTCAATACAATAATAGTGAACAGAAGCAGTTTAGAAAATAGGAAATATAGGCTTTTATGTCTCGCGTTTTCATAAAAAACAGTTTTTTTTGGTTTTTTTTCTCTCTCTTTTATTAGTTTGAATGGTGTATACAGGACATTTTCTTTTTTTTTTTTTTTCGTTTGGTTAGCTAATTGTAATGGAAAGTAGCCTCAAGATTTGTAAATGATATTATTTAAAAGAGGCCTCCTAGAACCTAAAACCGCCTCTGAGAAACGTACTTATAATTAGATACAACTGTAAACAGCATTTTTGTATGTCATACTAGTAACCAACAAAAAAATGGTAACTGTTATACTTTCAAATAACTCGTCCATTCAAAACAGATGAGCATACACATGTAATTAATTATAGTTACGAAAAGTTATCGAACTCCATTTCTCGTAATCAAACAATGATTTATTGCAAATCCAAAACCGTACTGACCAGAAAGCAGAAAAATCTAACCCAATCTCTGAAACTCAAACAAACTTATCAACTTTCAGATTTACTCCCCTTTTTTTTTTCAATAAATAGAATCCGCCTAAAAATTGTTCGGAAGAGTCTTCAGTTGATTCAATTATGATAATACGATCTGAACGAAGTTTTAATTATATGGCTATCATGTCTTTAAAACTAATGAGTTTGAATTCAAATAAGATTATGGAGAACTGGATCTTGTTTATTTCTTTAATTAATATTTTCAAATCAACAGATATATTTCAATAAAGCTATAGTATATAATGCTTTATTTGTCATATAATCACATTTTCTAAAAGTATTAATTTAATATTAATTTACTTCAAAACATATTTAATAATATAATAGTATCAAAGGTACAAATCTTGTAAGAATTAACTGAGAGATTTAATTTCGATATATTCATTAGTTCATATTCAATTTTACTTTTTTATTGCTAAATGTTTATTAAATAATGCAATTTAATGAGCTCTGAAGGGAAAAAATAATAGGAAATAATAAATAAAAAATTTATTTAGATTAAATAATTTAAGAAAGCTTCAATTATGAAAAAAAAAACTTTTTTTTTTAATCAGAAAAAACAGAAATGGAAGAATTGGACCCGAGTTCATTCAATATTTATTATTAAGAAAAATAAATATAAATGAATATTGATAAACAAATGAAGGAATAACTTTACATTGATCATTATAAATTTTACTCAATATTCTATAATATATTTCTTAAAACTCATGAAAAAAGAAGAATGAAAAACTAAAAAAAAAAAAGAAAAATCAGTCAATTGAATTATGATAAATTTTATGGTCTTCAGTATTATTTTGGAAACTTTGTCTGAAGTTATAACTTTTTTTTCTTTTCAATTAACTTTATAAAACAACTTTTATCTTTTCTAAGGACGTCGAATGTTCAAACGCTAATGAATTATCGAAGGATCAACGTACGCCGTGTTCTTTAAAGAAATCCCGTTACAGGTTCCAAAGGACCTGACTGGTTTTTTTATTCCTTGTTTTTTTTTTCGCTCAGTTCGACAGGGAAGTTAATTCCACCTGCTTCCTGTGATACACCGCTCACCTCCAAACGGCGATGGATCGCTAGAAATTTTAAATTAAGGGGGCTAACAAAGGAATTGCAAGCATTTCTTACCTTGCCCGTGTCACCGGGGGCCCGGGGTCCGTTCCGACTTTGCACAGTCTTAAATCGAAGCCTTTAGCATGAGTTTCAGCAACAGGTTGCAAGAGGAGCTGCCGCTCTCCACAGGCGCCAAACCGCCATCTTTGAAAAGCATTGTGGAGACACTTCCGGTTCATGGGAGAGGAAAAAAAAAACTCATCTGCACGGAATAGAATACAGGTCTTATGATTAAATCTGCGCTGATATTGGAAGCTATTTAATAAGATATATTTTTTTTTTCGGTAAAATCTTGTATAAATCTTGTAAGGGGAAATTAAATAATGTCAAAAGAAAAAAGACAGAATGAAGGATAAAAGTAACAACTCAATGAAGTTAAAGCATTAAAAAAGTAATAATTAATAATTAACATTAGCAAATTAAAAAATTATGAACATGGCCTTTTCCTTAATAGGCCTTATTAATGAATATTAACTTAAGGAGATATTGCGAGCCTTATAGCCGGATAGGTAAGGCATTCAGCTAGGAAGAATCCTATTTTTGAGAATCGGAATTCTTGTCATCTCTTCAATCAAATGATTATTATTAGTTTTTCCTGTGTGATCGAGAATATTCTACTTCATCAACGACACTTTCTTACTTCTATCAACAGAACAAAATGTAGCTTTAAAAAAATCGTTGTGAGGTATAGGCTAATGATTTTTCATTATAGCTTCTACATTGATTAAATCACTTAATTAAAAACTCTTAATTAAAAATGTTTCAAAATGAATCATTTCTAATTAGAATTGCTGATTAAACAAACAATTTCTGTTACTCTATTCTCTAAAAATAAATTCAATTAAGAATATTTTCTAGTGTCAAAATCATGCTAATTAATTTATCAATGTAAAAAAAGCGCAAATTGACAAACTATTTCTTTTTTTTTCCACACATAACCCCACTCTCCTCCGTTCCAGTTCGAACCCTCAGAATTTGCAACCTTCCACTGTGGATATTTTTATGATGGTCCCTTAAAGTAAAAACGTTATCAAAAACTTTAATGAATTTAAATTAAAAAGAAAGAAACAGAAATTAATTGCTGTGTACTTATCCCGTTGAATTCTTATAAATGTTATTTAATACTCCTTAATATTTTACTTTTTTAATATTATATTTTCTTAAATAAATGTTAACAGCCGTATTCATTTCTGATAATATCTGCTTGTTCGGCGGTGGGAAGATGACCTTTTAACCCTATCAATTGTCGTTGCTGGAAAGCCCCTGAGCTGAGAAGTGCACTCAAATCTCGATACGACGTAAATCAACGTAGTGATCGGACATTCATGTTTCCTGTATGTCCCAACTTATTTAAACTGATTTTTCTTATATGGTAGCTCAGAGTTGTAACCAGCCTCCTAAGTGATGAGTATCTAAATCTTTTCTCAACAGCAGGAATATGATGATATTTCCCTCTATTTTATACTGGAGGTAAAAAAACGAGGCTACGTACTTTCTACATAACCGAAGACCTTCAAATTCTTTGGATTCATTCAGTTACAGAATCCATTTGAAATTAATTTTGGTAAAAGTGTAGATAACGGCCCACCGCTGTTGGTGTTATTTTTTTTGTCATCAAACATGGCAGTTTCGGAACTATTTTCCGAAACCGGAAGTTAACGTAAGATGTGTTTACTTACGGGTACCGCGATGGCGGTCTTTAACCGGGGTTTTTTTCCAATACATACATCCTGCAGCTAAGCGAACCTCAATTAACCTAACCTAATCCTAAATGTGCCTTAGGGAAGTAATGTGCCTTAGGGAAGTTAATTGTAGCTAACCTAATGCTAATTGTTTTTGGTTGAAAATGTGCCTTAGGGAAGTAATGTGCCTTAGGAAAGTTAATTGTAGCTAACCTAATGCTAATTGTTTTTGGTTGAAAATGTGCCGTAGGGAAGTAATGTGCCTTAGGGAGGTTATTTGTAACTAACCTAATGCTAAAATCACACAAACCAGCCTGTAACCCCTGTAATGTTTCCGGACCTGTCAACTCAGCAGGAGCTCCTGTAACCGACGCCATTACACAAATGAAAGACACATGGTCACATGGAAAGCACGTGGTCACATGGTGTAAACAACTGAGATCACTATGGCAACTACGACGTCATCTATCCCTGCTAACCGAAGCACGCCAAAAGATGTAAACAAACTCATAACTTATGTATCACTCCGATGGTGGGCCGGATAGTACACTTTAGCCTTATTTTTTTTAATTATTAGCTATTTAATAAAACATTGTGTTATTAAATTAATATGTCTGACAAATGCATTATTATATTGCTTTTACTTTCTAATAGGTTTTAATAAGTTTAATGTAATAATTTAATTGTTATTTGTCATTTAATTGTTACAACATTTGTTAAATTAATTGTGCTCCCATTTTAAAATATAAAAACTTACAGCGCATTCATAGGGACTTTTTTTTTAGATGAAAGTAATACAATATATACTTTAGAAAGTTTGTCTGTTATCGATATATTTCAAAACTAAAAAAGCTACGACCATGAAGCTTTTTCTTCAGAAATAAAATGCATGTTTCCACTCGATCCGTTGACGGCTGTGGCGTAAACGGTTGAAATAAAAGTTCCAATTCCTGAGCTCAAAGATAATTTCTAGTTAAAATTAAGTTATTAAAACAAATTAAAAACACATTTAACGAACCAATAATTAAAATGTAAAAACACTGATGTTCGGTGCCTTTAGATAGCTGCTCCCGTGAACATATCTCCGGAAGCATCACGTGAAAATTTACCTGTGTCTGATTGGTTCCTGAATCAAAATTCTTACTGGACAATTTTTTTTCATTTAAGAAACTCTGAAAGTTGTAATTTTTGACATTGAGAAAGGCGCTCAAATATCATTATTTAATGAAATTATTGATTTGTTAAGTGTATTTAATTTTGCTAAATGAAAACTGCTTTTATTGTCCTTTATTAACGGAAACAGGTGGCTACAAATTTTAGTTTACAATAAATTCGGAGAATTAGCAATTAATTATTTTATAAAAACTATTTGGTTGCTTTTATTAGATTTAACTTTATAATACTTTTAAATTACTTTTTTTTGTTTATTATTATTATTTAATATTTTTTTTTCTTTTTTTGCCAATCAAAATAACTTTTCAGCATAAATTGCAAATTTTTATCTTGATAATGATTTTTTTTATTATTATTATTAATATCGATTTTTTTTTTTTTGCGGCGGCTTATATCTGAATTTTCTAAAGTATATATCAGAGGTAAAACCCAGTTGATTAGTTCATGATTTAGTAACGAATTAACTTGAAAGCTTTGTAAGAAATAAATAAATTACTAATTATAAATCTTATTTAATTACCACCAATTAAAAAAAAAGAAAAAAAATCATCCCTTATTCAATTAATGAAGTTGAAAAGAACTTTAATATGTAATAATCAAAATATTACAGTACTTTTTTATCACACATTCATTTCATAATTACGAATTTAATAAATATCTTAGTCTACATTTATCTACTGTAGCAATATATTTCAAATGTTGTTATTCATTTACATTTTATTACTGTCTGCTTAATATCTTATGTATTTAAATCAAGCAGCTATTAATAGGAATTTATTAATTCCTAACGGAACTTTATTGTATATCTAATGATTTCAATTGCATAAAATAAAATAATGCATTAGATACTAAAAAGACTATTGGGACTTGAAAAAGGGAAAACATACATAAATATTGGGACTTTATAACGTTTTTAACCCGTGGTGCTGCAGATATATCGGTCTGGTAACTCAGTGGTACAGGGACTTGTCAGCCGACTGAAGGTTGAAGGAGCCCGGCGGCAATCGGGGAGTTTTTCCCAGATTACTTGTGCTCCGGACGGTCCTAAGGTTCATCCAGACCCTATAAAAATGAAGACCGAACTTCTCTGCCGATATTTAAATGGAAGCGAGTATTGAGCTGAAATCGTCTAGTCCCGATTGATCATAAAATTTCGGAACCCATACTATCGATGCTCCCATGAACCAATAGAGGCTTGGATGCAAGACACCACCTACTTCAGATACACTTAGGTCTTTATACCTAAGGGCATTCCAAGTCATTTCACGCCATTTCAGTTTCCAAATCGTTTTACCTATAGACTTAATAACATTAGCTAACAAAATAACTAATGAAATATGAAAAATAAGGAAAGCACATAGGAACAACTAAAGATTTCGCACCTCGTGCCATCATCGATGGGAATCTGGGATGGCCGTTTCATCCTCTTTAAGACTCGTCAACCAGATAAACCCTCGATGATAGGCTCCGAAGGTGCGAAAGGTTAGGGATCCCACTCACGCTCCCACAAGTGGGAGTCCCCAAAACAACAACCAAACAGTACATTAATCAAGATAGCTTAAATTCCCGACCGGTGCCGCCAGGCTTTAAAGAAATTTAACAAAAGCAATCAAGAAACTAAAAATAAATAGTTCAACTGAAAAAAATTTAACGTGCCTAAAATAACATAAAAATGAAAAATAAGCAAAGCACATAGGAACAAAAAAAAAAAAAAGATTTCGTACCTCGAGCCATCATCGACGGGAATCGGGGATGGCCGCTTCGTCCTCTTTAGCACTCGTCAACCAGATATACCCACGATGATTGCTCCGAAGGAAACGGATTAACGAAAGTTTAAAGGTCTATTAAAGCCTCCTCGGGCCATTGCCGTTCCCAATTCATTCTGATAGGAATGGATGAACTCACAAGGGAAGTCCGTGACCTCGAACGCCGAGAACCGCACGAAAATGAGCTTAGAATATAAATCGCTCATCCCAAAAACAGTGGTATGAGTCATTCTCATGCAAAGCTGCACGTCTTACCACGAGAGACATTTGAATGATTACCTATTGAAGGTCCAAGAGAGGAACTTTGGTTACGCAAAGAAACAAAATATCGATACAATAGGACCAAAAACACGTATATTTCAATATCGTCATTATGTTGCTACATTTCCCTCTGCTTAAAATAGTTACGCTATCTGAGCAACAAACTTTTTCTACTGACCTGATAGTGTTGTACAGCTATTCAGTCTTCAAAGTGCGCTAGCAGACACCTGAGTTTTGCATGAGAATGACTCATACCACTGTTTTTAGCATTTATATTCTAAGCCTATTTTCGTGCGGTTCTCAGCGTTCGAGGTCACGCACTTCCGTTGTCAGTAGGAAAGTTCGCTTGGTTAGGACTGTCAACAAAGAAAATAGCCATAACTTTTTTCAAGTAGATATTCGAAAGTTGACATATCAATTCTAATTTTCTCCTTTTTTTTTCTAGTTTTTTCTTTTCTAATAGTCTCACTGGCAGATAGGAAGGGGGTGGGGGACGGGCATTTCATGTAAACAACGACATGCAGGGCTCACACAGGGCCGTCCCTAGCGTTTGTGAGGACTAATTAATTAAGTACGTTGTGATCACAACTAATTGATCGTCTGATTTTCAGGTTGATGATTAGTCCAAAAAGAGCAAAAAAAAATAAATAAATAAATAGCAAAGCTATTTACAAATGTTGGATATGAAAATTTGAAATTCAGAAAAAACAAGCAACTGAAGTGAAATTTCTTAATTCGGTGAAAAGTTGGACGAGACCAATTAGAAACGAAAATATTAAACTGAATTTAATATTTAAGGCGTAACCAGAATATCAGTAGAAATTGAGAGAACCAGACCTCGCACTTGTAGATAGAATTAATGGGGAATAGCCAGTATAGCCATGGTATCTCAGCCCAAGGGGAGTAAGGAAACTAAGCGAAAATATTCTTTTTTATTAAAATTTACAAAATGTTGAGGGATAAAAAATCAGCATTATTATGGAATTAATGTAGGTTCAAGTCTATGTATTTATAACTATTATATTGTAACCACAACAGCAATAGCTAAGAAGATCTGAAATTTATAAAATATAAACTGCTGAAGTGAAATTTATTAATTTAGTGGAAAGTTGGACGAGACAAGATTGAAACGAAAATACGCTACTATTCATACAAAGCAGAAGTAAGTATTTCAAAAGATGCATCACATTTCATTTACAATACTTAAATGGTAAAGCTTTTGGATCTTTCCATCACCTAATCTGATGATCGAGGGCTGCCATCGAGCTTAGCACTTTTGTTATGGAATCTGGTACTGGGGACCGGGTCTCAGAATTAGATAAGCCTAAAGAGAACATGTACATTCAATGGAAAATGAAAAATACCAAAATACCAAATACCAGTAGAGAGGTGTGTATAACTGTTGATGCTGGAAGGAACTTTGAGCACCTACTGTGAACCTGTAAGTGTACACCTTATTGTCATATTGTAAACATATAAGGGCTAATAAACATTGTTGTCTACCTTACTTGTTGTCTTTTATTCTGAACCTTAGTGTATCTTGTAGCACACTCGGGTGGTGTTTGCGGATATACGTTCCACTATGAATACGCTTTGTTTTCTATTCTTGACCTAACTTTAAAGTTTGTACAGGGAATTTTGAATCACCTTGTAGACAGGTCGATAACATTCTCCTCAGTGTTCTTTTTATCTTGGATTACAAAAATCCTAGGCTCCACATTATCAGAAATACTCAGAAGAAGCGATAAAAGAACAGGTAATTCTTTAATTTAAACGGACTAGAAGTGATGGAAGAAATAATAAAATCTTAGCAGAAGCTAATTGTCAGCAGAATCTTCCAATGAAAGCAATTTAAAAAATAAGGAAAAAATTAAAATTAAAGAAAACAAGATACAACTGGTGTGCCAAATTTGGAATAACTGCATGTAATGGTTTTTAATTATTTATGTACACCTAGCCCTCGAAAGACACGATTAATTGGTTCCGTGTTCTTTGAAACTTTGTTGTTCGAGACTACAAAATACGGGACAAGTGTGAAAATAAAAAAAAAAAAAAGTTACGTTTTAAATGTTTTGTTGTTAAATATAAAACTAAAATTTTTATTTTTTGAATTCATATTGGTAAACACTTAAGAAATCTTGTATTACATAATTCAAATTAAATTTTTTAAATAGTTTGAAAAAACTTTTGTCTTAAATTTTTATTATCAAAATAAAAGAAAAAATTATAAAACAAATTATAAAAAATTATAAAATAAAACAAAAAAATATTATATGTATTTTATTCTTTTCCAAAAGAATTACTCGAAAATCGTGTTCTTTGAAACCGTGTAATTCGGGGGAAGGTATCCGTGTTCTTCGAAACTCTTGTTCTTCGAGTACCGTGTTGTTCGGGGTACCTGTACTTGTTTGTCGATTTTTGGTCCCCAGCTCCTATTGGTCCGATTTCTACCAGAATCAAAAGGATCTTCTTTGTAAAATCACTCATCTAACTTTAAAATTTCATCTGAGTTGGATGTATTCCAGCGATGATAGGTTCTATGCATGTTGGTATTATTTGTTCCTGGCTCTTTATCTATAGAACCGAAATGACCACTTTCAAAGGATCTTCCTCATAACATTCTCCACTTACTTCTCAAATTTCAGCTTCTACTAAATACGAATATTTCTACTAAATTTGTATTTTAAAACTTTTTTTATTCTAACCCTTTATTTTTTCTCAGTTGCCGTTTACCTGTAACATCCTGCGATAGTTAGTTAACAGGTGGGCGTAACATTAAAACAAGCGGAAAAATTGTAGCCTTAAATCAACAAGAAAAACAGCCAACTTAGTAATGTAAAATAGAAAGAGCTATTTTTTAGTTGACAACGTTTCTAGAAATTGGAAAAAGTCACTACATTAGTACTAATATAATGCTACGATTAAACAAATTGCTTTTGATTAAGAAAAAAAAATAGCCAGGATTAGTAGACAGTATAAAATTATCTAAAATACATTGAAGATTATTTTTAAAAAAATCCCTATTTCGACTACATCGTTGTGGGAATATTTTTTCGGTCGAGAGAATTCCCTGCTTTGTTGTTTGCAGTCCCTGATTCATCGTCGTCTACTGAGATTCTTCGGAAGGTGATTCATGGGAAACTTTGCAATAGTTTTTGGCCACAAGAATCTTTATAGTAAAGACAGCTACCACAAGATATTCTACCGTCAGTCTAATGTTTAAAATGCATTGCAGAGACAGAGAAAAACTCAATAAAAACTTTTCAAATGTAATTTTTAATCGAAATACATAATTAGTCCAAACAATACAAAAACTATTAAATCTAGGAAGCTGAAATTTTAGTGGTTTATTAAGGATGACCTCTTAATATTAGCACATGTTGGACTTAGGACCCCCACCATTCGAAATTTATTCACTCAAACTAAAACTTTTCATCAAAATCAAATTTCTGTAAGTTAAATATGAATTCGAATTTTTTTGAGATGTAAAATTAAAAATATTTTTTCTCTTGGTTGATAATTATATTTAAAGAAATTTATCATAAAAAAAGTGATTCCATTCAGAAATAATAAAGTAAATAAAAAAATTAGGATAAATCCGATTAATAAAATGTAATTCTTAAAAATTATAACCAAAAGAATAAATGCAAACATCAAAAACAATGATAATAATGTAACAAGTCTTTTGATATACTCGGTTATTTTGTTCCGAAGGTGCAAGTTGATCAACAGCGAAGTTCGTCTGAATACGATGTGTTTTAAGCTACGCGAACACCATCTGATTTTGCACCAACTTAGTCGGCCAACTTTTTGTCAGCCCTGCACACCATCCAACTCGCAAATGAGTCGGCCATGATGGCAGCAATCCCATAATGCAATGCGGTTCTCCCAGCAGCTATGGAAAATCCGAAAAAATCGAGGTTTTGAAACATCTCTGATAAATTCTGCCGCATACAATTACTGCATTTCAGTATAAACTTTATTTATGCATGAAAGAAACTCGCAATACTCTGCTATTCATTGTGTACGCGCTTGTCTTCGACTCGAATCGGTGAACATCGTTTTAAACGCCATTTCTTTCCATGGGCATGACGTCACGACTGACGTGCTTCAACGCTGCCTGTGATTGGGTAATTCCGACCGACTTCCAACCAACTTCCCGAGTTGGTCCTGCACAACTAACTCGAATCGGCCGACTAAAGTTGGTGCCAAGTGGCTGAAAAACGGGCTCAAAACTGTCTCTACCAACTCGTAACGTCAAAATCGGCCGACTAAGTTGGTGCAAAGTTGGATGGTGTTCGCGGGGCTTTAGATATGTTTGTTTTAAAGGATGATTAAAACTTGAATCAGTGTAAATCGAGGACTTACTATATTTTTATATCAATAAATAAATAAAAATAAAATATGAGATAATCATTTAATGATTTTAGATTTGAATTCGTGGATATGTGCAGAGAGAAGCGTGTTCTAGGCATTGTATCTAAACTTGAGGAATTCGTTTACATTATCTCAATTGAAATTAGGAAGAAAGAAGGACAAATAAGATATAAGTTCATTATTTAGATCAAATTATAAGATATAATTATCGAAAACTAATTCTCATTTCTCCTTTTTTGAAGATACAAATTGATCCCCAAATAATAATATTAACTAGAATGAAATTCTGATTTTTCTTGTTCAAAAAAATGTTGAAGTAAGCTAAAATAACAAAATACAACAATTCTTACAACTTTCATATTTAATAAATAATAAATTTTATTTTACTTGATGTGGGAATAAATCCCTTTACTAGTGGGATTAGATATACAATATTAGTATTACATTTTCAATACGATTGTTTTTTTAATAGTTATAAAAAATAATAATTAATAAAAATAACAATAAATAATAATTAAAATAATTTTATTCTATTACATATTCTGTATTTTCAATTTTCTCTAGAAATATTTTAATGTATTTAC
>JAFIDM010009631.1:24944504-24955459 GCA_023159025.1 Thereuonema tuberculata | reverse complement strand
GGAGGTCGCTGCTATCTGGGATCAGCCAATCGAAAAAGTTCTTGTTTGAGCTCCGATGAAGCAATTACCGGCGCATGCGCATTTCATTCTGTTTAGTTGCAAAAAGTTTTTGTGTAAATTGACTTTCGTTTCAGTGCTCAATCACTTGAGGATGCTGTCTCTCGACGGCGAAACGTCGTGTATTTTTATTTATTTTTTGTATAAATTATTTATCTTATTCAGGTGTATGGCTTCATTTTTGCATCCATTATTACTCAGTACATATAATACCATTTTTTTTTTTAATTTCTTTTTTTTTTTATAGTAATAATGAAAATCCAGACAAACATTTCAACATTAACATCTCTATGATTGATAAGGTTTTATCAATAAAGCATGAGAAGTAAAAATAGGTTACAAATCAATATTATTGTTCGAAAAGAATTTTTAATAAAATAACTTTTTGTAATTGTTCAAAATTTCAAAGAATATAATTTCACTAAAAAATGTTTGTGTGTTTGTTTTTCCTAATAAATACTCATAAAATCTCTTTCAGCAAATAAAAAATAAATAATATTTGTAATAAAATAGTAATGGCAAACGAAGAAATGGAATTCAAAATAAGATACACTAAATAAACTTCAACCTCTTCAACAGTAGATTACAATATTTCGTTTTATTTCAAAAACTTTCTCAAGGTTCCGAAGAATGTAGAACAAGTCAAAATAAAAATAAAACCTGGAGACAGTTTTAGAAATAAAACGAAATATTGGAATCTACTGTTGAAGTTTATTTAGTATATCTTATTTTGAATTTATTGGAGATGACGTTTTACGATACGTTTTTGGACGAAGAAATGGAAGTTTAAATATAAATGTTATTTTAAATGATGATCATTTTAAAGTAATATTTATGTTTAAATTTCCATTTCTTCGTTTGTCCGAACCTTTTTTTTTCTTCCCAGTTGTAACCTTGAAATTAAAAACAGTTTCTTTTAATTCCTTGGTAAAAATAGGTCACGTGTAAGGCTTCACTGTACGAACTCAAGTACTACTAATCACAGTTGTTCTTGTGATGATGATTATTTTTTTAACCCAATGATAAATGAAAACACCGAATGGTTCTAACATTAGATTAAAATTTCAGAAGTGTTGTATAAGTCCATGAATTTTTAAAAAGATAAGACAACAGATAAACTTCATTAATTCTTAACAATAATAAGCCTATAAATATTTTTGATAGTTTGTTTACGAAATCTAATAATGGCCAGCAAGAAAAACATTTCAAACTATTATAATTCAAATCGAAGTCACGATGACAAGTATGACTGGCATTAATTATTTATTCTTTCATAATGAAATGAACAAGTTTTCCTCCATCTTAAAAAAAAACAAAAACAAACAAACCAGGGAACAATAATAAGTAAATAGACTCATCGTGTTTCCAATGGCATAATTAATTCTATTTATTACTATTATTCAATAGGAATCTACACCAATTCGGTTTTTCTACTCCAAAAATCATTTAATTCATTTCAATTTTTTTTTACTGCAAACGCAATGTTTTAAAACAGGTTTCAGAGAAAGACAATATTCTGACCGAAAGGGAAAAAGTGCTACGTGTGAAAACCACTGAATTCCAAATTTGAACACGAAAGGACAATAAAGTGGAAAGCTCTTCACATTTGAAGCAATCGACTCCAAACAAGTTCAAGGGAAACCTTAACCATCCCCATATACAGACTACACCTGAGAAACACCTTTTGAAAACTACTAAAGAGAAAAGAATAAAACCTTTGGAAAAAATATTACAACTCATTCGAAGACGTTTTTATTGACTACTTAGTTACAGTGTAAGGAAGTTTTACTGCAGAAGACTGTGTGATAATCACAACTGAAAAATTAGTTTAACTACAATTAGAAATCAAAAAGCCCATGTACAAAATCAATGCTGGCAAATGTAAGAGATGTTTATATTTGAATAAAAATTAGAAACGGGATTAAGTAGTGATATCAAACATATGGCTGAGAGTTTCTTTAATCCTATCATGAGTTTTCGGAAGTTCTTCCTAATGTTTATTTGTTTTCGAGTCTCAAGAGCACAGAGGGTAAGCGGGTGATGAAATGGAAAAGTAAAAAGAGAAAGTAGTAGAAGATAAGCTCGTAACTGAAAACCAATAGTATTATCATATGATCAAAGGTCTTATAAATAAACAAAATCTATTATAAATGAAATGCTTACAAATTTATTCTTTATTATTAAGTTGATTTCTTGGCAAAGGATTATAAAACCTAAAAATAAATTTGGATGGTATCTTTTTAATATAAATATAAAACCATGATGTTTCAATATAGCAGCATTAAAATTCGATTTGATCTTTCTACTGTTTTTAAATTATGCACGGCAACGTTTGTACACAACATACAATTAAAAAAAAAAAAAGCAGAATCACGAGGATTTGAATTACAGAAAAAAAAAAAAAGAGAACCAGTTTGTCTTCGGCCGTTCCGCACGTGCTGTCACCACACTCGAAATAAGGATCTTTTGCTTTTTTTAAAAAAAAGAAATTTCCCCCAAGTGAAAACCCAGTGAACCGATTCATATCCAAGGACATCATTTCCATAAACCCTAATTTCAACGGAGTTCAGAATTTAAATAAACGTTCTTATTGCTAGTAAATAAATGATCGTATTTTCACCACTTTCAGTTGCCTGGTTTGGATTCAAAACTGTCATAGGAATTGACAGAAAAATCTCATTTTGAAATAGAATTTCAATTGGAATTTAGGTCAATGTATAGTTTTTATCCTCTTCTGCTAACAATGTCACTATCGGTATTTGAACTTCGATATCATGAACTAATCGGTTAATTTTATTTGTTTAATTTCGAATGAAATCAAGCACAACAATGAGATTACAACTAGAAAGCAATTACTACTGACTGTGGTGCCATCTAGCGAGAGACGGCTGCTTTAAAACGAACTGACCTCAATCAGAATTTTTCAAATCGAATTTCTTCGGTCTGTTGACGATCGGTCAAATACAGGGATTTGTACTAATTTAATACCGTTATTCTGCACAATTGGCCACCCTGTTGAATTTTTGGATGTCTTATTTAAATCTTTTATACGAATAACATGGATGACATCTTATTTTTCAAAAATATAAACAACTAAATAAATTGCATTAAATGAATAAAAAGTAATTTAATCTCCTCTTCCTATAATCTTTCTATTGAATTCATTAATTTTAATTCTAAATCGAATTTTTACGAAATTAAAATAAATAATATTTAAAGCTTAAGATGTTAATTACATTTTAGAAAGATATTTATATCTGGGGGCACGGCAGTGCCCCCGCCAAGACGAGCCGAAGGCAGGAAGGGCACTACGTACCTTTACTGGAAGTGTTTCGTCGTATTTTCGAACCCTCATAGCTTCGGCCTGGATAATACTAGAGAGCTCAAATTTTCAGGATAAGATGCAGTAAGCAGACTAATGAAATACGCTAAGTTTCATTTATTTAGCTTTTATACTTTGGATTTTATTAATACCTAAAATACGTCGATTTCGTCACTGACTCACTCACTCATGATCATCAAAACCTCTAGGGTACTTCCTGAAGTCCTAGAAAACTGAAATTTGGTATGCAGGCTAGGATTAGCACACAAACAACAAAAAAATTAAGAAATCCGTAACTTTCACCTTCCAACCCCTCAAAAGGGGTGGGTCTGGTTATGTATTATCGAACCCTCATAGCTTCGACCTGGATAATACTAGAGAGCTCAAATTTTCAGGATAAGATGCAGTTACCATACTAATGAAATACGCTAAGTTTCATTTATCTAGCTTTTATACTTTGGATTTTATTAAGATCTGAAATGCGTCGTACCCTCAATGCTTCGGCCTAAATAATACTGTGTAATAATGTGATTTCTTACAAAAGTGCAAACAGCTTGTATATACAAGTTGACCAATAGAAAAACAGAAAATTAGGGTATTGAAAAAAAAAATCAATTTTCTAAATAATCTTAAAACTAAATTTAGTTGTAATAGATAATCCCACCCAAAACATTTCATGTAAAATAAGTTGCCAAGACTCACATGCTCATAACGCTTTCACTGTTAAAAAGTTATCAGATCTCATCTTACAAAAAGAAATGAAATCCCACCCAAAACATTTCATGTAAAATAAGGGGTTGCCAAGACTCGCATGCTCATAACGCTTTCACTGTTAAAAAGTTATCAGATCTCATCCTACAAAAAGAAATGAAATCCCACCCAAAACACTTCGTGTAAAATAAGTTGCCAAGACTCACATGCTCATAATGCTTTCACTGTTAAAAAGATATGAGATCTCATGTAGAGCCAAGCCCCTAACTCTACGAGGCCTAACTCTACAAGCCCTAACTCTAAAAACCTTATATCTTGGTCAAAAAGTATGGCTTGGCCGTTTCATGGAACTATTTCATCTCACCCAAAACATTTCATGTAAAATACGTTGCCAAGATGCTCATAACGCTTTCACTGTTAAAAAGTTATCAGATTTCATATAGTGCCAAGCCCCTCACTATACATGCCTAACTCTAAAAACCCTAATATCTTGGTCAAAAAGTGTGCCTTGGCATACTCCATATCCTTTACATAACTCCATGGGATTGTCTGTGTGACAGCCACGAAACGGCCAAGGCATACTTTTTGACCAAGATATAAGGTTTTTAGAGTTAGGGCTTGTAGAGTTAGGCCTCGTAGAGTTAGGGGCTTGGCTCTACATGAGATCTCATATCTTTTTAACAGTGAAAGCATTATGAGCATGTGAGTCTTGGCAACTTATTTTACACGAAGTGTTTTGGGTGGGATTGATATTACAGAAATTTATATCGATATCTTTAGTGTAGATATCTGAATAGGTTTAGTCACTGTTTTGTAGATGGAATAAAAGAGAAATCTATCATTCATTAGAGAAAACCAAAAGAAGTCCTTTTTTTCTTTGGTTTTACATCGATCGAAGGACAGATCGAAGGCACTATTAGAACAGAGTTACATTCCATTTTATTTCAACAAATGCAGTGTGCATCACCATTCTTGATTTTGATGAAAATTTGTGCGTGCATTCTACCTACCTCCTAGACCTTAGAAATGTCTTTGATACATTTTTTGAAAAAAAATGTACAGCCCAAAGCAAAAAATGGTATTTCAGACTTTTTCTTTTGAGCTGTAACTTTCTTCCAGTCAAAGCAACAAGGTTCAGTCATACCTTATTTGAAATTATAAAAAAAAAAAAATAATAAATTTGTGTGATTACCAAATTTGAAATTTTCTCAAGACAAAGCCTATTTTTTTCAGGTCAAAGTTCACCTAACAAAACTAATTTTTTACCAGTTTTGAAAATTTTAAAAATTATGAAGGGCTTGGAATATCAAAACAATTGTTTTTTCTTAAATACATGTTGATGGGTACTATTTGTGTAAAATAAACTGGCTTGTTATTCTGACCCCTTCATAAGATATGATCCCCAGAAATATTGAAATTTTCTGAAAACGCAGTTTTTAAGGCAAAAAAAGTCCATGTGGGGGGAGGGGTAAAAATATTTTTACTCATATGAGCTAAAGTACTTTTTACCTGCTTCACAAAAAAACAAAAATTGATTTGTTATTCAAAGTTGTTCGGGAGTTACAAGAGTCTAAATTTCTAAAAAAATTACCCTGAAAAACATGTTTTGTACTACTAATTAAGCAGAATGAAGAATAATAAGAATAACGATCATACAATATACCGACTTAGTATATGATCTCCAGAAGCAGTGGAGGCAGGACCGAGTACCTGTTGTACTCATCGTCCTGTCCGCCACTGGTCTGGTGTCTCATACATTGCACCACAGATTCAGCGCACTAGACCTTCACAAATAATAATAATAATAATAATAATAATTTCTACATTTCAAACTTTCATGGCTAACTGGCGCACTAAGTTACTCCTTAACTTCAATGGAAATCTCATGGCATCAAAGGAAATTTCAATTAAACATGGTATCTTCCATGGTGATACCCTCAGCCCATTGTGGTTTTGTCTGGCCTTAAACCCTTTATCGAATCTCCTTAAAAGCACGGAACTTGGATATAAACTAATGGAGAAGAAGAAGACTGTATTCACAATCAATCATATATTATTATACATGGATGATTTGGAACTATATGCAAATAACCAAGAGTCTTCTGTCACTTTTAAATGTAACATCTCTTTTCAGCTCAGACATTAAGATGAATTTTGGGTTAGACAAATGTGCAACACTTAATATCATCCGTGGGAAAATAGTGGAATCAAATGCTATTCATAATATCATGTTACAAAAGCAATCATTCTGCCTGCTTTGAAGCCAGAAGAAAGCTGTAAATACCTGGGATTTAGCCAAACATTAACAAAAAACAATAGGCTAGCAAAACAACAGATCACACACAAATTGAAGTTCCGACTACAGAAAATCTTAAAGACTGAATTGTTATCTAAAATTAATTTAAAGCAATTAACTCATGGGTTATTCCAGCTCTGACTTATTCCTTGTGGTAAGATGGTCTCAAACTGATTTGGAAAATTTAAATATCTTTATCCGAACTACACTAACAAAATATAGATTGCATCATCCAAAATCAGCCATAGAGCGCCTTTATCTCCCAAGAAAAGAAGGTGGCAGAGGACTTTTGAACCTTAAATCACTCTATAATGAGCAAATGATAAACCTGATACAATATTTTTTTTATAAAAGCAGAATCATCAAATCTCAATCAAGCAATTGTTGCTTGTGGCCACTCCTATACACCAATCTGTTTATCAGATGGATATTTTACTGTTAATACTAGGCAAGAAAGGATTCAGTCCTGGAAGTCTAAAGTCCTTCATGGTAGATACCACCATTCACTTGAAAGTGCCAACAAAGAATTTTCAGTGCTTTGGTTAAAGGATGGGTGGCTGTTTGCTAAACAGAATGATTTATCCATGCTATCCAGGACCAAGTGATAGTGTCAAACAATTGATAAGAAATTTATTGAGAAATTGGATATATCTGATAAATGCAGGATGTGCCATCAGTATTCTGAGACAATTCATCAAATAACAGCAGGATGCTCCAACATGACAAATATAGAAAACCTCAATAGACATAATCTCATTGGAAATATAATGCATGTGGCACTTGCTAAAAAATTTGATTTCTTAGAAATAGTACAGTACTACATATACAAACCACAAGCGGTACTCGAAGACGACACAATCAGACTTTATTATGATTTGCCGTTGCATACAGATAAAACTATCAATGCAAACAGGCCCGATATAGTTCTTTGAAGGCTTTAAGAAAGGCAAGTTCTCCTAATCGATATCACCCATCAAAAATGATGAAAATATCAACAAGGCGGAATCAGATAAGATATCCAAATACTTCAATTTGGCAGAAGAATATAAAAAGATACATAAGCTTAACTCTATAGACATTATTCCTATTGTTATTACAGCTACTGGACTCATACATAAAAATTTACCTAATCACTTAATCAACCTACAGTTAAACCTGGATAAAATTTTGTATATAGCACAAAAATCAGTGATCTTGGAGATATGCCGCATAGTTCGCACTGTTTTGAACATACCATCAGACAGCTTAGAATAAGGTTTACTATTTTGGCCCTTTAATTCTACTATACCGGCTGCATCGCACCGAGAACTGATAGACAATAACAATAATAATAAACTTTGGGCGAGTTAGTTTAGAGGTGGTTTATAGGTTCATAATTTTTGAGCAATGGGAAAATCCTTAAATCTGATGAAAAGGAAGTCTGTCTGGCCTGTATGATATGTCTGCTTAGTGGAATGAAATTGTGGAAAGACCGGGATTGAGATACTCGTAGTGCTGTTGTTCTCGAGGCTCTTTTCTGCTGCCTTGACACATTCAGACGATACATAGAAAAAGGTAATTTCATGAATATGTTCAGTACAATATTTAAAGACGTCGCGTCGGATGGTTTCAAAATTTGATCACTGACAGGCCGCTGCAAACTAGCCTTTCGAACTAGCCTCTTGACGAGTTCCTCCAATCTCATCACATGGGCCTTTTCCATTTGACGTGGCGAAGAAATGCCACTCTGCATTAACTCCAAAGTCCTCTTCATGGTGACTTAAGTTAATGAAGTTTTTCCTATTTTTATATTGTGATGCTGAGCCATCTGAAAAGTAGACTATTTTTTAAATTGAAGGATGGTCTGACTTTAGTTTTTCGATGAGGATCTTTTGAAAAGCATATAATGTAGTGGTGTTGTGATGAAGGTAGTCACTAACAAAACAAAAACTGTGAGTTTGGATCTACCCGTCTTTTTTCCAATAGATGACGAAAAGATGAATTGTAGATTGTAAGCCTGACCAGTGATATGACTGGACCTCGTCCTGGACAACGCATGAAAAATTCTGAGAAAAGTCCCCAAGAGCCAAAAATTCTCCCTCACCCAGAACTTCTTTTCTTGAATTTAGATACTCTGCCTGTTTGCTAGCGATGAAATGGTGGGTCTTTAGATGTTGAAGCTTTTCACCCAACTTTGTCAAGAAGTTCTGCAGATACAACACACATATTGTCAAATCACATTTGTCTGTGGACACCCACTGCTTAAATGAGACTCCAATGTCCTCATCGAAGTCATTAAAATCTTTCAAATCAATAAATTGAATAATAATGTTGGTCTAAGATTGGAAAACTACATAAAATATAAATTTTTCAGTCAAATTAATTGGGAAAATTATATTCTGAAACACTAAAAATTATTAAAAATGTTAACTTTATTAATCGTTGACTTATTATTTCAGTTTTGTTTTTATTTCCATTATATCAAAGATTGCAATTGTAATTCATGCAGTTATTACTATTATTATTATTATTATTATTATTATTACTGTATTTGTGAAGTTCTAGTGTGATGAGGCTGTGGTGCAATGTGTGAGACACCAGACCAGTGGCGGACAGGACGATGTGTACAATACGTACTCAGTCCTGCCTCCACTGCTTCTGGAGATCGTGTACTAAGTCGGTGTATTGCATTATTGTTATTATTATTCCCCATTCTGCTCAATTAGTAGTACAAAACATGTTTTGCAGGGTAATTTTTTTAGAACTTTCGACCCTTGTAACTCCCAACAACTTTGAATAACAAATCAATTTTTGTTTTTTTGTGAAGCAGTTAAAAAGTACTTTAACCCACATGAGTAAAAATATTTTTACTCCCCCCCACAAGGACTGGTAAAAAAAATAGTTTTAATACGTGAACTTTGACCTGAAAAAAATAGGCTTTGTCTAGAGAAAATTTCAAGTTTGGTAATAACACAAAAAAAAATAATAAAGGTAATAAAATAAATAATAAAAAGGTAATGTGAAGAGGTAAATTTTTAAAAAATGTACCAAAGACATTTCTAAGGTCTAGGAGGTAGGTAGAATGCACACACAAATTTTCATCAAAATCACAAATGGTGATGCGGAAAATTATTTAAAAATTTGTTGAATTAACATAGAATGACCTATTAACAATGCGCAATGAACGTGTATATACATATTTTTGGAAGGATAGGTTACATATATTCAAGTTCTACTGATAAAAATTTCATTTTTACTTGTGATGAATGCATTAATTGGTTAATAATAACTAATTAAAACCAAATAGTTTGGGGTCGTATTGAACATTTCGTTTGTAGCTTGTGTTACGATATTCGTTTGGAGACTAAAGGGCTAAAGAGACTTCTCCGTCTTCCGTTATGTTTCTGTAACATAATTGCATTAGTGTCGTAGTTACGTATTCAGGGTCACCAGAATTGAGCCTCTTAAGACGTAACGGTTATATAAATATAACGGTTATGTTCGTCGATTTGAGGCTTGTTCGCACTATAGCGTTTTGCTGCGTCAAACGTTAAGTTTATGTAAGATAATTGCTTTTACGTCTCAGTTTAAGGCCAAACGCTTATGTTGAAATGAGCGAACATAAGCGTCTCCTCAGACGTAAGACCAGCCAATCAGATCTTGTGTGTGAGCAACATCCAATCACAGAGCATTGACGTATTCCTACAACTTTTGAAGATCGAAAGCAAGTTTTCTGACGCCATTTTGTTCACCGCTTCGTTGGGATCGAAGGTTATTACGAATTAAATATCACATTGAGGAGATTAATTTTCGAAAATAAACAATATTTTTACTGAAATAAATTAATGCTATGCGTCAGAATGTGCAGATCTCACCTTTGTAAAGAGATTTAGCATGTAAATCAACATCAAAGGTAGCGTTAGCCAATCGGAGTGTGTGTGTTAAGCAACAGCCAATCCGAGAGCATTGATACAAATTTTGCCGGGAAAACGGAATATTGGCAATTGTGATCGCCATCCATTTGACCGTCGTTCGTCTCCAGTAGTTTTTTTTGACAAAATTTGTTTTTAATATCTGCAAATCGTTTTTTTGTTTCATATACTTCTTTATGAAAGAAATAATCGCTTGTAAATATTCATAAATGTAGGTTTTTAAACAAAATATACATTACAATTTCGAATGTTGCATGAATTTATTAAAAGATGAAGGTTAGTATGTCATAACAGAATTGTGATCAGCCACTGCATAATACTGAAGTACTCCAATCCCTAAGAAAAGTATGATAAATTTTCATAAATAATATCAGTAGCCTAAGTGAACAAGTGACTAAAATCATAAATTAAAATAAGGCTAGGAAAATTTTACTGTTCCAATGATAAAGCACAACATGAATATGTGGTTTCAGTATCCCTCCTGAATGAATTTACTGCTTCACTAAATATAATATATTTGTTTCTAATTTTTCTTAAATTCCCATAAACATTTGCTAATGTTTTCTTTTTTATATATGACTGCTATGTTGTTTGATATTGGGTGTTACATTACAAAAAAAAAAAAGAAGAAATTTCACTAAAGTTTTGGTTTATATGA
>JAFIDM010009631.1:24896177-24931599 GCA_023159025.1 Thereuonema tuberculata | reverse complement strand
CCCCCCCCCCCCCCAAGTCAATTGCAAAAAGGGAAAACTTCACTCTCCTACGGGGGCAAGGACACCACACTTGGGTGGGGGGATGGCGACACAAGGGCCTAAGTGTCCCATCCCCGATCGACACTGGGACCTTATATTTACGGCCCCTTCTCACGAGCCCTTTCTGTCTTTGAGTGGCATTGCAACGCATGCCGGGTACAGCTAGTTTCAGGATAAAATGGTAAATAGCTTCATAAATGTTTTTGTTATTTTTAGCAACATTAAAATATGTTATCTAATACGATGAGCAATTTCTTTATTCATAAAATATTTTCAAGCTTAGAGTGAGACTATAATTAAATGATAAAAGACAAAATAAGGAAATCATTTTATAGAATTGACCAAATCAAGCTGAATATCTCAAAGCCCTTGGAATTTTTTTCGCAAATGAAAGGCGCCACAAGATTTTTTTTTTTCAAATTAGATTTATAGACAGTGTCGCCAACATCAGATACTTTCTTCCGAATCTGAAGGTTTTTGGTTGATAAAAACATCGTGTCGTAGGGCAGAGGGATATCTAGACAGTTACGATTTGTAATTGAGTGGTTTTCAAATTCATTGGTTTTCATACTATTTGATAAGACAGTTTACTGAAAACGGGAAATGAGTTTGAGAATTATACGAAAATTTGGGTGGTGAGATCTTTTTGTTTTTGTTTTGTTTTTTGTTTTTCCTGAAGAGAAGCGGTGAAATCTTTTTATTTATTTATTCATTTTGGTAGAATGACTGAATTTACTAAATCCAAATTTATCTTAAAAAATTTTAAATTTTTCTAAATTTTAACTAAATTTAACTAAATTTTATCTTTAAAACAGGCCTAAGGATTTTTTTGAAATGGAGTGAATCTACCGTGTTCGGGTGCGAGAAAGCGATTTAGCTAGGTCTCAACTTCGGGAAAACTTATTTAGGGGATTAATGATTGACCTGAGACTTAGGTATCAGGTTATTATAAACAGTGTAAAACCCTTACTTTATTTTTGTTTTATTTTATTCTTAATAAATTTGTGTTCTTTTACGTGTAATAAAATATTAATTTTATTTTTACCATTAATAAAATAATTATTTTACTTAATAATAATTTTTAAAACTTTTCCCTTCAACCTCGCGTGTATTCACTGAGGATCTGTCCATTTCCCCGAAAGGGGTTTAAATAACCAGGTGATTGGCTACAGTGTTCTTACTTCATTTTCGTTTTAATTTCCAGTTAGTGATGTTTAAGAGAGATGCATTTACATAAATAAAAGGTTTATGGAGGTGAGTTTTAGAAAAATAAAATATCAAGCTTTACTTGAGCATTCGGAGACAGTTTAGTTTTACAACCAAATCGATGTAGAACAACCGAACCACTGAAATTAATACGAATTCTCGTTATTTTGTAACGAAACGATTTGAAATCATATGCTTAATATCGTTTCGATGGAAAACCGTGATTATTTTTGTAGCTTTTAAGAACGTGCTTCACTGTATGGCGGAGTTGTATGCTTCACTGTAAAACAGCGGAGGCCAATATGGCAACCTATGGAAATTTCACTTTTGTATTCATTTGTCATATTTTACTGTTTTGGGGGGAAATTAGTTATCACGCCTGAGAGGGTTAGTTTCTGTTGGTTGTAGATGTGGGGGTGAAACCCCACAAAAACAGCTACCCTCGATTATTTAAAACAGCTATCCTCGATTTTAATCATTCCTTTTCCGCCATCTTGTGTTCCTCTGCACCTGCCAATGAGTCCCACCTAAAATATAGATTTATAAAAACTACTAAAAAAAAAAACCACATTTTACCATTGGAACGATATTAATTCCGCATTTTGGAATCGTTTGGTTTCATACTAACGAATACATCTTAATTCCAGTGATTCTACATAATAACCACAAAATCTATTTATTAACCGAAAAAGCCATGAACTTGATATATTTTTTAAATGATTATTCACTGATTAAATCCCTGAACTTGTACTTGTGGAGGAGGTTATTTAGACGAACATCAGTTGGACATCTGGTTGATTTCTGGTGCCAGTAAATGACATTGAAACGAACAAAATAGGAAATAATAATACTAATAAAAAAAAAATCATTATCTGTGCCACGAAGCATTTCATGACAGAATTATTCATTACTGATACATTTATTTATTAGTTATGGAAACATAAATTCTTACATGTGATTCACATCAAATCAAATTAATGTTTTAATTAATGTCAACCAAAAACTATTTCCCACGAGTGTAGTCATTGCCTAAATAAACGATTACTTTCTTGAACTCACACATTAATGAAGGGGGTGAGGGTGAGGTTTTCCTCTCCTACATTTTGCAAATTATAAATTTTGTAATAAATTTTATTTAATTATAATTAATTTCTCCCCCAAAATAGATGTTTAAAGGGCATGACTGCTATTTATTTATTTATTTATTTTATGGGCTGAAGTTTATATTAAAAAGCTCTAAGTCACCCCCACACACGGTTAACTAATGCTGATGGTTAAGATTATTTCAAGTTTCTCTGGAAGACCCTCGTGTATCAGAAGTTGAGAAAGAATGAATATAAATAACAATTTTACAAAATTCCTTAAAGGATTTAAGATCATATTTAATATAAAAATTAATAAAATACAAAAAATTCAAATCACGTTATTTTAAAACAAGAAAGATGATTAACAAGCATAATAAAAAAAAGGAAGTTTACACTTGAATAATTAAATTTCAAATTAATTTTGATTCAATTATTGAGAAGAAATGATAATAGTTAACTCAGAGGCAACCAGCAAAAGAAAAACTCGTTAACACAAAACTTTTCATTTTTAGAAAAAAACCTCAGAATAAAACATATGTCGTAACCTAAAAATTAAATGCAGGTGTTCAATTTTTAAAATAGATCATAGGCAAGTGTGGTTGTATGTTTTTTTTTCTGTTTTCCTCTAATAAAAAGTCTGGTTTGAACATTGAATTCCATTGAAAGCTGATTAGAAAAATAAACTAAGCCTTACTGAAGGAATTCTGTATTTCACGGCTGATTTAATTACATTGGAAACTTTATTAAAAAGGTTTTAACACTAAATTAAACATTTTACTTAATCACTCTTCAAACGTGTGTATGAAATTAATAATAAAACACAAGAAGGGCTTTGGGAAGGTAAACGACATAAGATTCTTATAAGAAAATTGTAATAATATGATAAAAAGTAATTTAATTCTAATGATAAAGTTACAGGAACCCTAAAACGAAGCATTGTCTCAGTCATTGGTCCAATACCTTCTTAGATCATGTAATATGTTTTATTTTTTTCTTCCCTTCATAACTGAACAGTTAAACTGTTAGATTGATTACCTTTGTTTCCAAAAAAGTATTTTACTTAAATATTACCAAATAATGTTTTTAAAACTAATAAATCGGACTGTGTTGAAGAGAAATTTGAGAGATAAAAAACGCATGCGCACTTCCTGTAGAGATACCGGCTGTTGTTTGCAATTCAAAATTTTCGATTATCAGTAAATTAATGAAATATCACTGACACGTTGGCGTATGCGATTCGTTTAAGGTGAAACGAATGATTTAACGAAAAAAAAGTAATTTCGAGGAAATAAGGATCACTGAAAAGAAAGTATTTTTGAATTTATATTCTCAGATATAATTTTAGTTTATTTGTTGTTTCAGTTTAAATGCATTCTTTATAAATTAAAAAAAATCATTCATTGTTTAAGAGTTTAAATAAAATTGGTTTTTGCATAAGAAACGATCTTACCAAACCAAGACTCAACAGTTTCAGTCATTAAAAATACATACTTCAATATCTAGAATTCTCTTATTCAAAGAATTAAATGTATGATATTACAATAACCACTTTTTTTTATAAGACTCATGAACATTAAAAAGCATGAATACATTTTAAATTAAGCAGTCTTTTGGAAGAGTAAGAGAAATAAGGCAACAAAAAATTGATGGTCTGGTTTGAAACTCGCCCTGTCTTCATCAGCACTCAGTCCTCCATTCGAGTTAGATCCAGGGATTTTTAGAATTTATCTGAGGCAGAAACTTTATGGATCTCTGTCAAACATCGAACCCTATTTTCCAGTCTGCAGACAAATGCCTATATTGGACTACAAGGCTAATTTACAAAGTTACTGTAGAAATAAATAAAATAATAAATCAAAGCTTTTTTGTTTTATGTTGTTATACAACAAGGCAGATCCATAAGATCTATAAAGAAAAATAAAGAGAAAGTTAAGAGAAAGGTAACGTGCAGATAATAAGTTGAGAGAAAAGAAAAATCAATTCATCCACATAATAAACGATTCCCTTCTGAGCTATCCTCATAGGGAACTTGGCTGATGATTCCTGATAAGATGAAACAGTTGTTCCAGATTCCCCATGATGGCAACTCGGATGGCAATCGTTTATCATGTGCATGGATTTTCTTTTCTGTTAATAATAAAGAGTGTTTCTATAAGAGTGTTCTAGAATCTAGAAAGATATATACTCGTAGGATTTGAAGCCAGACTCCAAATGGGTGAACGCTGCGAGACTATAATGTGTTCAATTTCTCAAAACATCAAATTTTGATGTTGCTAGAGAAGTTCGGTTGGTTTTCTCCCAATAGCTTTTGGTACAGGTTAACCACCTATTATTTTAGCCAAATAAGGCTTTTGAACCAAATAGTTTTACTGATTTACCAGTGTTTTAAGAAAATTATTGAAATAATGTGATTTCGCAACTAGAAGCAAATAAGATGCTTTGTTTTATGTTCATTCAATAAAGAATATAGTGTGTTACAATGATTAAGCTTGGTTTTCTTAGAAAATAAAGAAGTAATTTAAAAAAAAGAAAGCAACTAAGGAGCAGATTGGAAGCATTTGTAAGTACCATACAAATGCCAGCAATCAACCTCTAAATATAAGATCACTGAGTCATTGGGATTTTATCCTAAGTCTCTGAAACCCAATCCAACCTGGAAGGAATAAAACATGACACAACTGATAAAAAGAGAAAAAGCCGAGTCACTATAAAAAGGTGACTGACTGGCTTTTTGTCGTCTATATAAAATGTCCCAGAATAAAACTCTATGAAATCCGATACATTTAACAATCAAATAATTAATATTTGGAGCCAATTCCAAACAACTTAATGGACATTTAAATGGCATGAACTTTGGTTTCAGACATTTTGGTTACTTCATTTGATATATAACTCGATATCACAAGTTATGCATCTTCTAGGAAAGATACATCAAAGCAAGAACGAGTTAAACAAAGGAAAAAGAAAGACAAAACATCCCAAGCACCAAAATAAAACATAGCAGTCGAATTTCAATCAGAGGCCTAAATCACTCGGCTACGCCTAAACGATGTATGTTTATACATTGTGAAGTATGGTCTGTAAGCATAGAGTAAATAATAAACTTATTTATTACTTCTCTGGAACAGTTTGAAGAGAGACATTAGTCAACATTTAATGAGAATGAACTTTTTATTTCAACCATTTGTGCTACATTTATTATGTAACTGATACATAACTCAGCAACACAAGTGATGCATCCGAAAATCATAAAGTTCATGTTCTCTTAAATGAAACTAACTTTAGGCCGCAGATTCATCATATAAGTAGAACTGAAATCATCTTTAGTTGCAAGATTACATTAATGTTCTAATTAATCATGCAATTAGTCCTGAAAGAAAAACAAATCCTAAAATAAATGAATAGATATATACACTGAGTGGCCACTTTATTAGAGACACCATATTAATAAAGAGTTGGTCCTCCTCTAGCTTTGATCACAGCCATCATTCTTCTCGGCATAGATTCTAGAAGGTGTTGGAACAGTTCCGCAGAAATATTGGTCCATGCTGACAGAACAGCAGTCTTTAGTTGGTTCACATTGGATGATGGCATTTCTAGGTTTCGAGTGGATCTTTCCACTTCGTCCCACAAATGTTCGATGGGTTTGAGATCAGGTGACTGAGTCGACCAATGAAGCAAGTGAAAATCAGAGTCATGTTCACTGAACCAGTCGAAGACCAATCGAGCACGGTGACAGATGCATTATCCTGTTTAAAGTGGCCATCTGCGTCGAGAAACACGCCATAAACGGGCGCATCTGATCGGCAACATTGTTGAGATAGCCCGTAACATTAAGAGATGTTTCCAGAAATATTAGAGGGCCAAGTATGCCTCAGGAGAACATTCCCCAGACCATTTATTCCACCGCCATCTGCTTGCAGGATGGTCACTAGGCAAGACAGGTCCATGAATTCGTGCTGCCTGCGCCATATTCTCATCTTGCCATCATCATGGTGGGAAGGAACCTAGACTCGTCGGACCAAGTGACCTATTCCACTCATCAAGTGTCCAATTGCGATGTTCCTGGGGCCACACCAGACGCACTTTCCTGTTTTCCTATGATAGTAAAGACACTCTTGCTTGTCTCATGCTATTAAAACCAATCAGGGACAAGGTCCTTCGTATTGTGCTTTCGAATGTGCCTTTTGGTGCACCTGCGTTGTACTCAGCTGCATTCTGTCGTGTTATTGTCCTTCTATTATCGCAGACGATTCGTTCCAGTCGCTTCTTTCATCCACAAGCCTTTTCCGTCCACATTTGCGCTTATTGCTGAAGTTTTTGGGTCCAACTGTCATTCTCTGCAATACTGTTGCACGAGAAAAGCCGAGGATCTTCACAGTTTCCGAAATACTGAAACAGCTCTTCTTGCTGCCACGATCATGTCTCGTTCGAAGTCGTTTAAATCTTTTGTCTTACTCATGTTCCGGAGAACTGTACTGATACCGAGCATGCCTTTTATACGCTACTCGTTGCTGTTACGTCACCGTGCGTCACTATCGGATCCATCCAAGATAGAGTGAAGGGTGTCTGTAATAAAGTGGCCACTCAGTGTATATATAACGGTTTTATCTACCCATTATGTAAATGTGACCAAACATCAAGTCCTGATATACTGTATTTTTCTAGTCATAAATATTTATGGACAGAAGATATTCACTTTCCTAACGGTTGATTCAGTTCCAATTGTATCATGCTAGAGATACAACGGATCATTAGTCCTATTCTAGTTCAAATAAGTCTTGAATGTAAACTATGAGTGGAGGGTCTGTACCATTTTTCAAAGGTTATTTCAGCTTTGATAAAACCGGAACAATGGACCTTTTATTACTTGTCACTTGAAATTGATTCAACGATACATTCAGGAACTACCAACCTTGATGAATACCAGTGTAGATAACATGAAACATCCACATATTAAAAGTGGAGGTAAGTTTTTCCCCCATACTTGATATTGAGGAAGAGTTGAGGCCCGAGGATATTAAAACCCAAATGTCGAAAGGCCTCGACTTTTCCTCATCAGTACGTAGGTATAATAAAAAGAATAATTTACTCTACATTGTTCCTTGAGTGGTTCATAATAACGTCATTGAATTTCCACATCATATTATTGATTTAACATTAGCTTATTGATTTATATCTTAACATTACTGATTAATATTATTATCAGCTAATTAATTTAGGAATTAATTTGTTTTGTCAACTTTAACATCAATTGTTAGTTTTATGACTACCGTACATGGATTTTAGTTTCTTATTTTATTTCTTAAGGAACTAAATTCAATGTTATTCCCTAACGATTTTTTTCCAATTGACTGGAACTGACACTATTCTTACAATTCAAACAGAACAGCTTCGTAATTCTGCTGGTAAATTTCCTCATTGACCGAAAATTTGCCAAAAATAAAATAACTGTTCACTCTTTGATTGGGACTGCAATCATTTCTCTCAGTACTACAACATCGTCAAGACGGTGAGCATTGCTTCTGGTAAAGAAACAAACACAGAGCCTTACCCGGGGATTGAACCCAAAGCTAAGTTGAGAACAATCGAAGTGTTAATTACCAACAACAACAACTCAGCAGTTAAATTGATAAACTATAAATAAGTACTCAATCAAATAAATTCATCCATTACATTAAAACTACACAAAACTTAAGTACATTCAAAAAATACATAAACTTATTGAAGGTTCACATATAAACACCTACCAAACACATAACAACATTTAATTAATATGACCTATTTATTAGCTTTAATAGCTTTAAAAATTGTCGGAATCGGAGTGGTGCCTCAAAAGCAAAAATAAACAATAAAAAAACTCATTACTGAAATATTAGTGAGAAAATTCATCTGCCAGCAGTCCACCGGCCTCAATGAATTTTTTTAAGACCATACTAGTACTGAGACTTTGTTGTTTACTGGTGATTGTTCCTGGCTGATGATCGCCAAAGAGCATGAAACAGCTGTTCCAGGATGTCACTTAGTAAACAATTTGGCCTCACCCATTGTTGTTAATTAATAATTCAATGCGCAAATTGAACCTGTAAAAATTGTTTAAAATTTCTTTGTTACAATTTAATTTCACGATGATTTTGAAAATGTTAAAAAGTAGCTAGTATTTCGTATTCCATCCGTTATTACTTTGTTTCTTTGATCTCATAAAGAAATAGATCTGAGGTGTTTTTTTTTTTGTTTTTTTTTTATTGGTGCAAGATCAACAGAAAATAATCTGTGCTAGAAATAAGGTTCATCTAATGTATAAAATTGAAAGGAAACAAAACATAGACAGAAGGCAGAAAGAAACATCCAAGCTCATGCTGGGATTCGAACCAGGTACAAATCTATCAGTCATATGACAGGCCAAACTTTGATCCTTCGCTTTGACCCGGCGTCTATTGTTACTATTTTTTAATATTCTTGTATAATATTATACAGAAATCTTAAATATTGTATAATACTTAAATATTTATTAATGCTCTTTATAACATTTTTGAAGACTTTTTTATATCAAATAAATCATCAAATTCGAAATATCTTACCTTTATCTCTATTTGTTTTAAATATCGAAACATTTCACAATTTGGTGTTTGAATTCCACGTTGGATAACGTAAGCAGTGTTGTTTTCACCATTTTGTTTGGGAGGGAGGCTATTAAATTTTACAGATAAAATACTTATAAAAATTCGAAGATTCAAATATCGCCGTCTATATGTCACTGTATGTTACATTCTACCATTTCTTCTACATTATCAATCGAAACTATAAACAAAATTCGTTAACTTGTCCTAAAAAAAAACATTTGTTTTGATTAATGAAGATGAAAGTGGGTTACACTACAGTTGGTCGTTTGGTCTCTATTTTGTTCTATTTTTTTGTTGTACTGATATAAATAATAAGTTTTGGTCGCATGTTTTTTTTTAAGAATTTCAGTATTATTGTAAATGTATTAATAACATTTCTTCACTTAGTTTGCTACTCAATTACTGTGAAAATTTTCTGAATACATCTTATATAAGTATTATTTTATTTTATATATATTTTTTTAATCTCTAAGTGTAATGAAACTTTTGCCAAATATAACAGTTATAGTTTTTAGGGAATTAGCCCTAACTGTAAAAAAAAAAAAAAAAACATTCGAAGACCAAAAATACTTCTACTAATAGTATTAAATAAAACAAAAATAATCTGTTCGTGTAGTTCCTAAAAAATTGGACCAAAATAATGGAAAGCTTCAAGGAAATGATAAAAAATGATTGAAATTAAAAGAGTGGCTCTTATTGAATGGAATGAACAACATCTGTGAAAACTGCAATGTTATGTTTATTGTGGTGAAACGGATCAAGAAGAATAAAAACGCCACGAATACCTGTTTTCATTGTGTCACCAGAATGATCCAACATCAGTTCTTTCATAATCCAGGTTTTAACATGGCTGCCAATAGAATATATTTTTTTTGGAAGTAATTCGATTGTTGTAAATTTACTTCTTTACTAATAGTTAAATTCCTGGAGACAAGAGTTGTAGGAGTTTTATGTGTATTTAAATAGGATTTTATTTCAGGGTGGATCAATTACAATTCTCCAACAAAAAAAGGAGGGAAAAAAAAACAACAAAAAACGTCCTCTTCAAACTTTCAGGGATTTAGCGGTAGTAAGAAAAATCCTCTTAATCAAAAAAGAAACAAAAGGACGACTATTTTATACATTTCGAGATATGGGGAAAGGTCGCCTGGACCATGGATTACAGTATTATTGCCTTCATTATCAAAAAATTGTGGTGTATCAAAATAAGATTCTTAAATCTGACATTCGTAGTTGCTTAATTCATAGGACTGTTTTTTATTCTGTTTCCGGATAAATTGTCTTCTGTTATTGCGTTAATTCTACGTATTCTCCAAGAAAGGACAGAATTGATGTCCTACGCTTTCAAAAGTGTTCAAAAGTGTATTTGGAGCAATTGTTTTTCCTGAATCATACCAGTGGGTTTTTAAATCAGTTTAATTTCATCCCTTTTATATCTTTAACTTCTTTCATTCAAGAATGATAGTGAAAAATTCATCTTTCAGTATTAATTAAAAATATATAGTGCCATAATGCAAATAAGTCATTATACATCACTGTAACTTATTTTTCATATACGCGTAGTCAACGCCCATTAATGATCGAATGAACTAGATGTGGGCTGTGAATCACATAAATAGGTTGACTTCCGATTAAAGTGATTTCTTTTCTCTGTCGGAAATAAAATCATATTTATTTCGAGAGGGGCCAAGTTGGGGAGCTCACCTCCAATAACCAAAAATTAAAAAGAAAAAGAAAAAAATATGCATTTTTAGTAAAATTTGCGCTGATTAAAAAGCAATGTTTTATCAAATACATATTGGACAGTCCAAATTGTAAAATATTAGGGGTAAATATGCTATTGTAAACATAAACAAACATATTTTCTTCCAATGTACTTAGGACATCAGTTGTCGAAGTACTTGGTCCAGTCTTTTAAATTAAATTAAAGTAGATACAGTAGCTCAAATGGTAACTTTATTGACTACAGGCTGGAGGAGCCAGATTCGATTCCCGGTCAGAGATTTTTTTCCTTAATTAATTTTCCTCCAGACGGGTTCAAAGGCGGGTTCAGTCCTGTACTAATAAACGGGAACAACTTTTCTTTTTGGGGGGCTATAAGCGAACGAGCATTAGGCTAACCACCCGATCTCAACTTAGTCCCATAAATATAGAAACACTAGGAGTTTTATTTCCAGCTTCTGTGGACATTGAGGCTCCCGTGCAGATCTGCTATTTACCTGCCTGCCAAAGAGAAAATTCAACGTAAATATTAAAGTGTTATTCAGCATATCCTAGTCCATTCTTAAGCGAATTCAATTCTTTAATTACTTTTCCATAAATAAAGACCTCCTCTCCTGCCGGGTCTTGGGTTCCGAAGCCCATGATCAGGAGTCTTCGCCTTCTTATTACATCTCTCTATGGTTGCTTTTATAAGAGACATCCACAGATCTTTAATGGAGTAGTTTTCCGTTGCTTTCTCCATCTTCATGTCATTGACTTTAAGAGCAGTTTGTCACTCCAAGGGCAAGAAGATGTTCTAAACCTCTACCCGCTCATCCGCCCTCAAGGAGGCCGTTGTCACTTGGTAGAGTTAGAACGCTTATCCCGATGACACTGTCTATCTCCAGGGCCAAGTTAGCCACTTTGGTGCCCAAAGTTTTCCTTTCATTTATTGACCATGTGATTAGGCATAACAGTTTTTATTCTGGTATGGAAAATCATATGGAAAAAGTGTCGGACAGACGTGGGTGATTCCTTATTGGAATCCCTAGGACTTGTAGAGATGAGGAAAAATACGACTTCCGATCTGCGGTCACTTCCTGTTCCGTTCTCTTCATAATACTTAAAGAGTATTCTCAACATCTGACAGGCGTTCTGGGTGGTTTTACTTCTGGGTGGTGTTGTAATCATTGTCGCAATAACATTAGAATCTTGGTCTCGGAATGTCAAAGTTGATTTATTCTTTTAGTATTCTTTTATTTATTATTTGTAGGAACTGAACCATTATAGGATGCCTATAATTTCGAATATTCTTGAAACCAGGTTTTTTTGCCTTGAATGCAGCAAAGAAATTCTGAAAATAATTAATTACTTGCTTTTTTATTAAATGCATATGAAAGAAATGGATTACTTTTTGTACCAGAAATTGATAAGAGAGAAACGAAAGAAAATAATCATCAAAGAAATTAATGAAAATTCGAAGATAATTTCGTAGATTGAAGACTTTGGCGTCTACTTTAATGAATTCAGAATGGAAGTCATTGAAAATGTGAATAGCGAACATCGTGTCATTAATAGCAGATGACAGGTGGCGTCGCTTTGGTCAGTTTGTCAAAAGCGCTTTTCAAAAAGGCCTTACTTAATAATAATAAGATGTTGAGGCGCTATTGGAGAGACAGCTGTCGTGCGTTCAATTAAATATTCAATAAGTCAGAAATTACTTACTGTTTAAGGTTTAACAAAAGGAAGAATAAATAAGATTGATTTTTCCCCCATCTCCCATAAATAGATAATAAAAATGGCATCAACACTGTTTTCAAATTTTTCGTTTGCCAGCAAGATACAAAAAGAAAACAAACAAACAAACAAAGACACACATCACAATTAGGTCGAAATTGATCTTAATTAAAAGATCTTAATTAGATATAAACGTATAAGCTAATCTTTTTTAAATAAAATTTACCCTTGAGCCCTTGAACTGCGGTTTCGTGTTCATTAATTACATTAGCTGAGTTAACCATTGTTTAATATCAATCAATAATACTTTCATTTACTCTTTTACTCAAATTAATTGATGTCATTATCTAATAAATAAATGCCGTGCTGGCGTGGTCGTGCGGTCTCGGCGGCGGCCAGCCGTGCGTCCAATGCGCCAGTTCCTGGGTTCGAATCCCGGCAGTGGCATGGTTGTTTCACTTTCCTTTTTTCTGTGTTGTCCGTTTCTTCCCTTGGGATTGGCGCCCCCTTGCGGTATCTAGCCTAAACTCCTCTGGTAGGAGAGCGTCCATACCCAGTATTGGGTGTTACGGGCGATTAATAATAATAATAATAATAAATAAATTAGTTTTAACACTGTTCCAGAAAAGAAGAAATAAAAACTACTTTCGTTGAAATCAGTCGTTAAAATTATATTCAGCAGAGCAAATGATGACTTTTTCTTATGAAGATCATGTTTCATAAAAAGGTTTATAAAAACCTCATTTCACCCACATTAGAAATTTTAGAAATTTTATACTTATACCATTTCTTGCTTCTAACAATGTTATCTGGACAAACTTAGTAACAAATTAATTAGAAGGAAACAGATAATGTTTTACGATGTTATTGAACCAAAAATATAAAAATAAGTTTGATTCATGAAGTAAAATTGAATTTCAATAATACAATGAGTATTAACATTGACTAACGTATTATATATGAAATGAAAAGTTAAAATTGACAAATTTTAAGGAATCAAGAAGGTGGCAAGTAGTATGTGTACACATTCTGATCATGTGATCATGTCATTCTCATCGAGAATAAATGTTACCAAGTTTGGTCTGCAGGGAATATTATTGATTTGTTTATGTTTCCACAATTGGTTCTGATGTGGTTAGGGCTAAAATGTTATTACATTTGATATCAACTCTGTCAAAACTTTCTTCTTCTGTAATTAACAAAAATTTATAATAATTGATGTTACAAACCTTGCAGTGTAGACTTTCTCATGTAGAGAGTTGATAAAAGCAGAGTGAGAATATAGTTTATATGTAAGAGCTTTATCTTCTGCTGGCACTCATTTGTAACAAATCATGCATCAGGAGTACATAGGAGTTTTTTGGGGAAGGAGCAAAGTCTAAAAACTGTCGAATAGTTCAATTTTCTGAATTTCTATTATTACTAGAATACAGATTTGAACAATAAAATTTGAGATAAAAGCAAAGAAGATTCAAGTCTCCTGTAGAGCACATAAATGTCATCATGTTTCTGTTATCATTGGATTTTTATTATTGTTGTCAGTTGAGGTACTTGAAAAGATAATAATGTTTACAAACGTTAACATCTGAAGGTGTCAGGGGTAAAACTAGTTATCATCTGAAGGTGTCTTCGAAATATAATTAATTAAAGAAAATGGCCTCAACTGCGTACTTATCTCCCAGAGTCTACTGGAATCATTACAAGGCGGCTTCAGCAAGACCCTTAAGCTCAGTGATTAATTAGTTCACTGTGTGTACACAAATGACATTTTATTTTGTTTTTATGAGAACATAAAAAATATATACATCTGTCTAGCAAGTTCCAAATTGGAAGGTAATGGAAATAATTGGATAAAACCTTTTGTTCTAAGAAAGCCAAAGCCTTTATATCTACCTGTGCTCCGTTGGATACGACTGTTGGTAACGGAAGGAGGCTGTCATTGGGGGTCCATAATAGGTGGGTTCACTCAGAGGGGCCCTGGGTTGAACATGATGGATACTCGAGTATTTCGGTGGGACATCGTCAGTGAGAGACAAACGACTGAGACTCATCCGACGCAAGTCCGAATCATCTGAAGAAGGTGTTGTAGGGGAATAATAGAAAGGTTTTCCTTTCTCCCCCTTCAGGCTCAGTCGGGTGTCCCCTCTGAAAGTAAAGAATAAGAAATAAGAACCACAAATAAAAGTACAGTAAAACCCCGTTATTATGCTCGTCAAGGGACCATGAACTACAAGCGTAATAAGCGGGATAGCGCTATAGACGGTGAATGATTTATGAGATGGGGAAACATTTAGATACCATTTTGCAGGAAAGATACTTGATTCTGCAATGGATATAGTGCAAATGTGAGCTTATTTCCTATTAAAAAAATCTTTGATTGTGGTTTGCCGTGTCTGTGTGCTACCGTTATGAATTATGACATTTTCAATGCGGTTCAAGTAACTATTAACATCAATTGATACACCACTAGGAGCAACACTAATATATTTTAGGAGCAGATTTAGTGCACTGCTAGCTATTTCACACGCCCTTTCTTGAATGATTGGGCCACTTAATGGCACTCATGCATCACGGGATTGATGAATCCATTCAATTAGAATTTCCTCGGCATCTTAATATTTTCCTCACTTTACTTTTTTACGTTTGCAACCACCCTTTGCTGCATTGGTAATTCCATTCTTATTTTTTATTATTGTTCTCAGACTGGATGAGGGAATTCCTAGAGATTCTGTGAAATCCTTCTGACTTAGTGTAGAATTCTCGTCGTACTTACAGAGAATTTCCAACTTTTCACTTATAGAAAGGGATTTCCGCTTCGAAATTTTGCACAAACTTTGTGTATCATAGACCCGCACTTCAAAGAGTTCAAAGATTCCCTCCTACCAGGGAAAGAAAAGAATCTTTACAATGTTACATTTCTTTTCAATTCAAAATTTCCGATATAAAAAAAAGCGCTACAAGCGGGATTTGAAGCGTTATAAGAGGGTAAAAGTATACAGAGTTACATAGAAAATTCCAGGGACCGTATGAAAGGAGCGTAAAGAACGGGATAGTGCTATAAGCGGAAGCGTAATAACGGGGTTTCACTGTATTTACAATTGGAATTATTAAATAGTCATCACAAATCCACTATTGGTTAAAAGCAACGAACTTCTATAATGAATTTGTTTCGTTCAATTTCTAAGTTTATTTCTAATAAAATATTTTATCATATATTCAATAATCAGAGTATTTACTTGACAAAAATAAACGATACCCAAAAATGAATTACTTTTTGTATTAATTACTTTAATCAATTTATTTAACTTAATAATTATATTATTCGAAATTCACAGGCTAAAATGTAGTAATAAAACTATCCAGAAGAAAGAATTTTAAGATTGATATGATGTGATCAGGTTCAAACATTGAGAATAAATTTTAGACTAATGGAAAGAAATGTTTTTTAGACTAATGTTTTTTTTTATTACTTTGGGAAAATTACTTTACAATATTTATGTTATTTTGTAATTTTGTGGAGTGATGCTTATTGAATATAATTATATGAAGTTTATAACAAGGAATATAGATTTGAAGTTAATTTCTGAGCCTTGTAAGAAACTTACACATTAAACTCAGATTTTTGGAGCATGTATCATTGGACCTAATACACTACACCATCACTATAAAAATATCTTCCAATTTAATACTGTATGAGTTTGGAAGTTCACATACAGTACAGTTCACCATCACTAATCCGGCACTAATTTCGGCTAGCATAATTTCAAATTTGCCGTGTTGCTGCACCAACCTGCCGCTACTGTTTGGGAGCGCTACTTGATGCGTAAACATTGTTACATTATTGGCGTGACTGTTGACATGAAGACACTTAAATATACTTAGTTGCAAATTTCAGCTCTTCACTTTAGAAGCGACAGTGATGAACTTTCTTATATAAGTCAACGGAATTATCTGTACCATTTATTTTACCTGTGCTTCATTAAAATTTCACTTGATTTTCATTTAATGTTTCTTTTTTCTTTTTTTGAACCACTTTGTACTGATTTACTGGGTATTTTCAAAGGTACGATGATGTGGTTAGCTGTTGGGTTAAATGTATCCTAACGTAACCACTCTGTGATCCAAAAAAAAACAAGAAATTATAGTGCTTCATTTACTGAATAGTACTACGGATGTAAGTAGTACAGTGCTCCATCATTTAAATGTGTTTACTTTATGTGCTTCGATATTATATCCTATTACTGGGATGGAAAATTAGCGTCGTATTACAGTGCTTAGTATTCGCTTATAAGCTACAGTGAAAGTAATACGAAAAGAACTTATTACTCAAATTGTTGAAGAAAGTAACTAGAATTAGTTCCAGTTTATTTAGTGATGTTAGCCAACAGAAACAATGTGTTTCAATGTGTTTGTGACAATGCGTTGACTAATTTAGTATCAAGTCGATACCTCTTAAGTGAGGGATATAATGAAATGGTAGATGCATAACAATGAAGGCTTCATTGCGTATTTAATAACATCTATATTAAAGTGCTGTACGAGGTAGGGACAAGAAAACAAACAACAGACTAATGCATAGTTAAATTAATGCAAAGAACTATTGTGAACTTTAATTAGATGCAGTATTCCTGTGTATATATATTTTAACTACAATAAAAGCAGTTGTGAAAAAAATATCATTAAATTTCCTTCAGAATCTAAAATTAGGCTAAACTTATAGATATTCTTTATGGTCGATTCCTTAATAGAACTATTATGTCCCAATAGAGTCAGTGATGACAGTTTTCGAAGGTGAATCAGTTCAGTTCCTTACTTTTGCAATTTATTTCCATAGTTCTTTGAGTTGTTTGTTAATTCAAGTCACATGCGGAAAGTGATGTTTTGTTATCTCAGTTGGAATCCACGTTTTCCCAACAGCCATTGACTAATAGACTCCTTTCTTTTCTTTAGCCTCTTTTCGTAGATAAACAATAAACTGGAAGAAACTCAGTGAATGAATGATATCATAGCATTTTCTCTCACATAAAAGAAATGAACAACAACAAAGAAATCCAATACAAAATTCTTAATGCTAATATTTACTCTTCAATATTTACTATTTTTTTTCACATCTGTTTTTATTAAATCCCTTACCAATACAATAGTGGAAGGATCTACTTTGGTACCCTCATATCTACAGTGGAACCTCGCTATTCGTACACAATCCGTTCCAGGAGGCAGTTCGAATGGCGATTTGTACGAATGGCGAATCATTTTTTCACATAAGATATCATATAAATTGGATTAATCCGTTCCAGACCCACAGATGATTGCTTATTTAAATCTTTGTAATAATATTTTAAGCATAAAATACATAAAAACTATGAAAACGTTATGGTTGATTTCACCATGCCATACTGAGTTGCCAAGTCAGAGAAACGAGTTCCACTTTCAAACTTCGCAACGAGTTCTTTTTTCAATTCAATTCAACTCTCACTGCTTTCCTTTTAGGCTTGGTTGAATCAGTAATCTTTTTTGGGCCCATGGCTGCACTATTTTTAATAAAAATAACAATAAAATAGCACAAAGTTTCACGAAGCTTGCGTGGATGATGCGTAGCGTACGGAAGCTAGCACGAGACTGAGCTGAAGCGACCGCGTGGCGCGGCCTGTAACAAGGTCAGGCTGTCCGAATCGCGGGGCAAGCGTACGAATGGCGAGTTGAATTTTACTTGAAAAAGTTGGACGAATAACGAGTTGTAAGAGTAGAGAGACGGACGAATGGCGGGGTTCCACTGTCTTAAAATATTATTTCCTTTAGTACATTTTATTACACAGCTTTCTAATATTTTTCGAATCCTTAAATCTGTTTCTTTATGTAATATCTTTACATTACCGTTCATTATATGTCCCTTTTTTTAAACAATGTTCTGCTATATCTGAAATATCTTTAATTATTGAAGTGTTTAATTATTGATGATAATGTAACAAGTAATGTCCAGATTTTGTTCAAACTAATAGATTAAAATGAAGTGGATATATTATTGTGAAAACAATTGAATTTGTTGATATAAAGTGATAATAATTTTGTTTTTATTGGAATTCTTATTTAGTTGTGAAATATTTATTTTTCAAAATTGTAATGAAGCGAACTTTTGTGATCTTGCATTATAACAACAATTGTATTTATTGCTTCAACGTGTTTTTAATTGGTTTCATGTTCATTACTATTTTGTTGTATTTATTCCAAAGAATATTTTAATTTTTCGCTTGAAGAAGGGATGACGATACAATTTCGTCCCGAAAATTCGCATAGTATTTGAATAAACAATTTTAAATACTAAGAAATGGAGTGTGTGGAGTTTTAGTTTAAAATTATATTATTTAATTATTTATTTAACATTGCATATTGTTATTAATGTAATTGTTATATTTATATTAATATTGCTATGTGGTAATACTATTATATTTATTAAATAACAATATTTGAATAATTATATAACAAATTATTAGTATTAATATGTATATTATCTGTAAAACTTTAAAAAAATATATTATCTGTAAAACCTTAAAACATAATACAGAACCTACAGACAGATCCTAATTATTGATATATTGGATCTCGTAGGATTGAAACTGTAAACTAATTAAAATAATAATAAAAATAAAAAAAGTGTATAAAAAAATTATGGCCTCTCTTCTCCTAAACATGGAGTGAAATTTCAAGTAACTATTACAGTAGATAATTATACTGTGATATGAGGGCTTAGTTTTATTTAGGAGTTTCATTCATGTTAACACCATCCACTTTTGTTCATTATCTTTCGCCTGTTTTGTTTTGTTTTTGTTTTTTTCCACTGTATCGTAGTTTCCTCCTTCCACAGTCTTGATAAATACCTTTTGAAACAATATTCGTAACAACTGTATATTAAATGAAATTATATTCATTTGGTGAAATCTGAACTGTTAAAGGAAGTACATCCGCATCAGAACCTTTAGGAAGACACAGAGTCGTCAACATTTAAAAACAGGTCGAGGTCAAACTTCCCACAAGGGAAAGCTCAGAGGTTAAACCAAATTACTGGTAATTATTGATATTGTTTTAAAGGTCAAATCATATCCTTTGAAAGATTCCCATTAATTGTCTGGATACTATCCAATATTTTTTAATTGTCAGTTTTCAATGCTTTTTACCTATACAGTGGGTTCTGCGGAGTAGAGGAGCTGCGTTCAATTCCCGCAGATGGTCGACGTTTTTTCCACGGTTGTTGCTCCGTCAGACGGACCTTAGTTAGGGCTCCGGCGCACTCATGGATTTTCAGTTGGAAAATTGCAGAGCAATAAAAGGGATCTGTGAGCCTCAGCAGGGCCATCAAGGGAACGATTATCGCTTTTTGTTGTCTGCGATTTTGCCGTGGAGGTGTTTCTTAGACTAGAGGAATGGGTCCCTGTTCCATTTGGGAGCCAACTAAAGACCTTCCGGCAAACAGCTCTTCCTAAAATTCACAACTCGCAATAGAAACAAAGCAAATTAAAATTAAGATATTTCATATAATTTGCTTTGATAGTTAAATATATTTATTTTTAACCTGACTTACTTTTTTGTGTAGGATTTTATTGAAGGTAAGGATTGGAGGAATATTTATTAGATTAATAATGTTCCATCATAACTTCTAACAGGCTTTATTAATGGTTTTTGATGGATAGATGTATAAACAGAGTAAGAAAGAAATAAAATACGATAGAAGCAGAATAAATTAAAATTAGGTATGGGAAAAAAAATAGCAGATTTAGGTTTTTCTTTGGATATGTTTTCTCTTTAGTTGATAATTGGAATTTATTCCGCTTCTATCGTATTAACTACTTAGCATGATAATCAAATCAGAATATCTTAAATATAAAACAACACAGAAGTAATAACAATTAGCAATACAAGTTTATTTAAGTTGATTAACTATAAATACTGCATTTACAGCCGCGCTGGTGTGGTCGAGCGGTCTCAGGCGTCGGTCTGTCGTGAGATCAATGTGCCAGCGCCCGGGTTCAAATCCCGGTAGCGAGCATGGATGTTTCAAAAATTTCCTTTCCTGTGTTGTAGCCTCTTCTTCACTTTCTCTTCGGTCTGACGTCATTCCTTAATGGCGTCCTGGGGAAGGCCACGGGAAACCACCCCAGTATCTTTCCCTTGTAATTCTAGGGAGTCTGCTAGGGGTTCGCCGTCTTGGGAACACTAGCGCTCCTTGGAGCACGGATGCTTCGGCAACGAAGCTCGCACTTCGGTGCGAACCGACCACACACACACTGCATTTACAATGCCGTCCTAGGTTGGTAGGTATCTTAATGAATTAAGATGAAAAAAAAAAGCAAAAACAAGCAAAAAAAGATATATTTATGTATAAGCAAATATTAATATGGAATGGAATTTAGGTGACGTTTTAAAAAAATCGAATAAAATATATTATCTCAAAAAAAACAAAAAAAAAACACAACAAATAACTATCGACTTAACTTTCAACTGAGCAATCCTTCTCAGCTATTCAAATCGTAACCTTTAATTTGAAATATCTCAAGTAATTTATTTTCAAAGTTATAAGCTGTTATAAAGCCTGTTATAAGTTACGATGGGACATTATTAATCTCATAAATATTCCTCAATCCATACCTTCAATAAAATCACACCAAAAAAAGTAAGTCAGGTTAAAAATAAATATACTTAACTATCAAAGCAAATTTTATGAAATATCTTAATTTTAATTTGCTTTGTTTCCATTGTGACTTGTGAATTTTAGGAAGAGCTGTTTGCCGGAAGGTCTTTAGTTGGCTCCCAAATGGAACAGGGACCCATTCCTCTAGTCTAAGAAACACCTCCACGGCAAAATCGCAGACAACAAAAAGCGATAATCGTTCCCTTGATGGCCCTGCTGGAGGCTTAGAGATCCCTTTTATTGCTCTGCGGTTTTCCAACAAGAAAATCCGTGAGTGCGCCAAAGCCCAAAGGCGGTTAAAGGCAGGTGAGCGTCTGAATGACCATCCGACCTCAATTGTGTTCCGTTGGTAGAGAATCTCTAGGAACCTAAGGGACTGTATGGCCTAGAGTGGAATATCTTTACATATTTAACTTATTAATTGTGGATCCAGACTCTAATATCGTAATATTTAAATGCATATGTTAATTACAAGATGAATTCATATTCATTTTTCTACTCTTCTTCATAACGAAATACCATCGTATAAGTAGTGATTTTATAATACTACAAATGCGTTGTTGGGATCTAAAACTAATGATAAAGGAAATTCAACTTTTTATTAAGGGGTTGTTAACGTTTTTATTTGCCCAGTTGAACAAACTAATGACAAATGCGAATAGTAGATTTATGAGAATAATCTTCTGAAAATTAATAATTAAATTGATAGTCTTATGAAAACCAGTCGTTCCGTCATAGCCCAGTGGTTTAGGCAGCGATCTCTCAATCGGCAGATGTATCGGAACCTGGCTTCGAATCCCGGCACCAGCATGGATGTTTCAATTTCCTTTCCTGCATTTGTCATCCATTTTTTCTTCGGGTCTATTTCATAATGGCTTTCTGAGGAAGGCAACGGGAAACCACCTCAGTATCTATTCCCTAGAATAAAGGGAGTCTCCGAGATCAGAGAGCGCCAATGAATGCAGCAGAAATACTAGTTAAAATGCGAAGAAGTCAAACGAATGTAATATTCTTGGAATAAATATATTATTCCATGTTTCGTTTATTATAAAGGCATAACGTCAACAATTTAATAGGAAATTGTTTGCCAGTCTTTAACCAAATACCTAATGTTGTTCTAATATTTGGAATTGGGTTTCGTGAGGGTGGACGATCCGCGCTGGGCAGGTTTTCTCGGGGTTCTCCCGTTTCCCCTGCACTTCTCCCACCACACTTTCTCAGTCTTTCTCTCCATCTGTCCTTATTTCCTGTGAGAAAGTACAATAGACCTCCGGTCGCAGTGCTTGGATTCTCTGCCACCCACATTCACTACATAACATAACATAATATTTGGAATGAAATCTGGACCTGTGAAATAAGCGTATTTTTCAAATAACAATTATTTGTGATGTTATTTTCTGAAAATTCTGTTCTCGTTTGTCTATTTCAGTCAAGTTTGTAAAAAAGCAAACTAAGGCGAGCAAAAAACACAATGTTTTCATTGCAGTAAAAGCGTTTCATAACCAACAGAGGCACTCGAGAATATTGTGAGAGGAAAAGATTTTGCTACAATCTAATTATTGGTAGTTTTTAGGCTTCTGAAAGATGCCTTATATCCTCGGTTTGTCTGTCTGTGGACACATATCCCACAATGCTTCGCAACGGCTTCTGTTACCTCAGTTGTAGGTGGCCTGAATGTTGAAGGTGGCCTGTTAGCTCAGTTGGTTAGAGCGTCGAGGTAATAACGCGAAAGTCGTGGGTTCGATCCCCTCATGGGCAATTTTTTTTTTTAAATCATTATTAGGAATTCAGTGTATTAACAAGGTTTAAGTTAAGAATGACGATTATTCCTTATAAATAGGGGTGGGTAAGATAGCATGGGGTCGCAAACAGAATCGTTGCGCGCATTTTATAGACCACCCCGGCGCAGTCTATTCTAAAGTAAAGGTAACCCAGAAGCATTTGCGAAGCACTGTGATTAGTTTACTAATCGCTATCCCTACCTTGTTTACTGAAGAGATCAAGTTTTTGGTTCTTATTTTACTTAAGGCTTATGTCCAATAGAAACAAACAAGGTTATTAGTTTTTTAATTCGTTGGTATTTACTTAATTTTGTTTTCTTACCTGGGCATCAACTGTATCTGTTTCAGCACAGCTGTTGGTCTGCTGTCGTCTTTGAGAGATTTTCCTTTGGATTTGCATCGCCACACAATAATACTTATAACCAGCACAAAAAGAAATACTGCACCAGTCACACCAGCAGCCACCATTAACATAGGACTAAAGTCTGTATCAAAATGAAATAAATGTACAAAAAAACATTACAAATAAATGAATGTAGTATGATACGAAATTCAGGTACAAAATATATCTGTGTATTTTTTTAAATCGTTTAATTTCAAACAAATATGGGAAAAGAATTGATTGTGATATAGCAAAATATCACTTGTACTTGTAAAATCTGTCTGATTTAGGAATGGAGGAATGGGCCCAGGGCCGTCGCGTAGTTTGTTGGCGCCCGGGGCAAGATTTCGTCAGGCGCCCCCCCCCCCCCACCCCCCAAAAAGTTGACCAAAAAAAAAAAAAAAACCCGAATCTCCCATTCAACAACCAAAAAAAAAAAAGGTTGTTGTTTTATTTTTGCCGTTGCCGCGGCGCCCCCCTGGCTTCGGCGCCCAGGGCGATCGCCTCGGTCGCCCGGCCATGAGACGGCCCTGAATAAGCCCCATAATTTATATGCGAAAATCATTTTCACTCTCTGCAAAATCCAATATCAGAATCAACTCTAGCACCTCTCATGAAGCAATTTCCAAGCAACAAAGTGTATTTATATTTATGAATTAAATGAACCATGCATTCATCAACGAATATTGTAATATACTAGTAACAGCTCTGGGATTGTCTATCACATAATCTTTATAATAAATATAAATTAGGATTATAAATAATCCTAAACAAACTTTCTCTGAAAATTCAAACTAAAGAAAGATATAAAGCATGCCAACTCTAGGATTTCGTGTAACACAGATACTTTTAACAGGGTACTGTAATCACGTGTTTACAGTGACATTATAAATAAATTCAGCAATAAGTAATGTACAGTAAACTGCCGATTATCGTCGTACCTCTCCGGTTTCCATTTTTTTTACTGTACAATAAATTACGGAATTAACAAAAAAAATTTAAAACTAGAATAAGGTAAACAATAAAAGAGCCAGATTTAGCGACGTCCAAGTAGGGGGTTTTCGTGTTTCGACACGATAAAACAAAGACAATTAACCGATTTTTTTTTGTTAAAAAGTAAGTAAATTAAAATAAAATAATTGTTTATAATGTATGTACTGCCATTTTAATGTAAATAAAACATGTTAAAAGCATTTTTGTGTTCATTTTTGTCCTTTTTCGTGCTATTTCGGTTTATCCGCGGAATTCGCTTATCCGTGGTTGCCGCGCCACCCAATTCCGCGGATAATCGGTAGTTTATTGTATATGTGTATATATATATACTTTAAATATTGAATAATTGAAAGAAGTTGAATCTTGAAGTTGAGATTATAATAGGTTTTTATTGACTGGAAAAAAATAAATCCTAAGAAATTTCTATTTGAAAACGTGAATCTCAGACTTCACTGAAAAAGATGCTATTTAATATGTAATTCATCAGTGTCCAATGCATTTCTATTTTGTTCATCGGACACTCCGGCTTATGAACTCAAAGCAAAAACTTGAATAATTTAATTTCCTTTTCTGCAAAGGTTTTTGTTTGAAGGGCAGAAGCCTCTCAGGAAATGCTGACTCATCTTACAACAAAGAAAATGCAGTGAAATAAACCATCCATTATCCTAGATATGACAACTACAAATGATATTCAAAGACTATCTATTGCACTTCTGCTCAACAAACACGTTATTTCCTGTTATAAAGAGATATCTCAAATGCAAACATTCTAAAGGAAAAGCACAAAGTGAAGAATGTAAACTAGAGAAGTTTCAATGCCAATGTTAGTTACAAAACAAATAAGGAATGCCAATAGAAACAGCAAATATCTCAAATACAATAGAAATGTAGTTCTTTAGAAAATACGAATCCTCTTCTTTTTATTTTATTTTTTGTACACTACATTTACTCCGAAATTTATTTCAGAATCTGTTTTTATAACAAGTTTTTATTATTTTTCTTAACTTTCTTTTTGTTGCTTTATAAAAAAAATAATAAATAACAAGGCTCTTATGGTTAGTTAATATTAAAAAATTTGTTTGTTTGGTGGGATTTTAATGGTGATAAAATGAAAAGCCACAATTAATTATTTTAACTTTAATTAAAAGACACAATTGTGGTTCAGTTAAAGATAGAACAATAATAAAATTCACCAAATATAAATATAAAAGGTTTTATATAGAATAATGACATAAGAAAAGCATTGTTTTTTATCAAAACTATTCAAGAATTCCAGTTGAAACATTAACAAAATCTAAATTAATGTCTAGCAAGAAAATTACTTAAGTGTCTTTAAACCTCGCAATGATATAAAAAAAAAAAATGGATGTTAATACGAGTTCATTTAAAAATGACTAAAATACGGAATGGAATTTAATGGAATGAATATTAAACAATAATAAAAAATAAAGTTCAATTAGTTTACAGATATCCAAAAAAATTAGCTTATGAAAAATAAATAGCATTGCTTTATCAATATTAGTGAATGGGTGTAATATATCCAACACAAAGATGTATGAATATCATATAAAGCTACAAGTAACATCTAAAATGCAACTAAAAGGGTTCTAACAGATTTCTAATTACGATTTCATTTATCAGAAGACAACAACATGTTGTGTCCAAGAGAAATTCATAATTTTCTAATGAAATAGTTGTAGTTCTAGTAATACCAGCTGATGATCATTTATACTGAATTATGGTTTAATACCAGAACAAGCTTAAAAAAACCCGTAGCAGGTCCCAACGATTCGCAAATATTGGGCATTATAATAAGAAAGCAAATCAAATGCAAAGGACCAGTAAATAATCTACATATATAAAGGGTGGATGCTTATTTGTTTGTTCCCTATACATTCCTAGACCCTTTGACCTATCTGGACCAAACTTTGCAGAATTGCTATTTAGTACCCTGCGGAAAAAACGGGCTACCTTAGAACCTGGACCCCCCCCCAGGTTGAAAAGGCGTGAAATAGCGCCAATTATGCACCTGGTGGTGACAATGAGAACTACACAAATATTGTGGTGCAATAATTTGAAATTAATCCATTGAGATAATAAAAAAAATCACACAAACTTTGATTAAATAAGGAATATATTTAAAATATAACACAATGTTGCGGCAATTTTAGTACCAATTGCCGTTTACAAGTTACAAATAAACAGACAGAACGGAAATAAATAAACAAGCTGAGATTCAAAAAAGAGGTCGAATACCTTCATTATTGATGGGGGGAAGGGGAAGGAAACATGAGTCAAAAAACAATATAAAATGAGTTATAATTGTATTTATAATAACAAGGACCTGATATAATATAATGAAATTAATACAATAAAATATTCATTAAATTAAAAATATTTAATAAAGATTTGAATTCACAAGTAGTAGATTGAAAAAAACCAGGTGGAAAATCATTGTCATTTAAATAACACCGAATACATTGAAAAGGATTCAAAATGGGATTAAAAAAACTATTCCAATAAAACCAAAACAAAAAATTAAAAAAAAATACAATTTTGTAATTCATTTTATATCAGATATGTGAGTTTTTTTACTCACATATCCTTCCCCTTCACCCCATCAATAATGAAGGTATTCAACTTTTTTTTTTTTTTTTGAATCTCAGATTGTTTATTTATTTCCGATCCGTCTGTTTATTTGTAATTTGAAAATGGCAATTGGAACTATAATTGCCTAAACATTGCAATATTTTAAATATATTTCTTACTTAACCAAAGTTTGTGTGATTTTTTATTATCTGAATGGATTTTTACCTACCACACGTTAAATTTATTAGACAATTGGAACTAAAATATTGTTCTACCCAATAGCGCTACATAGCAACCGGGTGTCGACCATTGAACCTAAATCATTGTTGTGGATAATAGCACCACATATGAATCTGGTGGCGACAGTGGGAACTACATAAATATTTAATAGTTATATTATATAAAAACGTTATTCTGTCTGTCATTCTGTCATAAGACTTTAAGTTTTTCCAATTTTGTGACCAAACTATAAGAGATGGTCATGCAAATAGATAAATATATATCTTTTTAAGACAAACAAAATGCTGCAAAAATCTTTCGAAAACCTTTTTTGGTTTCCAAGATATCGCCTTTTAAAGGGTCAAATTTTGACTTTTTCTCAATTTAAATGAAAAGTATGAAAGTTGGAAGAGAACATTATATTGAGAAAATGTTGGCATTTGAAAGTTCTATCAAAGGATATATCAGTCAATCAGAAACGTTTCTGCGTTTGCAAGATACATGCAAAAAATGTGCTTCGAGGTATTGTCTTTGTGTGCATGCGCAGGAATGTAACAGATTACCGATTACCGTATATTCTCCGATCTCAATATTAATTTGCTAAATAAATAAAGTTTTTGTTTTTTTTTAAATGCTATATATGCATTTATAGCATATATAGCATTTAAAGCAACTGTACCCGGCTAGTTATGAATAAAAAAGTAAAACAAAGATTAAATTTGACAACTGAGTCAATATATCATAAATCTCCAATACAAAGGTATATGACTGCTATAAGTATCTCCTCGAATTATCGAGAGTAATACAAAAGGTGAAATCTGTTGTTGAATCTGAGATTTTAATGTCGTAGAAGTGAAACAACATGTCATGATCAGCAATAAAAAGTGAAATTGATGAAAATAAAAGTCATGAGCAAACTGTTAATGCTGACAGCTGCTTCTATATTGGAAGAATCACTAAGAAATTTTTAAATTGTTTGCTAAATGTTCCAGCTAAGATTGGCTTCCGAATTTGTCTCTTTTTCTGATATTTATTCTCTATACACCAGGATGTATATATGCCAAGAGATAAGAAGTTTATTACAACACACAACAGTTGTTGGGAGTTTTGTATCCCTAAATTAATATTTGGTGACTCCTCCTTTATTTTCAATTTGACTCAATAAAGTATCCTGGAAATTTATTCCATTTCTTAATTCTACAATCCCAACACTCTTGATTGTTGGCTGGTTTGGAAACCCTTTTGTTCAATAACATTGCGAGAGGTATCACATTATTTTTAATTCATATTAAACTAAAATACTGAACTAAAAATTAAAATTCACCATTTCTTTTATAATTTTTTTTTTCAATTTTCATAATCAAGAAGATGCAAAACAAAATATCCGAAGTAATCGAAATTTGTTTAGATTTTTCTTTCTTGGTATCTGCTTACTGTTTACATAACATTAATTGTCATAAATTCGTAATTTTTCAAATGTATATAAAGGAAGAAAATACAATAAGAGATATCGTGAATATGATTTAAATTCTATTCCAATTAAATTCCATAGATAATTTAATAAATTGTATTTTAGGCGACCGTTTTTAGATTCACAGCTAAAGCAACGACTGTTTAATTAGTAGTTTATAATTTTTGAAGAATTCGATTAGAGCGGTTTTTTGTTTTTCTCTAAGGTTAATTCCTCAAAATTTCCAAAATTATTGTTGATTCAATAAATGAGTCATTGAAAGACCATCTCAAATCTCTTTTAGAATTATGTTTTCGTTTTTTGTTTGGTAGAAATTCTATTATTCTAAGCGATTTTAGTATTTTTATTATTGCTGTAGATAATTTTGGGAATACCTTTGAATCTAGAATTTTCCATTGCGGATGTTTATTTGATATAGTGTTTGGAATTTCCGGATTGCTCTTTCCAATCTGAATGGTTGCATGATGTTCAGTTGCTTTCGTGATGCTTTTATTTCAACGGGAAAAAAGCAATGGAATAAAAGAAATTAAAAACTAAATAGGCTTAGCTTATTATTGTCTTAGAATGGAAATTGTTCAGAAAAGAGCGGTTTTCATTCATTTCTTTCCGCACTTTTAACAAAAAATGAACAGATCTTTGTGAATCTCAACACTTCTTTCACGTAAATTCCTCTGTGTCAGATTCATCAAATGGTAAAATAAGACTACAAAACAGGAACTACTAACTGTTTCGCAATTCTTGTGTAATTTAAAATGACGAATTATAATTCTTTCAATATGTCCATTCAGTAGACTTTAGCTAAATTTTGTAAAAAGAAAAAGACAAAAAATAAAGCAATTGATTTCCTTTTCTTTAATTGTTTGATTTATTAAATTTTTTTATTTGTCAATTTTTATCCAAATTAAAAACTCAATATACCTTTCAAGATAACAGTAGCCAAATAGTATATATCTACTTAATCTACAATTATTAAATTTCTATAATTTTACTTAGCATAAAACCAAGAGGAACCACAGGAGTTTTTAGTGGGGGGCAAAATGTATTGGCAGTGGAAAAGAGTCTGTAAAAATTGTACTTTACATTGTGAAATTATATAAAATAAATACAGTGGACCCTCGTTATAGCGCTGCTCGCTATACCGCGCACTCGGTTATTGCGCGGGCGATGTTCGCGGTAAGTTTATACACGTCCGTGCGGCGCGGCATTAGTGAATATCGCATTTTATACAGGTCCGTGCGGCGTTAGTGAGTATCGCATTTTATACAGGTCGTGCGGCGTTGTCAGAATATGACTGATGAAATGATTATCGAATCCATTTGCGGCGACGAAGATTGTCAAGAAGAAACAGAAGATGATGATGAAAGTGCCAGCGGGATAGCTGATACACCGCCAAAAGCCAAAGAAGCAATAACAGCCATGGAAACTGTTATAAAATGGGCTGAATCACAAGAAAATATTAACAGTGTCAGGTTGTTGCAATTAGAATCTTTCAAAAGGGAAATGATACAGAAGTTATCAAAAAGCAAACAAACAAAAATTACTCACTTTTTTAAGTGATGTTTTGTAATTGAAATGATGTCGAATACATAGATTTTAGTCAAGTTATAGATAGTGTCTGTTTTTACATATTTTCAACCGTACCTTATGTACGTAAATAAAATTACAAATATATGTACTTATTAAGATGTATAACTATATAATAAAATAAATAAAAGAATTTATTTAAAGACTTAATTTTAATAAAAGAATTTATTTAAAGACTTAATTTTAATAAAAGACTTAATAAATACTGTAAATGTTTTTTTTTATTAAAATACATAATATGTATATAGTTGATGGGATGTTTCAGTATATAGCTCAAATCGTTCTGAGTAAATTTATTGTGTCGCCACCGCGCCGCTCGGTATAACGCTGTTCACCTTATAACGCGGGTATTGTTTCCCGCCCGACATGCGCGTTATATCGGGGGTTCACTGTATAAGTAAAGTAAAATAATTAGTTATAATAAAATTTATAAATTTTTTATCTTTTAGTCCTCTTGAGAAAAAGAACTTCTATGACTTTCATTTAATTTGAAGATTCCAGGGTAGGGCAAATGCCCCCCCCCCCCCTCCTACACGCATGCATAAAACGAAATTATTTCTAATATTTTAAAAAAGTTGTTTTGAAAACATTGATTATAATAAGTTTTTGATTACTTCAGCAAATATATCTATATATGTAAAAGCTTTCTGATTCTGATATTCCTGAGTTAAATAATTTATTGGGTTTTAGGCATCTGAAAGACGCCTTATATCCCCGGTTTATCTGTCTGTGAATACATATCCCACAATCCTTCGCAACCGGCTTCCGTTAGCTCAGTTGTAGGTGGCGTGATTGTTAAAAGTCGTAGGTGGCCTGTTAGCTCAGCTGCTTAGACCGTCGTGCTAATAACGCGAAGGTCGTGGGTTCGATCCCCTCATGGGCAATTTTTTTTTAAATCATTATTAGGAATTCAGTGTATTAACAAGGTTTGAGTTAAGAATGACGATTATTCCGTATAAATAGGGGTGCGTAAAATAGCATGGGGTAGCAAACAGACTCGCGCGAGCATTTTCTAGACCACCCCGCCGCAGTTTATTCTAAAGTAAAGGTGATTCAGAAGCTGTTGCAAAGCACTGTGATTGGTTTACTAATCACTATCCATACCTTGTTTTGTTTTTTTTCCAGACCATCAAAGCAATAATAATAAAAATGATAATAATAAGGAAATTTATGGACACCACCACACACCCCTAACCCTCCTTACACATTTCATTACACTTGGCAATATGTGCTTTGGTCCTTGACCCGCCATGTTGTCTTTGCTGGGAAACCCAAGGTTTGAAACTTTTACATAAAAATAATAATAACCAATTGCACACATTTCGTTAGCTGAAGTAATTGTTTTAGTTTCACTAATTAGAAATGATTAATTGCAAAAAAGAATAATTTTCAAAAAAGCCATAGGTTATGTTGAATTTCTCAAACAAATATGTTTCTATTTTCAGTCACTTTTCAATGTGCGAAAGATGAATTAATAAATGTATGTGTGAAGTGGATTTGTTTTCATTTTTAAACTTATACACAAAATTTAAGAAACGTACAAATTGCAAGTTCATACAGAAGGATTCACAACTACTCGACCTGGTGACCTAAAAACGAAAATAATTCAATTACTGCAATTAAAAAAAAAATCATACTTGTATTAAGCCCATCTCATATTTAATTGTAGCCCAAGACCATACATAGGTTATTGCATCCTATATCCTTTGCATTATTATTTCAATTTTCTTTACATTTGTGCTTTGTTTGTAAGGTAAATGTGAAATCCGGCAGTATAAAATCTAAGCTTATTCTGTTAAATTTATAGTTAAAACGTAAATTCTGTTTATTCGAACTTTGCCTTCCCATTAAATAAGGAGTCTTATACAAGTGATGTGAACTAATTGTTTATATCATCAGTTTTTGCTAGTATTCAATACAAAGCGCAATGAAAATCGTAAATGTCAGGTGATTGCTCCATTCCGTGATGACAACTTGTATAGGAAAGACGTCAAAGGCTAAGAGGCAACATTTTTTTGTTTCCAAGTGAATTCTCTTCGACTTCCTGGAAGTTATCAAAGCCCCACACGAAACTTCACACAATAAAATAGTTAGTTGCACTTTTTTTTCTTATCATTGCAGATCTAGCTTCAATGGGGAAAATTCAATAGCCTTGTAAATAAATAAATAAATAAAATTGTCGTAGTTTAGGAAACTTTGAGATTTTTAAAAATTATTTTTTTTACTTGATTTTTTTGTTTTGTTTCATGTAACGCAATATCTTAGAAATTCAAATTACAGTATTATAAAATTCCCATAATCCTTAGAATAGTTTTCCATTCGCTCTGTTGCAAACAAATATTTAGACTAGAGATTTTGGGTGCAAGCTGAAATTAACCTATCAGATCTTTAAGGAAAAAGGCTTATCTAATGGAAAAAATATATATGAACCATTTAATAAGAAATATCTGCGTCAAATTGCAGCTGCAGAATAAACTAATTTGGTGAATAACTAACCTAGCGTTGGATTACCAAATAATAATTTCCAGTGATTATTAAATTATCTACATTTAGATAAAGTCTACTAAAACTATATCTTAATTTTGAATTTTATATATTTCGGAGGAAGACTATAAACCATAGACTATATACCATTTTTGCAAACAAGAATAGCCCAAGGTTTGATACTTGCGGAATCTCGGAAAAGACTTATTAGAAATAAATAAATAAATAAATAAATTAATAAATAAATAAATAAATTAATAAATAAATAAATAGGCTATTACAGAAGAACTGCTATATGATTTACTGGTAATTTTAATATGAGTTATTTGTAAACTTGTTTAGTTTCAACTACATTAAATAAAGAAACATACAGTGACAAAATTAATTTAATGTGGGTAATATAAATTTGTCCTTACTTCTTTCCCCCTTAACCGCTTTCGAATGAAATACTTGGAGAGATTCAAATACTCGACCAACAGCTGTGCTGTCAACGGAACTAAGGCAAATACAGATGCCAAACATGAATGGAAAGAACGTGGATTTCAAGAGCAACAGAAACCGTCAATTCCTTGTCTAGTGTTAAGTAACCTTCGGATGATTTCAATAACAATTAAGAAAATTAATGAAAACTTAATGAAAAGCAACAAAAATCTCAGGTCGTGATCAGGATAAATGACCGAATTCGCGCTTGTACAAAAAAAAAGTGAACAAAGTATATTTATTAAGAAAATATTAATGATTTAAACTGCATCTTTAATATTACAAATATGATAAGGCAGATTGATAATCATGTGAATTCCATCTAAACTAAGAGACATTAATCATAATCGATGAAATCTTAAACAAATTGCGAAACTGTTTCCCTGATTTACTAGAACATATGGAGAAAACTTCACAAATATTAGTTGAGGACCGAAATATTTTTTTTTCTTTTATTTGATTCTTGTCTTCACTATTTCCTGCCCAACGAAAAACTGTGGCTATAATAAATTAATTTAATTTTTTTCTACATTTTAATCAATGAAATAAGTATGTTTCAAGCTCTGGTGAAAGTGTTTTATCGGGAATTGAGTATATAGTTTAATCAGATCTAAATTTATATTGTTTATGAATTATTATAATAATTTATAAAGTACGACCACAGGTTTGTGACACAATGATTTTTGGCTACGTACTTTGTTCATACTTACAAACTTTTTTTTTTTCAAGATATTCATATTTTTATTTGAATCCTGTTGTTATAATAAAGTTTGTGCAACCAATTGATCATTTCAACATGTTTTACACAGCTTTATAGGAGAAACAGGAGGAAAAATCATGTAAGAAGTTGTGAAAATTAAATTAAATATTAAATGAATTAAATTTGTTGTTTTCCAATAAATGTATCGATGTCGTGAAGTTTATAATTGGAATTTGATGCTCAAATATTAACGAAATAATTTATTTCATCCCAAAGAGATAAACTTACTAATTTATTTTTCTTACTGACGTCAGTGATCACGTGATATCAGTACTATAGCTGCCTAAGCTCCTTTATTGCACTATTAAACTATTATGATTATTATTGCTGAAGTGAAATCTATAAATGCCAAATCACTGGGAATTATTCATTGATTAATGTATGAAAAGTCTTTCTTTACTTTAGGTATAGGCTATCATAAAAAAGATAATATACAGGACATTCCGTTAAAGAAAATAACAATTGGATAAATGTATGTTAATATCTGCATTATACACTCAAAAAATAGAAATCCTAATTTTAAAAACAAACTTTCAGTCATTTCAGTAAATAGTTGTTGATTATCGAAATAATGGCTTCAACAAAATTCTGTTAAGGAAATTTTTGTCTTTAAGCTCCTCAAATTTGTTAAATTTGTATCGAAAATCAATAAATATTTAACAAACAAAATCCATTTCTACAACAATTTCAGCTTCCTAGCGTAAATGGCTTAAGAGGAGGACACTGTTCTATAAATTCTTAGGAAAATATTCGTAATGAGTAAATTTATACATAAATGTGTTAATTTTCATTCCAGTTTTACAGTACATTCGATACGGGTTTTCACTAAATATCAAATTCTAGCGGTTGTTAACAAAACAGAAATTTTGATTTGAGAGTAAATATTCTGTAATAATTTTCAATATTCTTTAAGATATTCTTGATTTTTGAGGCTTTTATAAGTAAAAAAAAGCTCCTAAAATTAAAATATTAACTGAGTTAAAAAGTGCTCCAGGAAGCTCTGAGAATAAAAAATGAACAAATTTATTTCTTGAAGTTTCCTTATAATTACACATAAGTATAATGATATTTTGTTGTAAGAATATTTCGTTTGAGAAGCTAAGCCCCTGTTTTACCCCTCTTTTACAGTTACCGGATATGGAATAACTCTTGATAATCTTCATTCCATTCACGTTTTGTTTTGAAATAATATTGTGAACACGCATAGGAAATTTCAACACAATAGTAGGCTTTTATGTTTTAGGAAAGCTTTGATATTGTTTTCAGTTATTTTCTAGGCTAACTAGGGTCATAGAACCTGAAAAACTATATATTGGAATGTACAAACTGATTGTACTTAGTTGTGTTGAAATACATTTCTTGCTCAGAATAAAGAATAATAATATGATTTATCTAGAATTCAAAGGGAAAAAAACTTATAAAAATTCAAGCTACTAATAAATTAGATTATATTGGAACAACATAGATTCGTTTACTATGAAGTTTTGGCCCTGAATTATTGACTAGTTGCTATAATTTCTTGTCCCAGACAAGTACAATTTGCTTTAAAATATTCATGAGTTTTAAAATCAGAGAATGAAACCTAAATATTATTCGAATAATGAA
>JAFIDM010009631.1:24874047-24896167 GCA_023159025.1 Thereuonema tuberculata | reverse complement strand
ACCTAAATATTATTCGAATAATGAAAATTATGCAAAAGAAGATTCGACAAAATGAGAATTTGAATCATGAAAATCCAAATAGAAATTGTAATGTCATATTTAATCGACTGAAATCAGAAAAGGCTTCTATAGGAAAGGGAGAACCAAAAGCAATGAATTATATAATTAAATAGCATACTTAAATAGTAATAATTTATCCTTAAATCACAAAGAACTACCGAAAATTTCGTAGTTTTCCGAACATTTCAGTCCAAGGCGCTGAGGGAGGCAGTGACCAATATCACGGGACGGAGGGAAGCTATTACAATCTTTATAATAAATTTTGGAGGTGGAGAAAATTAGAGGGAGGTATCCCCCTTAAAATACACCACTATTCTGAAAGATAGAAATCTGTCTTCATTTGGTCATCAGTTTTAAAATCAGAGAATGAAACCTAAATATTATTCGAATAATGAAAATTATGCAAAAGAAGATTCGAGAAAATAAGAATTTGAATCATGAAAATCCAAACAGAAATTGTAAAGTCATATTTATCTACAAAACTATTTTAAAACTCAGTGACTTTGAGGAAGTTTTAAAATCTCTTTATTGTATTTAAAACTATTTTTAAAAAATATAAGCTTAGAAGTTGTCAAATATAGATGTATTTTGCAATGATATCTGTGCAAAACTTCCTTTTGGCCCCGAAACGGAAAAAAATAAATTTTTCTGTTTCATATTAATGGATTTAGAATCTGATACTTTACATCGAGCTATTTTACCTCATAATTTATTTCATATTTCATATACAGGTTTGTAGAATCCAAAGATCTCCGCTATCTAGAGGTCCCCATACAACCCCCAAATGCACCCCCTCCATTTTTATGGCCCTGATTCTACAGTATGACTATTTCTTTTGTAGATATGTTACTTTTCAACTGAAATTTATATACATTTAATAAATAAAGTTAATACATCTATTTTATTTTCGAATTTTTAAATTCCGTATAATGTAAGTTTAAATATTAGTAAATTTTTTTTTTTCAAATATTGCTTTTTTTTTAAAAAAAAAATACAATTGAATTCTTCTTTGAAACGGATGTAAGTTAAAAAAGACAGACTCCAATCGATGAATCAACGACTATCAAGCATTTCCTGTTTCTACAAATGATATTTCTAAATTTGGCGAAATTTTGTGAAACAAAGATAAGATAAAAGCTGAAAGCAGCAAATAAAATAATTACTGAAATTAGATTGTTTACAAACTACCAATAAAAGGGGATAACATAAGTGTTGATTCATTCTGAAATATTCAATAACATTTACGAATAATATGAGTTTCTCTTTATTGTTTTTCAAAACGTAAATTTACGTGCAAGTATTTCCTGTGTCTCAAGCTAAGAACATCAAAATATCCGCTCATACAAATACAATACAGCAGATACCGATAAAAAAAAAAAATACTTTCATATGTATTTTAGAAAGTTTTTCTGTTGTCAGTCGCCATAGTTATATTTCAAAACTACGATCATGAAACTTGTACGAAATGCCATTTCAACCCTGAATTTTGGACACTTCTGAAACTTGGCATGAATCATTTTTAGACTAACACAGACAAATTTATAAGATTATTTTTTAAAGATTAATTCTTATTTATTATAATTAAGATGTAAGGTCCCAAAACATTCAGAAGATGCCTGTTATTATTAAGATAATTATTATTCATATCGTTGAATACCATGTTCTCATACGATGACGTAAAGCGTTAAACCAATGAAATATGTTTGTCTGTTAGAAAGTTTTGTGCACAGCCTCAGGAAGGATCCTTCTCTACTTTGCTTCATAAAAATAAATTTCTAACAAAAGAATTCAACGGGAATAAAGAGATGAAATCTGAAATCTTACATAAAACCCTTATTTTTGATGGTTTAATTGTATGCTATTTCTTAAAAACAAAACTATAAACCTATCAATCTTATTGTAACTTTATGTCTTGATATGCATATGCTGATTATAATTCTTTGTTTTCTAAAGCAGAGAATAAAATAAAAAAAAGTCAAACTAAACTTCATAATTAGATAAATGTAATTCTATATTTATTAAACTGCAAAATTTAATATTATAAATAAAGTAAAACAGTAGTTACGAATAATTAAACAAAATAGTTATAAATATAGACAAAAAAATTCTCTTTCAAAAAAGATATACGAGAAACAATTAAAGTAAAAATATAAGAAATGAAAATAAGTGAGAAAATTTACTGAGTAAGATAAATGATATTTAATAAATGTAGATACATATATAAACTAGCCGGGTACCGTCGCTTCGCTCCGGAACCCTTGCTTACACAGCATAAAAAAAAAAAAAAACAAAAAAAAAACTTTATTTATTTAGCAAATTACGGCCTTCTCCGGATAACTCAGATGTATTGCGGGTTGGCGCCACACACCTATATGTAGATAAGGCAACTTTAAAGCGAAAATATAAATCCTCTTTATTTCCCTATCCCGTGGGAATTTCAAAAAATCCGGCCTTATTCCTTGTCTTCATCATAAAGGGAACGTCTGTGCAACATTTCAGCTTTCTAGGTCCAAGGGTTTGGGCTGGGCGTTGATGAGTCAGTGAGTCAGTGAGTCAGGACTTTTCTTTATACGTATACAGTAGAGCATCGATTATCCGAAGCAATGCTGCCCGGGGAGTGTTCGGATAACTGATATTTCGGATTTACGAAAAAATTATACCAGTGTCATAGAAGCAATGTGAAACACAGAAACAGTGATACATATTAAACACAAAACCTTATATTGTATTTTAAACATTGCTAATTATGGTCCAAGTCACGTTTTAGATAATAAATTACGTTATTTTAAATCCATTCTGTGCTGCGCCGGGGTGGTTTAGAAAATGCGCGGTCGAGTCTCTTTGCGACCCCATGCTATCTTACCCACCCCTATTTATATGGAATAATCGTCATTATTAACTCAAACCTTGTTAATACACTGATAATAATGATTTAAAAAAAAAAACTTAAGTCGAGAAACTGTGAAAAGATTTAAAATGGGGAGGAAAAAATGAAGAATGAGAATTGCCCATGAGGGAATCGAACCCACGACCTTCGCGTTATTAACACGACTGAGCTAACAACTGAGCTAACAGGCCACCTACAACGTTAAGAAATCCTAAAAAGTCGTTTCCTAAGAATCTCCTTTAAACAACGTGATACTAATTTTAGAGAAAATAAAGTAGTTATCAAAATCCCAATTCTAAAGGATTACATAACCAATATCTGATAATGTTGTAAGTTGAGAAATTGTGAAAAGATTTAAAATGAGGAGAAAAAAATAAAGAATAGGAATGGCCCATGAGGGGATCGAACCCACGACCTTCGCGTTATTAGCACGACGCTGTAACCAACTGAGCTAACAGAAGCCATTGCGAAACATAGTGGGATATGTCTCCACAGACAGTCAGACAAACCGGGGGTATAAGGCGTCTTTCAGAAGCCTAAAAAACAGATAAATAAATTATGCCAATAGAATTTCAAATGTTTAGATCTAAGAACAAATCACGGTAGACAAAAGTTTGCTCAACAACATTCCAAAAATTAAAGATAAATCACAGTAAAAAGAACTGTGGTGATTAAAATAATACCAAAGAAACAAAACAAGCAACGTAATCATAAAAGTTGAAAATTATTCATTGGCGTGTCTGTATTTTTTATTACAATTGACAGCTGTGTCTTTTTGATGTCACTTCAAGATCTACGTCATTAGCTCGTATAGTGGCCTCTTGAAATTACTTTTAAACGTCACGAGATATTAATGGGAAGACAGAGAGAATGAACAAGTTCAAAGTAGCTAGATACAAAACAGTCCCATTCTCTCTACTGCACAAACTGTATTCTTCCACATACAGTGAAACCTCCACTAACGGACACTCCCGAAAAGCGGGCACCCCTCAATAGCGGACAATTTTGCAATCCCCAGTCCCTTAATAAAGACGTTTCCATGTATTGGCTTCCGATTAGCGGACATTCCCAATAACGGACAACATTCTACAGAAAATGAACGATCTTGTGTTGTTTTTCAAAAGCAATAGAATCAGGCTACAGTAATACGTAGCGTCCAGAGGAAATTTTGAAATTATGGATCACGAACTCCAATGGCCGTGCTGGCGTGGCCGTGCGGTCTCGGCGGCGGCCAGCCGTGGCGACCAGTGCGCCGGTACCTGGGTTCGAATCCCGGCAGTGGCATGGCTGTTTCAATTTCTTTTCCTGTGTGGTCCAGCCTCTTCTTCGCTTTCTCTTCGGTCTGACGTCATTCCTTAATGGCGTTCTGGGGGCAGGCAACGGGAAACCACCCTCAGTATCTTTCCTCAGGTGTTTCTAGGAGATCCATGTGAGACCTCCATAGAACTGGACCTGTCTTCGGACAGAAAACTATGGATGGATGGATGGATGGATGGAACTCCAATGAAAACTCCAAACACATCAAAGTTCAGAAACGGAGACAAGTGCGATCGACTCTGTTGTTTTCGATTAGTTTTGCGCTGCACGAGCAAAAAACATTCCCATTAGTAGGCCATTATTGCAAGAAAAGGCTTTGGAAGCAAAGGGGACTCTGAAGGCCTTACAAAGTTAAACGATTTAAATATTCATATTGAGAAACATGTTTTCAATGCAAAAAAGAAATGTCAAACTCTGTTAACTGATAACTTTAGTTAATAAAATTAATTTTCTAATCCGTTATCTTACTTAAAATAATGACAAAATTAAAACTGAAATTAATGTTATTATTTTAAGTAAGACTAATGGATTAGCATTCATTTAAAAAGGAAAATAGTAAACAGTTTGCAATTGTTCATATTTTCTCATAGGGTAATGTTAATTGTAGAAATTTAAGATTGTACGTAATTTTTCATTAAATAACATGCTATAAGCTAAAAATTGAAAAAAAAAAGATAGTCCTCCCCAATAGCGGACACCTCCCAATAACGGACGAAACTTCCGGTCGCGTGACTGTCCGCTATTCGGAGGTTTCACTGTATTATATTCGTTCGGAAATGTTTAAGCAACGAATAAAATGAATAAACTATCACCACTGAGCTACCCTGGATAATTCTAATTGCCTTTTAAAAATTAGATTCATTTATTTCTTTATTATTTATTTTAATACACTTTTTCGCATGAAAGCAGAAATTTCAAAATTAAAAAATGTATTTCGTAAGTTGTAGTAATTATTTTCTTAATCCTTATTAATTCATCCTTATATTAATTTTTTATTATTTTTTTATTAGCCATTTTCAGTCCACTGCTGATTGAAGGCCGCCTCCATTTCTAGAGGTGTTCTAGTTTAATCTCCCACACCGACCAGATGGATTTGATACCTTCTGTCAGTTTTTAGAATAGATACTGAGATGGTTTTTCCAATGCCGTCCTCGGGAAACAATTATTAATACTTTTAAACCTGCAGGGAAAGAGAAGAAGAAGCAGACAAACACAGGAAAGGAAGGAAACATCCAGCCGGTGTAGGAAGTCGAACCCAGGTTCAGACACATCAGCCTAGTGGCAGGCCGGCGTTTTGACCATAAGGCTATGCCGGGACGCCCATCCTTATATAATGCTTGTGAATTGTTTAATTTTTTTATTTCGATAATAGTAGGTTGATAATAACGATTTATTAAAATCTTCCTAGAAATTCATGGCTATATAGTAGTTACCTTAAGATTATTTAAAGAAATCACTGATATTTTGTTATGATATTATTTTTTCCACGTCACCAATTAGATTATCGAAATGTTGTTTTGATTTCTGTAATTTTGTTCCTATACGAACATCCATAGAATATGAAATCCGTCTGTTGTTCCTTTTCTTGCTAAGGCTAATGTTCTTCAAAAGCAGATTTCCTTTTTTGTTTTCGTAAACACAAGATAAAAGGAAAACTGTCATTTTCAATTTGAAAACACCTTCTAACTATTTTGTAGCATTCCATTTCCCATCATTCATTTCAGCACACGTAAATGCATCCTGTTTTAAGGTTAGCTTTCATTAAAAGATGGGCAGGGCCTATTCTAATTTATCAATCACGGCTGATTTTGTTGCCGCCATTTTTTTTTTTTTTAACTTAAGCTTAAAACCAATGTTTTTTATTAATCCTAAAGTAATTCATTTAATTGTTGAGAAATCTGAACATCACAATTTAAGAACTTTTTTTAAGGATCAATCAGGATTTTAATCTATTTCTCGCGATAACAAGTTAAAAAGAATGGGATGTAAAACATTTTGTTCATTCCAACAAATGAGTACAATTTGTTTCAAAAATAACTGCGATTTTTTTTATAATGGATACTAGTAACTGTTTGGCAATATGCCTTTCCATCAGATAGATTTATTTGCCTAGGCCTTGCTTATATAATATAATAAAAATATTAAGAACCAATGTAAGAAAATAACTTTTTCACTATCTATAAATTACCTTTCTTCTCACAACGAAACCTAATGAAATCAATTTATATAAAAAAAAAGAGGTTTCAAAAAGTCTTTTAAATTATAAGTAGTTTATATATATATATATATATATATATATATATATTTTAAAAAGTTAAGTATGCTGTATGTCCGTTGATAAGTATAAATTTAAATTTAGTTAAACTTATTTGTAGCAGTGAATGGAACTGAATGCACCTATAGTTAACTGCAAATAGAATGAAAATCTCTATCACAAAACATCTATCATGAGTTGTGAACTTAATTTCTAGCCAATTGTATTTGGCATGAATTTCAAAAATTTGAAATAAAATAGTTTCCGATCTTAATGCAAGATACACATAACGATACACTAACCCTTGCGTCTCTATCGTACAAGATCTAGATCGAAGGGTCGAACATCAAAGTTTGTGGCGTGCCTATATTATTAGTTTTTTACTGTAAATTAACAGATTATTAAGTATTACTGAAGTCCTGTTTGAAATCTTGGATTTGTTAAATTTAGTTTGATTTCCTCTTGCAAATGTATGTTCATACCAAAGAGATTTAAAAAAAATATATCACATTAAGACAGAAACAAAATCTTCTGGGATAAAATCTGGTGACACGAGTTCTGATGCCTGATCTAGAATCTTAAAATTATATTATATATCGACCATCTTAAGTATATGAAAATTCTCCTTATATATTGTCTTTTAGTAAAGAACTTGGCGGAAGAGATATTACAAATATTTCATTGCATCTTCCTTTCTTCTATGTAACTGTATTTTTTTTTTTATTATTTCTTATTTAAAAAAAAAAAAAGAAAAAGAAGAAAAAAATTGTATCCAAACATGGAGAAATTCAATTGAAAATACTTTGAATTTTGTTTTTAATTTTTGTTTAGTATATTATTAAAACTCATTGAGGCCAAACACACAAATTAATTTAAAAACAAATTCAAATACGACCGGGTTTCAATCGGACAAGCCGATCGTTAACAAGTGATATTTCAAGAGAAACAGAGGTTGCTTATATTGTTGCTTATATTGTGACTACTAACTTTACTGACTAACTGACTTTATTTACAACAGAAGTATTTATATGAGAGCTTTGGATTCCCTATCTCTCCTCGGTCCTCCTGTGCTGAAGACCAATCAGGTGAGAACTCCATTCCAGGAACAGTCTTAATTCCACGATGCCAGATATTCTCTTAATCCCTTGACCTTCTGAATCACGCATTAATATAGAAAGAAGAGTCAATGAGAAGAACCGATTGTAACCCGGTCGTATTTTAATGTGTTGAATTTTTTTTAAAATTAATTTGTGCGCCTGGACTCAATAATTTTTAATAATATATCAACATATATAATAGAAATACAAATAATACAAATATAATACAAATTATCATATAATTTGTATTTATTATTTTAACGTAAAGAATTTTATCTGACAAATATATCTCCATCCCCAATTCACTGTAAACAATTCATCATATCAAAACAAAGTTGCTTGATATCAACCATTTTTTATTCCCTAACCTACGGTGACCAGACGTCCCGATTTTGGCGGGACAGTCCCGATTTTTAATAATTTGTCCCGCGTCCCATGGCATTTTAAAAAAGTCCCGATTTTTTTGGGGGTTATTGAATTCCCTTTTTTGTTGATTGTCGAACTGGAGATTCCTTTTTTTTTTGGCTGTTGAACCTGGAGATTTCGTGTTTTTTTTTTGGTTTTTTTTTTTTGGTTGTTGAACCTGGAGATTCCGTGTTTTTTTGGTTTTTTTTGGTGTCGAACTGGAGATTCCGTTTTTTTTTTTCTTTCCGGTCTCCCCCCCCCCCCACACTCCCCCGGTCAATGGTGTCCCGCTTTGCCAATGTAAAAATCTGGTCACCCTACCTAAGCCTAACATATAAACTTAAAAACTTAAAATTAAACTTTTCCTTTTCCTTAATAAAACAACATTTGCCCTATTTATGACGATATTTCACACAGCTCAGATTTCTGTAGACCAATTGTCTAATAGTGATAATGACGTTTGTTTTCTTTCTATTATGTCACAGCAGCAATGGATAATACTAATTAAATTTCAATGTCACTGAAAGAAAATGCCATAGTTAGTCATCTAACAACAGTCGACTTTGTACCTAAAATTATTGCTCAGAGGTAGCATAAATAGCCTATGAAGTCTAATGACTAAACAGGGATAACGATACACCTACTTAAAAGAACATTCCGCAGTCAGGGTCATGGAATTGGTTTGGCCTTCTTAAAGTCCCGACTTGAACCCTAAAGTCTTTTAGTAATGAAAAAAGGTAAAGATACATCCTTCAAACAACGGAAATCAAAGTTCAAGTAAGAACTTTGGAATTGTCGAGAAAAAGAATAATAATCGAAAAACGAACAAAACAGATAAATAAATAGAATTTGTCTTTCTGGTAAATAGTCGGAACAATTTCATTTTGAAACTATATTCATTATTAGCAAATATACATATTGATTCTTATTTATGTATATAGTTATTTGTATTTCTTTATTATTCTAGTCTCTGTTTTACCGGATGTAACTACATGAAAATCTTTTGTTTCAAGTTAATTATATATTTCCTGTGATATGTAATTTTCCCTTTTTGTAACAGCTAACATTTGCTAATTACTGTACTTCACATCCAAATCAGCCTGTCTTCACTTGTACAGCCTTGAACTAGACACACGTAATAACCCATTTTTCCGCCAAATGGTATTAGATATAATGATAGCGTTTCAGAATAGCTCCGAAATCGTTTTTATTCTTTCATCAGATCCTATTACGTGGCAGAAAAGTAAAAAAAAATAACTACTATTAATGAAACATAATACATTTCTTCTTCTTCTTCATTAGCAATATTTCGCAGGCTATTTCTTTTTCCTGCTTCGTCAGGCTTTCAAATACATCGAATTTCCTTACAAAACATAATAAAGCTTTCAATAACATAGATTTCAACAACGTAGAACCATTCATGGTAAGGCACCATCATTTATATTGTTCATTACAATAAATTGAATCAAATCATTTCTAAAACAAAGAAGTATCATATACATATTGTTCATTACAATAAAATGAATCAAATCATTTATAAAACAAAGAAGTATCATATACATATTGTTCAATACAATAAATAAGTATGTTTCAATAACAAATTAGTAAATCACTGAAATTTTTTAATGTTTCTACAGTTATGTTTAAATTTTTCTAAAATTATTTGGCTTATCTCTATGCCTTTTTGTTTACTAAAACCTTTAAAATTGTTAATTACACATCTTCTAATATAAACCTTGTCTCTTTGTGGTATATGTTTTTATATATTATTTGAACGATTGGGTCAGGGTTATGCCCTAACGTTATGCAATAGTGGGCCCAATCGGAGATCTTTGTGGTTATTACGAAATAATAATGTATAAAAACATATACGACAAAGAGACAAGGTTTATATTAGAAGCATGCGTAATTAACAATTTTAAATGTTTTAAGAAACAAAAAGGCGTAGAGATAAGCCAAATAATTTTAAAAAAAATTTAAAGAAAACTGTAGAAACATTAAAAAATTTCAGTGATTTACTGATTTGTTATTGAAACATACTTATTTATTGTAATGAACAATCTGTATATGATACTTCTTTGTTTTAGAAATGATTTGATTCATTTTATTGTATGAACAATATGTATATGATGATTCCGTACCATGAAATCTATGTTATTGAAAGCTTTATTACGTTTTGTAAGGAATATTCGATGTATTTGAAATCCTGACGAAATAGGAAAAAGAAATAGCCTGCGAAATATAGCTAATGAAGAAGAAGAAGAAATGTATTATGTTTCATTAATAGTATTTATTACATACATATTATTTTTATATATTGGAATATTAAAAAAATAACTGTTTATAATGTATAGCAATTATTAATAGTAGAATTTAAGCATTCCTGTATGATTCAACTCTATTGAAAATAAATTAATAGTAAATTAAAACACCTCAATTCTGTAAGATGACTTTTTTTTCTTATTATTTGTTTATTCTGATTCGTCAACTCATCTAATTTCAGTTCAAATAAAATATTTCATAGCGATCTAGTTATACTATAACGAACCAGTTTATTTCTATTGTTTTTAACAGTAAAATACTTTCAGCGTTCGTCTCAATAGCTTCTGTGGATTAATAACTTTGAAGAACGTATAAGCAATGAAATTCCTCCATTTCCGCCTCAATAACACTTTGTGAAGAATACTTTTGGTTTATAATTTTGTCAGGCAGTGTAACTTTTAAATTTGATTTTCCTTCTTCATATTCTTTATATTTAATATACGTATATTAGTCTTTTTTTAAAAAAACTTTAATTGTTCTTCGTAAATACAGTAAAACCTCGTTAAGTCGTCACTCAAAAGACAAAAATTTTTGACGATTTAAGTGGAATGACGACTTAGGCGGAGTGGGCATTTTTGAAAAAAAAAAAAACCATTGAAATACAGTATTTTCATGAATTGCTGTAGGATTCGGTGAGAAAAACAAGATTTTGAGAAATCAATTCATGCTAATGAATGAGTGGAAAATAAAAAAAAATAAAAAAAATAAACTTTTTATAGTTATCACATTTTAATTGTTTTAAAAGAAAGGCAATGTCTGTCTTCGAAACGTTCCAGCCAACCATTGCTGCCGCTGAAATGTTCAATGTTCACCGCCTTAGCAATTTCCATGGCTTTTTCTTTGAGAATCACGGCAGAAATCGGCACTTTATGCGATCTGGCATGTTTTAGCCATCGAACTAAAACTTTCTCAATCTCGTCAAACTTCGATTTCCTCATTCTCTTTTTTTTTGTCTTTGCAGTCAGCTTCTTCAATTACTTGTTTCGATGAAAGAATATCGTTCAATGTAGTCCTGGGAAAATGGTGTTCTTTGGCAAAAGCTGTTTTCGAAACATTTCATTTTTCAAAAAGTGGAATTAAGTCTTTTTTTTTTACTTTAAAAAATAACGAGGTAAGTTTTCGTTTTCCTGGCATGTTAAAAACGTAATCCAACCACGAAATTGCAAGAGATAAAATAGCCCTTATAGCGGGGTTTACTCGCTATGAAATGAAGTCACACTCAGGAGCGGTCAAGAAAAACGTCTACACTCGACAGAGTCGCAGCGAGAAGTGTGCTTTGAATTATTAGCAGCGAGATTCCAAGAAACCAAATCATCCGAAGGGGTAGGACAGGAATAAAGTGACAGGCATGGTCTAAAATTCCCCGTAAAGGCTTGGCTTTCTTATAGTGAAGGGGGAGCTGATAAGATAATACGATGGCATGCAAAATGGAGAAGAAAGATGCTTTTGGTCATTTTTGAGGGTGACGAGTTATCCGGAGTAGAATTAAATTTGGTGACGGGTAAAGGAGGATTATTTTACATTATTGTCTATGAGACCTTGTCGGGACCAAAGGAAAACGACGACTTAAACGGAGTGATGACTTATCCGAGTGACGACTTAACGAGGTTTTACTGTAATTATTTTTAGCAATAACAAATTTTTATTTTTTAAATTAATGCATAATTTTTACAGAAATATTTTCTATTATGTCGAGTTCTGGAGTTTTTTAAATGTTCACTTTACATAACAGTCTAATTAATAAAGATTTTTTTTTGTATTTAGCTTGACATTTTTTTTTTACCTGTAGTATTACAGTCGTTGATGAATTACTGATATCAGTGGTTGAAATTTAGTCAGGAAAAGATGATTTTATGGTTGTATTAAATCTTTTAGTTACTGTTCTTTAGACTACAGTTAATAGTGTCTTCATATTGTCATTAAAATTTTCTTTAACTCTTCCTTTAAAATTGCATTCATCGTGGAAAATATCCATCAGTCAGCAAAATTAAGATTAATATGAAAAACTCTTCAACTCAGCACACTAGTATTTAAATGTTTATTTCAATACTGAAGACAAATTTTCAGGAATTGTACACATTCCCTTTATCAAGCCATGAAGCAAAAATTAGAATAAATTAACAAACAAAATTAACATTAAATCTGCTAAGTAATGTAGGCCGGTTTCGTCATAACCTGGTGGTCAATCCGATGGAATTCCATGAAGCAGATGTATCGGAATCTGGGTTCGAATCCCGGCACAGGCATGGATGTTTATTTCATTTTCTTTCCTATGTTCGTCAGCCACTTTCTCTTCTGGTCTGAAAGACTTCTGGAAAACCATCTCAGTACCTGGTAGTAGGTATAAAATGTATCTCCCAAGACAGCTGGTCAGTGTGACCCTTAGTTAATAGGGGAAGCCTTCGTCCAGCAATGGACTGACAAAAAAGATCGTTAATAAAAAAAAGTAATATGGAGATAAAAACTTAACTCAAAAGCTTTGTTTTTAATCTTTTTTCTTTTTTTAAAAAAAAATTGCTAAATATTCTTATTTTGTACTTCACATATTTTAATGAAATTGTGGCAAAAAAAAAAAAAAAGCACTTAAAATACGGTATTATTAAAATACATTAAAAAAATAAAAATAAAAATCGAACAAACTAACTTGTGGACGATCCTAGAATTAAAAAAAAAAAAAGAAATGTTGTTACAGAGGTTCTTTTGTGATAGCAGACATATTGGATGAAATTTAATGATAATTTTTTTTCGCATTGTAGATTTCATATTAAGTCTTTCTTTTTCGCCTTGTTTCCCATTCCTTATGGGGTTATTGATTTCAGTTTGGTTATTTATTGTTCTTCAGTCTCTTCCATGTGTTCATTTTCACAAATCTCTACACTGTGATATGCGAAGATATTTTGATAGAAAAGTGATCATCGATAATAATAATAATAATAATAATAATAATAATAATAAACATTCACTTATTAAGAGCACGGTCCCGTACTACAAGTACATACCACAAAGCGTATTAGAGTCACCCTCATACTATACTGGGACCGCCCCATTCACACAGACAAAACCATACATCACAACAGACCAGACATCACACTTGTTGATAAGGTCAACAAACAGACCTATCTCATTGATATTGCAGTTCCCATCAGCAAGAACATGCAGAAAACTCTTGCTGACAAGATAAGTAAATACACAGACCTAGCACACGAGCTTCAGAAGCAGTGGAGGCAGGATCGAGTGGGTGTTGTACCCATCATCCTGTCCGCTACTGGTCTGGTGCCTCACACATTGCACCACAGCCTCAACACACTGGGACTTCACAAAAATCACTTATGCACAACTGCAGAAGGCTGTGGTACTCAACACTACACGCATAGTTAGGAAATTTATGGACACAAGCACACATCCCTAATCATTCTTGCACACATCTTTACACTTGGCAGTATGTGCTTTGGTCCTTGACCCGCCATATTGTTTTTGCTGGGGAAACCCAAGGTTTGAAACACACAAACATAATAATAATAATAATTTATGGACACAACATCACATCCCTAATCATTCTTGCACACTTCTTTGCATTTGGCAATATGTGCTTTGGTCCTTGACCCGCCATATTGTCTTAGCTGGGGAAACCCATGGTTTGAAACTTTTACGATAATAATATTAAAAGGATTAAACATAAACATCCGTGAAGAAATTTTAATTTGTTTCGGTTATTCTTAGTTTCTATGAATTTAGTAAATACAACAGTTTGAATAGTAACTACAAACCATCTTAACATTAAAAATTGTACTACAATCTGATAAACAAATGCAAATTGCTTCATCAATTTCAGAAACGAATTAAATATTATACAATACAAGCTGAAAGTACCCGACAGTGCCTGGGAAAATTGAAAGTTTTGTTCCCTGCATTTCCTCTCACTATAGCCTCGACTCAAGTTATGGAAAATCAGGTCTTGGGAAGGGTTTCTCTGTATTGGTGCATGCATGTCCATGATTGAAAGGATAGAAAAAAAAAAAGAATGTTTTTTAATCCTTTAAATGAAAAAATTCAAAACTACAAGACACCGTAGGAGGCAATTACTATACAAAATATAGTCTCTATTGGCTATGGAAATGTATGTCTGGTTTGTTCAAATGAAGTTTTTTAATCACTGCAGTTTACGAAGAAACGTATAACTGCTCTGATTTATACAGTATTTCTTCATTTGTTACAGTCTGTTGCAACTGTGTCACACCAGATGGCACTCACCAGCTAATCCATTCCTATTAACACTCACTTGCCAGATCTTGATCTTGGACATCTGCCTACATCACGTGTTCTCATACCTTCTTTGAATTGTAAAGGGTCTAATTATTTTTCTTCACGTTACAAAAGAATGATAGAACTAAATGCTGTTTTGTTACCAATCGCCAAAACGCTACATTCCGTTGTAATAGCCTTCGTAGTTCTGAACTGACAAACAGACAAACTTTTTAAAATATATATATTGAATAAAAAGGATATATTTGAGCAATTCTGAAACATCTGGTGATGAGTGCTTTCTATCTGATAATATCTATTTTATAACGTTAAGTAAAGTTTTGATAATTTTAAAATTAACTTTCATATTAATCCATATTCTTAGATAAGTACCTACAAATGGTACATTGTACGGTTATCTTAAATTATCTTTATTTTAAATGAGGCTTCTTTATAATATTACTATGTAAGTTATATTTTGTAGAAAAAAAAAGTTGCTTTTTTATTTAAACTCCTTTTCTGAAACTACATTTTGAATTTTTTAGGAATTTACTTTAATTCTTAAAGTAACAAAAAAAATCACTTAAAATATACATGTATCTTTAAACACATATTTAAATTTCGCTACACTAAAAAAAAAATATTAACACAACAACTATTGCTTAAGCAATTTAAATTTTTAAATTCTAAAAGTTATCTGCAAATTCTTACAAGATTGGATGACTTCTTATAATTATGAATTCAGTCTACCTTCGTATTTTAAGTTATTTTTATCAGAATAATAGGAAAGTCTGCATTGAAGTATGTGTTTGCATTGAAAGTCTGCATTGAAGTATTAAAATTGAAGCTTTTTGACTGTCGAAAGAGGCTACGTTACTGTTGCTATGACAACATGATTGCAGTTGACAGATGCTTCGTTACAGATCCTACGTCAATCGTCCCATTTCCCAACAGCAGGGAAAAAAAATATATAGTAGTGTTTGAATTAACGAGTTATTAAACATATTCTGGAATGGTTCTACTAACTAATAAGTGTTACTTTCAATTAAAGCAAATGTGTTTTTTACTTTTATATTCATTTTATCTCTCTCTTGTTTTTAATTACTGAAATCCTACAGATCTCGTTCCAAATTATCGTAAAACTTTAACTTAAATGTCGAAACCAAATATATATATTTATATTTACATATTCTTTTTAATTTTATTCCTTTATTTGCAACTTAAGGTAGAATTCTCTTTTAGTGAACTGTAAGCTGTAGACGAAACAACAACAAAAAAATACTTATTTATTTATTTAAATTTTCTTTTGATATGATCGAGTAAATTGTAACATAGTTCATTCCAATTACAAGTCATCGTTTTGTTTTGTTTTGTTTTTAAGACACAAATCTTAACTACATTTGAAAGAACCTTTCAAGATCACTTATAGTGCATCGGTCCCTTCCGTCATTCAGTGCAATAGATCCTTTGCAGCAATTTGCAGTAAAAATTAAAAAAAAAAAAAAGAAAGAAAGTATGTTTTCGCGTCTTGAGCCATCATCTGGGACGGCCGTTTCGTCCTTAATAGGACTCATCAGCCAGATTTTCCCTGAATGATAGGCTCAGAAAAGTGGGAAAGGTTATGATCTCCTCCCGTTCCCGAAAGTAGGATCCTACTACAGAAACAACAATAAAAAGTACATTGTAATCAATAAGGACGAAACGGCCGTCTCAGATTCCCATCGATGATGACTCAGGGCGCGAAACCATACTTACGTGCTTTCTTTATGTATACACTTTTAATGTTAACAATGGATACTTTAACGCTTTCTTTAAGTAATGATAATTAGTTTCATTTGTCTCAAATTGTTATTGTTATCTGCGTACTTTGTAGAATTTATCTTCATTTGAAAACAGTAAATTAAGATAAGAAAGAACTCTGATAAACATTGATACAGAAATATAGGAGTATCCAATACTACATTCTTTTTAATCTTTTCTTTAAGTTAATAAAGTATTCAAGAGTTTACATTGTTAGATAGGATATGTCCTTTATATTCATCAAGAAAATTATCGTAAAATTCATTATGATATTTTAAAAAAATTATCTATTTAAGGAATTTATCGACTAGATCAGTTTTTTTTAAATATTTTTTTTTAAATATAAAATAAAAATATCTTTAAAAAAATATAAATTGTTTATTTCCTGAATGAATTGCCCGATTTTCATTTTTGAAAGAAAAAAAAATGATATTGAAAGAATAAGGAAATTTGAAAATAATTATGTATTAATTTATTCAAAATATGAATTTCACTTTTTTCCACTACTAAATTTTACTTTTATAATTTATTTATGAAGTCTTTAAAATTGAAATTATCAACATAGATTATTTTTTTTTCAGAACCTCCTGTAGCCTCCTCTTTGCATAGTACATGTAATTATCAAAGAAATTTCCTACTATTTGGGCCGAATGTTTGCCAGGCTGTAGAAACCTAACAGCTGTGCAAATATAATCGACTTGTTTCATTTGTGTGGGCGCCATTTGCGTCAAACAAGAAAAAAAAAAAAAAAAATGGTATGTAGCGTTACTTCGAAACGATGAAAGATAAATCGGTTAAAAATGAATAAATAACAATAATAAAAAAGAAAGATTAGTTTATCTAACTTCCTTGTGAATGAAAGACACTTTTAGTACCTCCACGTCTTTGTTTTTACTACAGCTTTAATCCATAAAATAATATTACCTTAATACCACAAACCTATTGAAAAAAAGGAAGAAAATAAATGTCAACAAAATACCTTGAGAAATTCCTGCAAACCAACACAATAATAAGATTTCTTTATGTTTATATTGCAATTTTTTATATTAACCAATTTATTAAACTAGTTTAGTATAGTTTAGTTTTGATAAAAATAATAAAAAAAAAAAACAACATAAAGATAAAATAAATAAATGAAAAAACCTTTCTTAGTCTCTGGCTCTATTTTGTAAGTCCTATTTTGGATTTAGTAGATATGAATTTGTTGACCCAATTTAGTCAATTCACAACATGATCCAAAATACGTATTGTAAATTAATGACTTGTTTATATTTATTTTTTTACGTTTCTTCAGAGTAAGTCATAGTTTTGTAGTTTTGAATCAACAAATGTCAATGATCTAATAAAAATTAACTGAATTCAGTGATAAATCATTTTTCATTTAGCTAAATGTAATTTCACAATAGACATTTAAATCACCGGTCTAAAATCACACCAATAATTCTCGTGGATCTTAAAGCCAAAGAGAAATACAACACACACACACACACAAAATTTAAGGTCCTGACTCAAGCAAATGCAGGCGACTACAAACTTTTTATTTCTTTTACATATTTCTTTTTCCAGTACACCTAAAATTCTGAAAATTTAAGTATGAACTTGTGAAGCATCTGGGATTTATATTTTTTTGTCTTTAATTTTCAAAATATTCTACAATTAATTACATTAAAATTCAAAAACAGTGAATTTTTGGGACGTTTTCGAGGTATTACTCGGCATTTTCAACTTATAAATTTGACGAAAACCTGAAATGAAAAAAAATTGGTTAAATAATGACTTGTATTTAGAATATTTATTATTAGTTGGATAGTTAGTTTTTTAAAAATAAAAATACAAATTTATTTTTGGAAACGAACACCATCAAATGAATTTAGAAAGCCTTTAAAGTAAACGTTTTTTATTATGATTATTTGATAGCATGTATAAAAAAACATTAATCTCAAACGATTTTAAAAAACATAATTTTTTTTTTTTTAATTAACTATTGCACTGATAATAAATATTTTAAACACAAATCATTATTTTACGAATTTTTTTATCATTTCAGGTTTTCGTCCAGTTTTTTTAAGTTAAAATACTGAGTAATATCTCGAAAACCCATATTTAAAAATAATCAAAATTTAACCCATAATTTTATATGCATTGGTAAAGAAATATATAAAAGAAATAAAAGGTTTGCAGTCGCCTGAATTGCTTGAGTCAGGACCCTTAGAATAACTATTTACCTGATGAATCAGGCATCGTATTATATTACAAAGATGAATGTAAACGTAAGATATAATAATAAAATACTTTAATTCAATGTTACTTGTGTGGCTTTTTATCCTCCTTCATTGCTCATTTAAAATACATGTATTGGTGTACTTGTAATTTATAAAGATTTCAGGTCTCATTTCTATAACCTTTGAGGTTGACGATCATTGGTCGAAAGAAAAGTAAACATTTCAAGACTCTAGTTAAATTACAGAAAACGAGTAATCCTTGTTTTTCTTCATTCTGAGTTTTCCAGAATTCCACTGATATTGATTGGTTTTTATAAAATGTTCCTCTGTAGGAAGTATTACTATAGGTTAATCTTCAGTTACGGGTTAGGATGAATGCAAGTGAATTATAAATAGCTTATTTTAAAATATACAGCTTTTATCAAAAAGAAATTGGAAAAAAACTGAATTCGAATGAAGTGAAAAATTAATTTGGAAATATTTAAACCCTGCCTATAACTCCTTGGTTTGGATGGTGGCTTGGTGTTAGGGTTTCAAGATATTTTTTCTTCTTTCTTGGGGACCTGGTTCTCGACTCTTTTAAGACCCAGATTGTCCTTAATAAAAATCTATGTGAAAAGGAACTCGTAAGTCTACGCCTGGCTTGAATTTGAACTGAAGTTTTCATTCAAATCGTCTATTTTATAAAACGAGTTTTTATAATCTTTGGTTTGTTCCATTTAATAGTTTTGATCTGCAGGTCAGTGACCGTAGAAGGCTATTTAAGTGCACTTCTTATCATTAATAGTAGAATAAATATGGCCAAATGGATTTGAACCATCTGCTGTTTAAATACTCAGAGAAAACCGATCATTAATCTTCACTTATGATTGAGTAGCTCACTTCGAAAGAGAATCTAAACAAAACTGAGATAATGGGAAAAAAAACAAATAACTCCTTAAGGCTTTCCCAACTTCATTTACTTGATATCTATCATTAATAATGATAACGTTACGTGGAATAGATCTGATAAGTTTCGTTCTTACAATAAAGCTTTTTCTAGTATATTTTACAGAAACTAATTTTGTAAAATAAGAAAAAAATAAATTGCTTATCTCAAGATTTAGAAATAAAAAATTAGAAATAGAAAAGTTAATCAAAGAGAGAAAAAAGTAAAAATCCACAAAAAAAAAAAGAAAAAAAAAAGAAAAAGACATTACTTGAATCTACCATCCAATAAGATAACTAAGCAGTGGGAATTTATTATTTTGTAAGTTTCCTTGTAAAAAAAGAAGAATTTTTAAAGGAAAGGACAGCTTTGTGTTTCGTTTTTTTTTTAATTCAATTCAGGAGAGAAAATTATACTCTGAGTTGTCAGTTTGTTAGCTATACTTATCTATTACGCGAAGAAGGGACCTTAATAAATTGCAACTACGAGTATTTGCTTTCAGAATTAAATTACCTACAAATTATCTTGTGAACCCAGTAGCCAAGTTTTAAAGGCTCTTGATTGCGGGTCTGATGAGTGGCTCGAATCCTGCGGAGGCCAGGGATTTTTCCATGCTCCATTCTCCTCCAAACGGGTTCTAGGATCCACCCATCCCTCTATAAAATGGGCACCGGGTTCTTTCGGGAGGGTTGAGGGGGGGCGGGCGTTGAGCTGACCACCTAACCTCAACTTAGTCCCGCTGGTCGTTGTGGGATATTTTAACTCAATAAATTAGCTTATTACTTTTTTGTGGTTTTGGGATTTAGTAATACAATAATTATCAAAGAAATTACATTCTGTTAAAATATAAAAATTTTGTAGTTCTGTTAGGAAATACAAAACAAACCTGCGAGGCGGACATTAGAATAGGTTAAATTTAAATTAAAATACAAGAAACCTTAGACAGAAACTGAATGTGTTCACATAAAAATTTAACAAACTGTTCTTTCTTATCTTGGATAATAAGATATATATCATACAGTGGTGCACCGTTTATACGTTTCTCGTTTATACGTTTTTATCATTTATACGTTTTTTTGAATGGTCCCGGCAAAATCCAATGCATATTAACGTTAAATAATTTCATTTATACGTTTTCCTGAAATCGCAAATTTCATTTATATGTTTTTTTCAAGAACTCAAGAAGAGAGAAAATGCGCATTTCAACCTCAGATTCCCACCTGCCGATTATCCATTCTTAGAAAAGGCACGCAGTCTTAGAAAATTGCACTGAAAACCTCTGCCAAGTTTTCAACAAGCTTTGGTGGGTTTTAACACCATGCAAAACTACCCCATTAGCAGTGATTTAAATGATAAAGTTAAGATGGCACTTCTAACTGTGTACAATGAACTTTTTTCTGTGCATTCCAAAAAAGCCCTACAACCTAAAATAACAAAATATTTTGTAAATGCTGAATTAATATGAATAGTAGTATCAGATGCACATTAAATCCGGAATAAAAAGTTATAGTAAAAAATAAATAATAATTAAAAATAAATAATAAAAAGTATTTCATTTTCATGTAATATTTTAATTTACCTCTGACTTTTTATTGTTGGTTATTACGAAATTGTTCGTAACTTTTGTAAATTCCGTTTATACGTTTTTTCATTTATATGTTTGTTTGTTTTTTTCTCAGTCCCTTTTAAAACGTATAAACGGTGCTTCACTGTATATTTTTTTATCGCAACTTAGATAGAAGCAACAATACATCAAAAGACTGACTGACAAAGATTAAACGAAACTAAGCAAACAAAACTAAATATTAATCATTTAATTGATCTGCGAAGCGGCAGATGGCCATAGAAGTGGCGTTGAGGGTTAAGGAAAAGAATGAATATCCCTTATTTGATAACAATTACTATTTCTATATATCTAAATAAGCCTATTTCTTTATATCTAAATAAGCCTATTTCTATGTATCTAAATAAGTCTATTTCTGTATATCTAAATAAGCCTATTTCTGTATATCTAAATAAGCCTATTTCTATATATCTAAATAAGCCTATTTCTATATATCTAAATAAGCCTATTTCTATATATCTAAATAAGCCTATTTCTATATATCTAAATAAGTCTATTTCTATATATCTAAATAAGCCTATTTCTGTATATCTAAATAAGCCTATTTCTATATTTCTAAATAGGTCTATTTTTGTATAGCTAAATACGCCTATTTCTATGTATCTAAATACGCCTATTTCTATGTATCTAAATAAGTCTATTTCTATATATCTAAATAAGTCTATTTCTATATATCTAAATAAGCCTATTTCTATATTTCTAAATAAGTCTATTTTTGTAAAGCTAAATAAGCCTATTTCTATATATCTAAATAAGTCTATTTCTATATATCTAAATAAGCCTATTTCTATATTTCTAAATAAGTCTATTTTTGTAAAGCTAAATAAGCCTATTTCTATATATCTAAATAAGTCTATTTCTATATATCTAAATAAGCCTATTTCTATATTTCTAAATAAGTCTATTTTTGTAAAGCTAAATAAGCCTATTTCTATATATCTAAATAAGTCTATTTCTATATA
>JAFIDM010009631.1:24852140-24873647 GCA_023159025.1 Thereuonema tuberculata | reverse complement strand
TCTAAATAAGCCTATTTCTGTATATCTAAATAAGCCTATTTCTATATTTCTAAATAGGTCTATTTTTGTATAGCTAAATACGCCTATTTCTATGTATCTAAATACGCCTATTTCTATGTATCTAAATTAGCCTATTTCTATATATCTAAATAAGTCTATTTTTATGTAGCTAAATAAGCCTATTTCTATATATCTAAATAAGCCTATTTCTATATATCTAAATAAGCCTATTTCTATATATCTAAATAAGTCTATTTCTATATATCTAAATAAGCTAAGAGGAAGCTAATTTTACAATTTCAAGGTTTTTTTTATTTTTTTTAATTTCTTGGTTTAATACTCATTAAGTTATTAAGTTATCAATGATGGTGAAAATAGATAACAATAAATCAAAATATAATTATCCTAGATCTAATTTCTGAATCATCTTATTATCACAATTAAAGTGTAATTGTGTTTGAGGAATTAATCTTGTAATTTCAACAAAGGCAAGCGTAAGAATCCTGGCATAAAAGAAACAAGTCATTGATGAGAAATATTTCAATGTGAATATTCGAAAGTTGCCACGACAAGTGATAATTTTTTATTTCTTTTTTTGAAATTTTTCGCTTCAAGTTCTAAATTAGTATTTGTAACTTCTTTTAAATTAGATAAAATTACATTAAAAACTTTTTTTTTTCCTTTAAAAGTATTTCGAAATGAATAAAGAATATCCTGTTAGTAGAATTTCTCTTTTCAAGGACAGAGAAAACAACAGAATGTGATTGCAGAATCAAACAGTTCAATGGTTAGTGTATTCTATTCTTATTTCCTTCATAATAGAAATCGCCGGGGAAAAAATTCAATGAAATTATTAGTCTTTAGTGTTTACAGGAAAAAAAAATAGACTTAAAAAAACCATACAATATAAGCCTTCAGTTTTCTTTTTTGAATTATATTATGATGTCATCTTTACGTCAGACTTTTCATCGGTTGACGATTTAAAAGCGAAAAATCACAGGGAAAATAAATCCCTTATGTGGCAACATCCATTTATTAATCAAGAATTATTGTTATGTAATAACGATGTTATTATTTTTCTCTGAACAACAATAGTTACGCCCGTATCCACCTTTGAGGGTAGAAGGAAGGCTCCTGCGATCATCAACCAAAGGGACAAGTTGAGATCAGAAGGCCAAGTTAACTTTGATCCATTGGCTAGAGGCTAATTCAGGAACCCACCGGCAGGAAAAATAACCACAGAAAAATTTCCTAGACCTCCACCATGGATTAAACCAGCTCCTCAAAGCCGCAATAGTTCATATACATATATACAAATATACATTCGTACATAAAGAATATAATTCTAGAAAATACTATTTGGAGTAGCGGCGAGCGTAGGACCGGCCTTCAAACTTCTACTTCGTCCCGTAAGTTAATGATTGTAAGAGCCTTTGCCTCCTGTGCTGCTTAATCTCATAGGAGTAGTAGAAAATTATTCCTACATTTTAAAAGGAAGAATGCGATTACAAAATATATAAACGAATAAAAAAACCACCATCACCACATGTTCTTTCAAAGCGGAATGATCAAACACTTGAGTTGACATTGAGAAGCTTCACAATAAAAAAAATATTGTCATTTTTTTTAAGGGTTCTGACCCTGTTCGTTATCGCTCTACTGTGGAGTCTCCACCTGTTTCGCTAGTTACGAAATCTTTTAAAATCTTCCTCTACAAAGAATATATCTAAAAAAAGAAAAATTTTGAATACAAACGAAACCAAATAATAACAAAAATAAAATAAAATAAGACACAATCTTTGTAATAAGTTTTCCATTCAATTATTCTTTTGTTGAAAGTATTACCCCCTTTGTTTTAACGAAACTTAATTAATACGTAAGATATAACACAGACATGAGCATATTTAAAAGAACAATCATGAGCATATTTAAAAGAACAATCATGAGCATATTTAAAAGAACAAGCGGAGATCGGGCTGATGAGTCCCAAGTAGGACGAAAGGGCCGTTCCCGATTCCTTCCCGATAATCGAACCAGAAAGGCAATTTGGTTAGATTTGTGCTGAAAAATTATTTCTTGTTGTATTTAATTTAATCCATTTTACAGCACGTTAAACTTTATTAAATCATCATTTCAACTTTTTTGTTATTTAGGTTATGTTCAGTTAGTATTATTCATAATTTTAAGAAACCATAATTCTCTCAAATGTTTCAAACGAAATTGACATAAGAAGAGAAGTACAAAGTAGATCTTTATCTTTTGTGAGTTGACAATGATTGAAACAGATGATAGAATAAATATCAAGGAGCCAATATAAGCCCATATGTAAAATTAAATTTACTTAGTATAATAATACAAGAAAAGGAATGGTGTAAGTAAATATACAGTATTTACTTATAAAATAAATAAATAAAAGGACATGTGTCCGATTCCGATTGGGAATCTATTACAGTATTTTGTTACATTATCTTTATAACCGCGAGCTAGAGACTGCGTTGCTTTATAACTGTAAGGACTGCGAGTTAGAGAAGCCTGGATCAGTCGTCGACAGAGATAGGGGATTCTTTCCAGGTTATTTCTCCCATTATTCGGACGGGCCCTAGGGTTCTCCCAGCCCTAGGTAAAATGAGGCCTGGGATTCTTTCCGACAGCATAAAAAGCAGGGAGCATTGGGTTAACATCAGGGGCGTATATAAGGGGGGACCGAGGGGGCCCTGGCCCCTCCCGAAATAATGAAGATATGTCCTCCAACGTTTTTTTTTGGTTGAACAGATAGGTTTCCATCGTTTTTTTTTTTTTTTTTTTGGTTGAACAGATAGGTTTTCATGGTTTTTTTTTGGGGGGTTGAATAGATTTTTTGGCCCGGGCCCCCCCCCCCGAAATAATGAAGGTATGTCCTCCTAACGTTTTTTTTTTGGTTGAACAGATAGGTTTCCATGGGGTGTCTACTTAAAATTACTTAACTTAACCTTATATTAATCTTGCCCCCCCCCCCCCCCCCGAAAATATATTCTATATACGCCACTGCTGGTTAACATTCATTCTCAAGTAGTCCAGATTGTCAGAAAAACGCCGGAGCCTACATCTTCAGTTCACCAAGAGCCAACGAAGATTTGATAAAGGAAACATCCATTTTCATAATTATGTTATTTCCTCATTAATATTGGAACTGAAACTCTGTTAATATAAACTTTTTTGTTTTTTGTTTTTTTACTCACAGTGCAATTAACTTCTTAAATTATGATCTAACTTCATAAATCTCTGTACGTATTTAGTGGCTAATTTATAACGTTTATTACATTATGAAGATATTATATAAAAATATCACAGCTTTTTCATTGCACGATTCCAATCATTCCTTCAATTCAGCAATCGCTGCTTCATAGCAATGAAAAAGCAAGACGGTTGTGCAGGATAAAAAACAATACAGTATATTATTATTTATATTATTAATGATTAATGGTTAATCATCACTAACAGAGACAATTAATTGAGCTTTATTGAAAATATTTATTCTGATCGTTGATTATAAGAAGGATATTGTTCACTTGCCTTAAGGCATTCATTAATTTCTTTTTCCTTCTGATAAAATTCAATTCAATTCTTATTATTTAATTTTCTGTTATAGGAAAGTCTTTCAAACAAGTATCACAATCAATTCACAAGCAATTCAGACGAAAGCGCATTTACGCATTTTGTAAATGAATCGAAACATATTTACGTAACATCAATATAAAAACCGGAAAATGCATAAAATATTGCAATGCAATTCAATTCTATAAATGATAACACCGGAAGCGGAAACGCTTACAAAGGCTATTGCTTGAGAAGATAGAGAAAATTTCGAATCATTATTGTTACTGAAAATCATTTCAATTTTGATGAAAATTCTACAGAGCAAACATTCTATTAAATCTAAAACCCATTTGATAATAACAAGTAGACGTTACGCTGTGTACATCACCAATTTAATAGCCTTTGAACACTGGGAAGATTAGGAGATCTTTCATGTGCCAATAAAATAGCGCTACATACAACGTGGTTTAGACGAACATTAAAATGACGGCTTTTCAGCTCAGAGGACCTGGTTTCAATCGTTGATACACAAAATTACAAGACTCCTGAACACGTATTTCAAGAGACACTTGAAGAAACCCTTGTGTAAAGGTTCTTTTAATCTAAATAGATTTCTATTAACAATTGACCACAAAACTCACTGAAGGATCTCGAGATTTGACGAGAACAAAATGTGATTTATCGATGTTTTTAGGTAGTGCCAACTAATTAAAATTTTTAAGCGGGTGACTTAAATTCCTGATTTTTTTTTTTTTATTTTAATGTTAGTTAGTTCTATTAGGTATCCTTATATAAATGTATACCTATTGTATAGGTATTAATATATATTAATATATTAAATTACATAAACTAATTTAAAAATAAAAATTTATTTTTTATCAATTACATCTGATATTAATTGATTTTTAATATTTTTCACTTTGTCTGTTCCATAATTGTCCCAATTAATTGACTAAACAGTTTATAATTAATTGGACTTTGTAATCTTTGACCGAAGTTATTATTCAGCTTAGAAAGATTAAAGAATCTTAGCCAATTTTTTCTAGTCATTAAACCTTCATTGTAGTTATTTTTAGATCTTTTTACTTGAAAAATACTTTTTAGTATTGTTTTATAGATAAGTGTTTCTTTAATAGTTAAGATCTTCAATTTCTTCCTAATATTTAGTGAAAGAATGTCAGTTATTCAACGACTTCAAACGTGTATTGAAGATGATAATTTCCATTGGAATTAGTATAGCTGCAAGTGACCTTGGTGAAATTAAAAATAATTAATTTTAATTTTTTGCTGAAGGAACTAAGAGCAAACAACGAAATGACACAAATCACGAGTCCATCCGCTGTTAACTAATTGAATATATAAAGCAAATCATATGAAATTAAAAACAATAAATCAAATTTATAATAGTAATTAAGGAAGCAGTGGCGGCTATTCAGGGGAAGTAGGTGAAGTGGCACTTCACCAATTATTTGTAATAAAATAATATTATTTATTTATAATATAACAATTATTATAAAGAAAATTTTTTTTTCCTTATCACGTATGTTGGTTTTAATAGAAACGTTTTTTTGTATTTTGTAAGTCCCGCGCGGTGCGATTCTGACCGACAAAGTGAAGTAGGCCTTGTTTTCGAGTTTCTCTACCTCAGGGGCGGAGTTTCGATCGACAATCGAGGCGATGGTTGCTATGACAACCGTGACGTCACCCGCTGTATGGGTGAAGTTGAAGTAGCAGAGAACCATGTTCTCTTCTCCAGTGGCTTGTTTCGTAGTGCTAAGCTATTTTAAATATGAATTCTGTTTACGATATAGTATGTGTTTTATTAGAAACATCATTTTCACGTTGGAAAGACGAAGATAAGAAGGAAGTTATTATAATATTTTTTATTGTAATATATATTACATATAATATATAATAATATATTTATAATATATGTATTATTATATATTATAATATAATTATTTTCCTACTAGCTCTTCACCTTACTTCACAGTCACGAGCCGGATCTGTAAGGAAGACTAAATCAAAATAAATTGGAAGTAAAAGAAGTATAACAACCAATAGTGTGTAACTTTCTGATCATAGGAGAAAAGGGGGGGATTGCCGTGGAAAAAAAAAAACTGTACTTTACTTATACTACATATACTATACATTTATTAATGTTACGAGCCTCTAAATATCTAAGTTTTAATAAAATTAATATATTATGTATTATCTTGTGAGTTTTTTTTAAGTTGAATTTCTAAATTTTAGTCTATAATTTTGCTAAATAACTAATTATTTGATGTAGAAGCAGGGTTTGAACCTTTAGCCTCCATCTTGCCTATATCTTTGTACTAATTAAGATAAAAATCTATAATTATTCAGTACTTGAGTTAGTGATGAGAAGTAAAGAATTGAGAATAGCAAAAGAAATATTAATAAAAATAAGTAGAATCTATACAGTGAAATTAAATACAGACAATACATTGAACTTGTAAGCGAATCTGTATGTGGTAAATATTGAAACATGACTGGACAAAGATGATTCGAAAATACTGTATAAGAACTTCCTAAGTTTTAAATGAAAGAGCAGTGATTCTCAAACTTTTGGAATGTTGTACCACTTAAATGAAATGCTAAAAATCCATGTACCACCATATTCATATTTTGAAATTTGGACATTGTGTAGCCAAGAGTAGGCGTTAATGGTAAGAGAAGAGGACGAACTGAATAAAATACAGTAAACTCCCGATTATCCGCGGAATTGGGAGGCACGGCATCCACGGATTAGCGAATTCCGCGGATAATCCAAAGTAGGACGAAAATCAATACAAAAATGCTTTTAACATGTTTTATTTACATTAAAACAATAATACAGACAGTTACAGTACATACATTATAAGCAATTATTTTATTTTAAATTATTTATTTATTTTTAAATTTTATTATTACGGGAAGGCTCTCCCGTAATTTAATGTAACCTGCCGGCTTAAGCTCCGCCCATAAGGTCGTTCTTTAAATTGTCGTTTCTTTATAATTGTCGTCACTTACTTTGTTAGCCTCTTTTATTGTTTATCTTATTCTAGATTTAATTTTTTTTAATTCCGGAATTTACTGTGTAGTAAAAAAAATGGAAACAGGAGAGGTCCCGGATAATCGGGAGTTTACTGTATACAATTTCGTCAAAAAAAAAATCGTAATTTGTTTTTCTTAACAAAAAAATAAAAAAAATCATAGCCTTTTTTTGTTACATCTCTGTGTACCACCCTGAAAAACGTAATTTACCGCTAGTGGTAGGTGTGTCACAGTTTGAGAACCGCTGGGCTAGAGGATATTGTCTGGGGAGGAGCAGTGGATAGCAGAACAGCGCTCTTCTAAGTGACTGTTGATTGAAAATAAACAGTAATAAGTGATAAATAGAATAAATTTGCCTATAATAGGATATGATACAATTCACTTAAATTTTGACTGAAATCATTCTTAATATTAAGTCCTTAGAGAAGACCTTGAAATAGAAAAGAATCGAACAGAATAAATTCCGAAATATCTCATGGTTTCCTTGGTGAAAGAGGATTTAGAAGGAAGAATTAGCAGGAATTTCAGATAATCGGATATCAGATAAAGAGATTAGGCGTTAATCCGGCCTCCGAAGAGTCAGCAATTGTAGTGAATTGGTTATTGTCAGATATCTGTGAAAGCTCAGCTAAAATCCTCCATGAATTTTGCTTAGTTAGATTTTGATATTAATAATTGTTTCCATTAAAAATAGGATTTCTTGAAATTTCCAAGTAAAAATTTACAAAGTAAATGAGTTTTTGAAAACTGTAATTGACAGATGTTCAATTAGAAAGATTGAAATCTGGTTAGGATTATTACGTAATCAATATTACGACTCAAATAATTTTATATGACTAATATTGAATTACGTTTATAAGTTAATCTAATAATTTCCTTATATATTATAATAGCAACAATAAAATCTGATGAAAATTAACAACTTTAGAATTAAGTTACGTACAGTAGCATGCCAAAAATCTCCGTACACCTATCAATATTTTAACGTATTATAGGTTCACCCTTAGCTTGAACATACAAGCATCATGATATACTTAGAAATGTAAACCTAATTAAGATCAACCACAGACCCGCAGTCCCACAACTGTGTGTTATTGATAGTTGGCAATAATCAATGACAAACGACCCTCTCTGAATGGAACTAAGATCTGAAATCTCAATGTTGGCACAACTTTACAACTTGTGTTTGCTGTGTGATGTGGGGCTTTATTCCACTGGATTAATGCATTGAATTTTCAATAAGATATTCTACTATATGCAGTAGAACTACTGTTTAATCCCCTAATCACATTTTGAAAGGGTCTTGATTTCCAGCTTTCCCTCAGTGCAATGAGAATGGAATTAGCAGTGGGATTGGATGGATAATAGCATTATTTTGAGTTTGGCGAGGTCAGCTTACTGGTAACAGTTCACCTAAAGACACATAGATCGTGTTTTGACGCCATCTTTTTCTTCAGACAGAATCCTCAGGTAAATATCATAAGAACAAATCATAGGCTTCCTAAATTATGATCAATATTTAAGTTAATAATAGCAGACACACAGAAGCAAGGTAATTTAAATAACTCAATTTGTTATATCGTGTTTATTAGATGTGATGATGGAAATAGCAAAAATAAACAAAATCTTAAATTCATTTTTAATAACAGAAAAATGGACCTTTATTTTTTAATATTCTTATTAATATATTAATTCTGAGTTAGGATTGTCAACGATGTGGCATCAAATTACTAAAAGTATTTATCAATCTCAATGTTTCATTCTTCTTTCCCAAATAACGTTCATTATAAGGTTAGAAAGTAAAAAATTGCATTCAAAATTTATTAGAATTTGCGAATCAATTCTCAAAAATTGCAATTGAAATTTTCGCGTAATATCTCAAAGAAACTAACCAACCAACTGGTGTAATTAAGGCCACTTCTGTCTCGTCGAAAATTCTTATCTTGATTCAAAACAAATATCAGAAAACACTCAATAAATCATTCTCAGATGTTTGGTAATATCGTTTCCTTTTGCGATATTCAAACTTGTAGTGAGACTAATTTTATAAAAAGAGTAATATTAAAGATAATACATTTTTATATTTTAAATATTTAATAATTAAGCTTAAAATAATTTATGCATTTATAAATCTTCTTGTAACTTTTTTTAAATATAAATAAATTGTCGGTTATTTTAAACTTTTTAATATTCATGGCCCTTTTTCTTTTCTTACGGATGTATTTAAATATCTGTTTTAAAACCATAATTAGAGGCAATCGCCCTTGATGAACTTTGTACTATGTCTTTCAATATATAATTCGCAATAACTTTAACATTGAGTGTAACCTCTGTGATGAAATATCTTTAGTAACAAATTATATTTTGTATAAGGAAATGCCTTGAAAAACCTTCCATTTTTGTGGTGATTTTTAACCTTCAAACAACGGAAGGAAGCCTTCAACTGACATTGAAAATACAGCGGAAAAGAGCAACTATTTCAAAAAAAAACAATTCTTGAATAAATGTAATTAACGGTGAAAAAAAAAACAAAAAACTAAAATTAATTTTTTAATAAAAATGGGAATAATAAATTTCTAACTTGATACAAAAATTATGTCAAAGTAAATAATTTAAAGTTAAAAGTTGGAAGAAAATCACTGAAAATAATTAAACCACTGAGACAATGAAAACATATTTTTGCCATATTCTATTACCACGAGGTATAAGAATATGTTGTGGTAAATAAAAAAGAAAAATGAAGTAAATATTATATTTGCATTTATTATCTAAGCCGTCGTTAAGTATATAAAAACTATTCCGAACATTTTTTGGATAGAAAGTAGTAAATCGTGAGTCTTTAAGATTTATGATAAATACATCGAATCTTCATGAAATCTGTTTTAGTTTTCATCCTAAACAATTATGTAAGTATACGGTACTACAAGATGTTCGACTTGTTTGTATATGTGAAATACAGTCGGACCCCTATTTACCGAATTTCGCGATTTAACGAATTTTTCTTTTTCCCCAATTAAAATGAAGGCAAAAACCCCTATTTAACGAATAAGAAACCCCGAGTTAACGAATTATTTCAACAGCCGAAAAAAAAATTTTTTTTTGATAGTTTGGGTAAACATACCTAATGCAGCAGGATATAAATGACGCTGTATTTTCTTCTCTCCATAAAGTCGAAAAAGAACTTTTTCGAGTCAGGAATCAAGGAAATTGTCAAACATTACTCATTACATACTTTAAAATTTCAAATTAACTAGTGCGTAATTATTCGCTGTATTATTAGCTGCTGAATAAAAAATGTACAATTTCTAATTAGGAATATTTTTGTATAGTTGCTTAATAGGGCTGTTCCATAAGGTTAAGTGCAGAAATTTTTTATTTTGGACCCCGATATTACGAATAACCCCCGATTTAACGAATAAAATTTTCGGTCCCGATGAATTCGTTAAATCGGGGTCCGACTCTATGTATATATTAAATCTCAGTTTTTGAAATCCTTCTAGAACTTTTAACGTAGAATCGTCATTGAGGTTTCAAGCGATGGAGCTAGGTCTGAAGTTTATATAAAGCAAATTTGTAAGGATATCAAAATCGGACTGGCCATTGGTCAGTTACGAGCGGAAGATCGCAAACATTACTTGGGCGCGTCACATTTCGCACAACGAGCCAACTTTAATTGTTGGCATAATGAAACGAGAGCCAATTTTCCTTTCAAAGTTTCAAAACCACTTCATGTAATTGTGCAAACCGTAAGTTCAAATTAAATTACCAACTACAAATTCAAAAAATTGAAGACCGGGAGACGAAAACTCCTTCATAAGAATCAGTTAGACTATCACCAAAGAAAGAAATAAGGGGTGGGGTTGTGTCGAGGGAGGGAAAGAATTAAAAGTTCTCCTCAAGCATACGAATGCCATTCAATAAATCCTTGTGAATTGTAATCCAAAATTTAATTCGAAGCTTAAATCACCAGTCGTTTCAAAAATAAAACGAATAAATGCTACAAGAGGACCAAAATCCTCCTACAGTATTTTTATAAATAAAAGGACTGTTTCAGAGTTTAATTAGCTTCAACGCGTAGAAACTAAAGTTCATCCTTTGTGGAACCAACCAATATAAAGAACGAACCATGTTCTGATCATTAAATATCCTTATGTTAAAATATGCCCAAGCTATAGTGAATTATTCCATTTAAACAGCACCGTTTCTTCTATGAAATTACACATAACTGTCCATAAATTATTACAAATAGATTGTAATAATTAACAATGTTTAAAAATTAATTAAAACAAATTTAAATTATAATTAAACAAACACCTGTGTTGGGAATCGAACCTAAGCCAGTGGATTCCACTCGACCAGCTATGTTGGGTTCTAAAGATTGTTACAATTTTTATATTTGAAGTCAATTAAATTTTTTATAGACCTTGACCAGTGTCTACTCAACACTTGGGACATACTTTGTCGTGTTTTCCAGGTCAAATTAGGTCCCTGCCAATTTTTTATTAAAATCCATGTTCCAGCGATGCAATGCTTTCCTTGTAAGAAAGAAAAGTCAAACTAACAAATGATCAAGACAGCAGAATTATTAAGATAAAATTAAATTAGATAAATAAAGAACATAAGAATTATAGAAATACACTGAAGCTCGGTTATAACGCGATCTTTCGGATCCAAGATTTCGAAGATCGCGATATAACTGAACTTTTATTACTACGCGACGTCAAATGTCGTATCTCGCACCCTATTATCGTCCACACGATTCCAAATCGATTTAAAATGGTCATTTCGCGATTACCTACATCATTCAGAGCTATATGAGAGAATTTTATATTTATAAATACATAAAGGATTATCTTTTCAACACTTTGATGGGTTATATTAGCCAAAATCGATTTGGCGCAGCCATCTTGGCATCTTGTACAAACGACGAGTCACGTGGATCGAAACTAGGTATTCATACGCCTATTAGGTTACATGGGCCTCTTAACTGGTTGTCATTGGCAGAAAAATAGATCTTGATATTCATTTTGGTTAAACGTAAAAGTCCACGATTCTGGTATTTTTTTTAGAAAGATATATTGTATTTGACGCATTTTTCGTGACATTAGGGTGGGTATAGAGTCTCAATTACTGTAAATAATAAGGAAACAGGCATATTAATTTACACCTTTGATTTGATTTTAGGCGAAAAAACGGTAAATTTTGCAATTTTACAATTGTACACCTTTTCCAAAATAGAAGGGATCCAAGACCAAATCGCGTTATATCCGAATTCACGATATAAACAACCGCGTTATAACCGAGCTTCAGTGTAAATGAAGTTCAACCCACAAACACATAAAAAAATAGAATGGAACCAAAATTTCGATACAGTATTGGACAAAATAAACAGTAGTGAAACATTCTACATCCCCATGCGTGTCCGAAAGTCACGATCTATTTGAATAGAAATTGTATAGTAATTGGTATTAGGTTTTGAATCAGTCGAGGCAATAATGGTTCTGAGCAAAGAAGAAAAGTTATTTTTAGTCGAATATTACAATCGTTCATATGGTGTAGTATGAAAACATGGACCCAACCTTGCATATGTGAAGTAGCTGTTAAAGCTTATCTTTCGGAAACACGACCCAAGTGACAGCGTGAGTCTTGGTATCATTCAAAAACTCCGACAGACAGGTAATGTGCTGATACAGTGGAAAGGGAGCACGGAATGTCCATGAACCGTAACAATGAACGAGAATCACGGACGTCTCTTGGAACAGATTCTTACCTGTCATACAGCCATGTCATACTTACCTGTCATACGTACAGGCATGAACATTTTCCTTGACGTGTCATTTTAAGATAGAAAATTTGCAGGAACGGTATGAACTGTGTATCGGCCGTAACGGCGAACGTTTAGAACATATCTTTTACATCTTGCCTGGATAATGCTAAGTTAGGGTATTGCTGTACTACGTAACTGATATTAATTACATTTACTGCTGTCACTCTTGATTTCTGTCTTTCACTACTGTTTATTTTGCCTAATACTGTACAACGGAAAAGAAAGAATAAATTATAAAAAAAAGTTTTGTCGAATAAATCGTCATGATGGATACGTCATTAAACTCAGTCTACATTATCCGCGAGAGAAATAGGAAAGAAAAAAAAAAAACTAAAGTAATTAAACCATGCTCCAGGAAAAGAAACAATTTCAACTCACATCACTCGATTAAGGTAGAACGACTAGTTTTTTAGAGAACTTCCAACATAGCATCTTCAACGCGTGGAACTAAATTTCATCCTTGTGAAACCAATCAATATAAAGAAGGAACCGTGATCTGACGATAAAATGTCCTTATGTTAAAATATTGCCAAACAAAGTTTGAATTATTTTGTCTCTTATTTGTTTATTATTATTATGTTAATTTCTATAGTGAAGTTAAAGAAAGTAACCATCTCTCCAATACATTCTCTACAATCAATAATTGTCTTTTCTTTCGTTGAACAGTAGTATCATAGAACATATCCAATCTGGTAAACTAACTTGTATATACACATAGACAATTTTGTGAATAATTTAAATCATTTAAAATATAGTATTGATAACTTCATCTATAGAGTTGCTGACTGAATTGTAAGAAATACCAGCCATTCTATTTCCAATTCATTTCAGAAGACACGATGTTTATTCATTTTAGAGACAGAAATCCGCACCTGATGAATATAACATACGAATCTACATACGAATATAACGTATTTCCTCTAGGATTTCCTGTGGTTGTAAATGTTATTTATAGTTAGGATATGAAAAGCTGTAACGTGATTTACTACAGCAATTATAGAATCATCTATATACACACAAAAAAAATATTTTATTCAACGGAATGACTTTTTCGTATTTTTTAAAATGTAAAATTAATTTGTTGGTTAATTATTTCCTAAATTTCTAGTATTTTAAACATTGGGGTTGTGATTATTCCAGTTTGTTTGATCCCTGGATCTAGATTGCATGTTGCATCTAAGTATAAAGTCAATATTAATCCGGCAAAGAAACTATATTTTCTCTTTAATATGAAACTATTTAATTGATTTGTAGAGTCTTTTTCATATAAATACACATGGAACGTTTAAATAATAAGTTTAAGGATTTGTTAGATCAACCGATGTATTCATAGCAGTTGCTATTTGAGTTACTTTCGAAACAATAAATCATTCAAAACCTTTCTTTCATCTTTTTTTTTCAATATTTTGTAATTCCTATGAGAAAGATTTCAACGTCTGGGCTGTGCTCTCATCAAGTAAGTAGATATTCAACCAAATAAAAATAGGTAAAAATGAATGAATAAATATGAAGGCGGCAGAAATTTGTTTTGGTAATCTATTTTTTGTAAAAATGTAAATCGGGTCAAGCTTTAAGTAAATAGATAAACAAAAATACGTTAAAAAACATATGTTATATTTTTTATGTTTTTCAATTTGAAAATAAATAAATAAACAAATATACTGAGAGGATGGCCTTTGATATAGTCTTGAAATAAATTCTAGGTTGACCGGAGATTATAGTGCAGTGATTTTTACCTTTTTTGATTAAAAATTACAGTAGGCCTATGTAATTAGTTTTTGGGAGACAGACAAAGGCGAGCAGTTTAGCAAAATCACTAGAGTTCGATTGTGTGCGTGATTCGAGAGTTATCGTGTCTAAAGTGTGGACAGACAAGCAGAACTGGCAAATTTTGGCCTCTAATTTTTTACCAAAGTATATAAACTCAATTGAAATCTTCCATTTAATAATCTAAGTCTTCGATTTTAAGCTTCAGTTTCATAAGATATTTCGTTTCATAAAGAAATTTCATTGAATTTCGATGTCTAATATTTTGTAAATCTTTGCTGTTATTCGTATTCTATTTTTTTTCCTCAAAAGAAAAAAAAAGAAAGCAGAGACCAAAACTATCTATTTAGACTAGGGCTTATTTGAGCCTTTTGAATTAAGCAACTGAATCCCATTAGCAATTGGTTTTTAAATTTTCTTTTTTAAATCTGTTACAAAATAGTTTGTAATTAGAATAGTTAAAATTTTGATAAAGTTTTTCTAATCCTTTAATTAAGTTTAATATTACATCATGAGAAACAGCTTCAGTATTTTCAATCGCATCGATACTTGTTATTTCGTCTTTTGCGAATTCGTTACTAGTACATTACTAATTTACTTATAAATAAATGTTATGTTGGACTTAAGTGTTTTAATACAAAAAAAATCATGTATTACAGTCCTTTATTACAATCATCATTGTAATCATCTATTACAGTTTTACATCATCCCTCGGTCCAGTATTACTATCGTTTATTAAAAAAATTGTGTAAAGAAAAGTTCCCACAGACCTGTATCGATACATAACGATAAATCGATGGCGTAATTTTTTAAATAGTAATAAAGCTTCTGAAATATCTTACGAGCTTCAGGTTGGAAAAAAATTGCAAAATTTTCAGGTAATACGTATATTTTTTTTCTTTATATTTGTATAGTAAATTTTATGTAAATTTCGGAAAACAAACTTAACCTCAGGAAATGAGAAGCATTATAATCCCAACAAAATCTAATCTCTACTTGAGATGTCAGTAAATAAAGCAGACATCATACAAAGTCAGAAAATGAGATAAGTTAATTTATACCTTCATTGATAAGATATGAAGGTGTTCTTTTTTTCTCTTTTTTTTTTAATTAATACTTAATATAGTTGTTGCTACTTTCAATTGTGCCTTTATTTTAATATAGAAAAATTTCGAACAAAAAAATTGCAACTATAATCTTGAAAAAAAAAAAAACCACAAGTTTTATAAATCAATGTTTAGTTATTTGATTGTATTAAATCTCTAGAAAAACTGATTTAACTGAAAATTTAAAGTTTTTATTTAAAGATTATAAATTTGTTTCCTTAAGATTTTCGTAACTTTCAAATTAAAAACAGGATAGAGAATAACATTTGTCAGAATAAAAAAAAAAATGAAGAATAAAAATTTTCAAAGAAAATTTCAACTTCCATTTATAATTTCGATCGTATATTGATCGTATTTTTTGAGCTAAATATAGGATTGCAATTTCAAAAATGGAAAAAATTTTGATATAACAGAGAACTTAGAAACAATAATATAGACAAATAATTTTTATTGGCGGTCTTCTTAAAATAACTTCAAAAACCCATTCAGCTTCATCCAAAATAATTATATAAACTTATAAAATAGAACTACGAAAATACCGAAAAGATATTAAAGTATTCAGATATCTGAAATAAATCGAATTGAGGACATCTTTTTAATCATTAAAAAAAAAAACCAGTATTTACTGACATTTGGCTAGTACTGCAAATTTGGAAAAAGATGCTAAATTTTGTTCTTCAGCAAGAATTATGAAAAACTACGGCAACTATTTTATAATAAATGTAAATCCTATATTTATATCACGCTATTTATAATTTAAGAATTTAAAAACTACTTTCCAGAACTGTCTGATTTTATCGACAAATGAATAAAATTAAAATTAACAAAATTTCCTGCATAAACGAAATAAACTGGTTGAACTTTAAGTAATATAATATTTTATGTAATATTTTAAGTTTTATAAATTTAATTTTTTTTCCCGGCCTAAGTTTGCATCACCAACTGTCAAGTTTGACACACTCCAGGTTCAATTAAATATAGGTTATTTGTGAGCACACACGCTAACAAATGCTTTCATAACTCTCTAGCACTATTTCGGGTAAATTAAAAATTTAATTTCAAATTTAGATCTTGATTTCTTTTTTACCTCAAACTTCTCTTAAACTGCGAGAATATCTGGCCATGAAAACAAAGTGATTTTATATTGCTTACCATATCTGGGTTCGGCCACCGCCAGCGCAGGAGACGTATCGTTGGAAGAAAAAGTTAAAATCATTGAAGGTCCGGTATTGGACAGTTGAAAAATAAGCGTAAGCTTTCAATCCACCGAGCATCTTCGCATCCGCACCGATCCGAAGGCGCTCAGGCAGCGAAGAGTCACTCGGCGTTCGGGCCACTGCTCGGCATCGCTGTAACGTGGCAGTGATTGTGATACAAATGAACACAGCTGTGTTGAGTTTCGTTCTATGTCACTAGGGTTTAGCACCAGATGGCGCGACATCCTTCCCAAATACCGATTTCATTCTTTTTTTGAAGTTGTATAATTTTCTGTTTCCTCTTTAATACAAAGTAAAGGAAGTTAATATAATCTTCTATAATACAGAAGATTATATAATACTTGCTTTTAATTCATTATCCGTTAAGAAATTTATTAATACAAATGTAGTTTATATTGCCATTATTATTAATGCATGGATTTATATTGAGATTTTATTAAATATCAAAATATCCTTTTGTTTATGTTAGAGGTTTTACTCGTACTTTTGAAATTTTCCCAATATTATAATTTAATGAAGCAAAGCCAGGTTTCTAAGGCTGCTATTCAAAGATGGTGACATAAGTATTGCAATTATCCTGGCACTATGTTTAGAATTTTGAATAAACAGCTATTATTGGCCCTAGCAGCTTTTTAATGCTACTTGGGATTTTCACAAAAAATAGTAAAAAAGAAACCTTTATAAACCGAAATTTAAAAGATCAACATATTCTAACAAGGAAAGCATTTTATCGCTGGAACAAGGATTTTAATAAAAATTGGCAGGGACCTACTTTTTGACTTGGAAAACACGACAACGTATGTTCCAACTGGTCAAGGTCTATAAAAATTTTAATTGGTTACAAATACAAAAATAATAACAATCTTTAGAACCGAACATAACTGGTCGAGTGGAAGCCACTGGCTCAGGTTCGATTCCAACACAGGTATTTGTTTAATTATAATTTAATTTTGTTTTAATTAATTTTTAATCATTGCTAATTATTACAATCTATTTGTAATGATTTTTGGACAATTACGTGCAATTTTACAGAATAACAATTAATAATAATTAATTAATAATAATTAATTTTGCTGAGTGGACACTGGTCAAGATCTACGGGCAATTAAAAATGTTAATTGAATTCAAATACAAGCAAGGTAGGGATAGCGATTAGTAAATCACAGTGCTTCGCAACGGCTTCTGAGTCACCTTTACTTACTGCGCCGGGGTGGTCTAGAAAATGCTCGTGCGAGTCTGTTTGCGACCCCATGCTATTTTACCCACCCCTATTTATATGGAATAATCATCATTCTTAACTCAAACCTTGTTAATGCACCGAATTCCTAATAATGATAAAAAAAACAACAACTGAAGTTGAGAAACTGTGAAAAGATTTAAAATGGGGAGGAAAAAAAATGAAGAATAAGAAATGTCCATGAGAGGATCGAGCCCACGACCTTCGCGTTATTAGCACGACGCTCTAACCATCTGAACTAACAGGCCACCTACAACTGAGCTAACAGAAGTCATTGCAAAGCATTGTGGGAAATGTGTCCACAGACAGACAAACCGGGGATAAAAGGCGTCTTTCAGAAGCCTAAAACTATAATGTAAAACATTCTACAACCCGTTGCGTGTCCGAAAGTCACGGGTCTATTTGAATAGAAATTGTGTAGTAATTGGTATTAGGTTTTGAATCAGTCGAGGCAATAATGGTTCTGAGCAAAGAAGAAAAGGTATTTTTAGTCGAATATTACAATCGTTCATATGGTGTAGTACGAAAAGATGGACCCAACATTGCATATGTGAAGTTGCTGTTAAAGCTTATGTTTCGGAAACACGACCCAAGTGACAGCGTGAGTCTTGGTATCATCCAAAAATTCCGACAGACTGATAGTGTGCTGATACAGTGGAAAGGGAGCACGGGACGGCCATGAACCGTCTCTTGGAACAGATTCTTACCTGTCCTACAGCCGTGGCATGCAGGCATGAAAATTTTCCTTCACGTGTCATTTTAAGTTAGAAAATTTGCAGGAACGGTATGAACTGTGTATCCGCCGTAAAGGCGAACATTTAGAACATATCTTTTACATCTTGAATGGATAATGCTAAGTTAGGTTATTGCTGTACTATGTAACTGAAATTAATTACATTTACTGCTGTCACTCCTGATTTCTGTCTTTCACTACTGTTTATTTAGCCCAATACTGTCCAACGGAAAAGGAAAGAATAAATTATGTTTACAAAAAAAATTATATTTTGATGAATAAATCGTCATTATGGATACGCCATTCAACTCAGTTTTCATTATCTGCGTGAGACATAGGAAAGAAAAAAAAGAAAAGTAATTAAACCGTGCTCCAGAAAACGACCCAATTTCAACTCACATCACTAGGTTAAGGTAGAACGACTCGTTTTTTAGAAAACTTCCAACATTGCATCTGTATTCTTGTTTTTAACTGAATGGGTTCAACTGTCATCACAACTGTTTGGGAACCACTGATCTAAGTATTTGAAAAACAATCATACAAATGCACCACAAATACTGTTACCTTTATATTTTCAGGGGCAAATGATCTACTTTGCCTTTGTCTGTACTTGATTTTTTTTTACATCCACGTAATATTTGATCCATAAAAAATCGTTGCAATGAATGACTTCCTAACACCGGCCATGTTTGAACCAATCTTACAACATAGCTAAATGAAGAAGGTAAAATAAATGTTTCTCAGTCTGCTTTGAGTTCTACTATCAATCGGTGTGGATGTTCTTCCCAAAGAAGGAAAGCCTTTGACACATCTGTGTAGTATCCATACCGGGTTAAAGAGGAGGTGTTTACACCTCTCTATAGGAAAAACTACTTTGCGAACTCTCAACCAAATTTTCTTAAACATACTATCCTGAGTATGCGGTTTCGATTTTTGAAAAAAAAAAGAAGAAATAGTTCCAATTTCGGCCGCTATCGGTGAATTGTGGCGCTGCTGTCCCTGTAATTAGCATATTGTGACGTAATCGAATAACCTCAGCCTTTGAAAGAAGTTACAAAGCATTTTTAACAAATCCACGACTAGTGCAGTCTTATGAAGCACGTTATTTGTTCAACTCTTCTATCAACGAAATAGCAATGCTTCTGCTGCACTTAAGGTATTTCGGAAGTTAAAAGGATTACGTAGAGGTCCAGTGATGATTACTAATCTTTGGAGCCGTGCTGGCGTGGCCGTGCGGTCTCGGCGGCGGTCTGCCGTGGCGGCCAGTGCGCCAGTACCTGGGTTCGAATCCCGGCAGTGGCATGGCTGTTTCAATTTCCTTTCCTGTGTTGTCCAGCCTCTTCTTCACTTTCTCTTCGGTCTGACGTCATTCCTTAGTGGCGTCCTGGGGAAGGCCACGGGAAACCACCCCAGTATCTTTCCCCTGAAATTCTAGGGAGTCTGCAAGGGGTTCGCCATCTTGGGAACACTAGCGCTCCCTGGAACACGGACGCTTCGGTTACGAAGCTCGCACTTCGGTGCGAACCGGCTCAACAACTAATCTTCGGAAAATGATTTTTTGTTTTGAAGAGACAGGAACTTTTGCTGTAAAACCCGACGAGGTAGCAAGCCAAGTGGACTGCAGAGAACAGACGAAGTTGCAAGTGCACTAGTGGAGCAGGGAATAGCAAATGCACACGGTAGCAGTAGTGCCCGTGCAATATCATGGGAATTGGATATGCGATATAAGACAATGTAGAGATTTCTGAGAAATGTCTTCAGATTTTACCTCTATAATATATCCCACAGTCAACAATTGGCTTCTGGTGATTATGATATGCGGAGAGCATTTGCCTTGACATTCGTTGCTGCCTAATCGTGGATGACCTTGGCGAATACTGTGGAGTGATACTTTTTTCATTTGAATGGTGCTGTAAATTCTATAACTGCCGTGTTTGGTCTGACAGTAATCCACATGTTCATCATCACATCCCATTGCATTCACCAGAGGATAACGGTTTGGTGTGGCTTCACTGCATCCTTCATGATTGGTTCTTACTAATGAAGAAAACTCAACATCGGGGCCAGTGACATGTTCTATGAATCGCTACAGATACGCCAATATGCTCCGGAGCTTTGTAATGTTATCACTTCAACAGAGGAATTGTGATGACACCATGATCTCCATACAAGATGGTGCTCCCCCACACATAACTTTACCTATGAAAGTCTTACTACAGCGAATATTTTGGGACGACAGAGTACGGAAATTAGCAGATTATTTCCCACGGCATTGCCGCTCCGATCACCAGATCCAAACCCCTGTGATTGTTGGTTGTGGGGCTACTTAATTAGCCTCATTTATCAAGACAATCTCCGAACTTAGCTATGTTAAAAAACAGAATTTCGCAACGTGTCAACTCAAAGCATGTAAGTTTGTTCTGCGGTCGAGTGTGTTGTTCAGTGAATGCAATTTGTAGAGCCAGGCGATAGAGGACACACAGAGCCGTATCTGAGATGTTGGTGTGATTCCACATGTGATTGCAGTAAAGTTATTGCACGTAAACTCTTTTTTTGCCGATATTTGTTAGATAAGTTGGGAAATAGCGCCACAATTCACCCTTAGCGGCTGAAATTTGAACTATTTTTATTTCTTTAGAAATCAAAACCTCATACAAAGGACACAGTGTGTAGGAAATTTGGTATCGCGTCGCCCAGTGGGTTTTTCCTACAGAGAAGTCTAAACATGGCTTTAATTTGAATCACCGGGTATATCCGAATAACTTTTGAACCAATGAATGGTGTTCTCGAAACACTATTAGCATGTAGACTCTATAAAAATATATAACTAGATTCAAAAACAAGCAGAAAAAAACGTTAAAAATAAGATTTTTACTTGTAAAAGCTTCCAACTGTTATTGCCTTATTATATAAAGATTATCAAATAGTAATATTGGTAATTCAATAAAAATAAATAATAAAAGGACACATAAACCATTACTGAAACA
>JAFIDM010009631.1:24822704-24852130 GCA_023159025.1 Thereuonema tuberculata | reverse complement strand
CCAAAAAGAGAGACCCTACACCAATATTTAGCCACAGTAAAGTGATGCGGATTTAAAGAGACCCAACTCCTGGTGCTTGAGCCTCTATTGTAATCAGGAAAGCCCTGATACTGAAATGTTATGTTTTGATTTTTTGACAGGCAGTTTGGTGTCGTAGAAAGGATGAAAAGAAAGAAGGAGGAAGTTCAACATTATACAGAAAGGGTGGACATGGTTCGTGAAAAGTTTGATGTTAAAGAGTCAAGTTATATAAGAGATTATAAGAATCACTTTCTTCAATACTTTAATAAGTCTGCAGCAAAGAATGGACAAAGGTTCAAAATTTCAGATTATAAAGTATTTCAGAAGTAAAGTATTTTTATTATGAAAATGTGATTGCAGTTTCACGAACCCTGTCCAATATTTTTTCTGAATATTTTAGGTTGATTAAACCAAATAGTAAACCAGATTTTCCCAATATACCTTTGTATACAAAACCCTGTCCAGTGAAACCTGCTAAGATTAAAGATTTAAATTGTAATAAAACAGTACTTGAGACAAGATGTAATCTCTTAGATAGAAACCTTGTCTGATTCTGAAGGTTGTGAAGATGTTAATTTTTAGGAAATGCAATGTACTCAATGGATTACTTTGGAACAAGATAAATTAATTTGCATTTTTGTTTGAAAATAAAGATAAGAAAACCTTTAAAGCTACTCATTATGGTTTTGTATTACACAAAGTTGCATCAGATAGCTGTGGATTCCAAAATGGACCCAATATTTAACCACTTTGAAAATTTCTTACTGGTGAAATATAATTTGTAGAATCTTGTGATAAACGCCTTGATAAGACAATATGAAGATGTACTTAAGATAAAAAAATCAGATGATCATAAGTACAAGGTGGCCGTAAAATAACTTTCCCTGTTTGAAGGCATCTGCCGCGAAAACTAATGAACAGATTGAAACCAAAATTCAGGTATAGTCTATTGAGGGCATGGGGAGAAGAATTCTGAAAAAAAAAAAAAAACTTAATATCAAAAGTCGCCGATAGGAGAAAATTCGGCGCTGCTGGATATCAATAATGATTGGCCTTGGAACATATTGTGGGGAGATGAGACTCATTTTTATCTGAATGGGCCAGTCAAAACTCAAAACTGCCGAATCTGGGCATGTGAACGTCCCTCAGTGATTCATCAAGTGCCACTGCATTCTCCAAAAGTAACTTTGTGGTGTGGATTCATGGCAGAGTTTATATTAGGACCATACTTTTTTGAGACTATGACTCCTGTAGGTCCTGTTACCTGTACCATTAATGGAGAGAGATATCTGCAAATGCTGCAGACGTTTGTCATTCCAGAATTGCAACAAAGACAATGCTCACACTCGACATGTTATATGCAAGATATAATATTGTTCGTGCAGTACAGAACCTGTTATGCCAGCATTTCGGGAATGAGAGGGTTATAAGTCAATATTTTCCGATGGAATAGCCGCCCCGTTCCCCGACATGATCCCATGTGACTTTTGGTTGTGGGGATACCTGAAATCCATTATATATATTTTTTGGCGTTACAAACCTGCAAAGATAACATACGACGGGCTGTTACAAACCTCCAAACTGACACTTTACGCGCAGCAGTAGAGAACATCATATACACCGGATGCAATATGTTGTATACAAGAAAGGTCAGCACATTGAAAATGTTGCACGTGGTCCAGAGGATCCTAATGATTGATTAATGTCGGTAATGTTGATAACAGATTGTTAACAAACAATTGATGATTAAAGATTGTTGTGTTGTTTCAAAACGTTTTCTGTGAGTCTCAAACTCCATTCATTAATGTACTGTATGTTCATAAACTTTCATAATCCTTTCTGCGTGCGTTCATTGTAATTATTCACCAATTTACTGTACAGTGGCTTGAGAGTACAGTGTCGCCAACGGACGTCTTCTTTTCTATTGGCTAACGCTTCCGCCGCCATGTTTTTTCCAACTGGAGCACAAGTTTCTATAAGCCACAGAAGGGATTTCCTCGTTTTAACTAAGTTTTTTTGACCCATAATTGTTCTACTGCCTTTGATTGTATTTAATGTGAATTTAGAAACACAAAAACATTTTTCTTTCCATTTTGGACCCTAAAAAAATCACCAAAATATACATACATTTTTTCATAAAAACAAGAATTTAAGTTGTTACCAATCCAAAAAAGACAAATCTTTTAATCCTTTTTTTTTTTTGCAAAAATTAAATAAAAAAATATGAGATATAAAATAAAAACCAATTTAAGAAAAAATAAAACAAGCCTTATATTTTGTGAGCAAAGCCTTTTATTTTTTTTATTTTTTTTGTGTCAATCATATTTCTTTTATTTCTTTTATTTCTTTTATTTCTTTATATCCCTTTATTTATTTCAACTATTTCTCCTATTAAAATTCAACAATACCAAAGAGATATTTACTTTATTTTATTGTCTTTATATAACAAATAACTGATAATAACTTATAGTATTTTGTACTGGTGTCAATAAAAGAAATATGAAGGTCACATAAAAAAAAAAATAAAAAAAAAATAAGAGGCTGTGCTCACAACATATAAGGCTCGCTTTACTATTTTCTTAAATTGGTTTTTATTTTAGGCTTAATACTTTTTATTATTATTTTTTTTTTCTCCCGACCTCAACCTAGTCCCGTTGGTCAAGTAACGCCGGGAGCCTTACCTCCCGCGAGCCCTTGGGCCTGCACAGGCCTGTCGTGGCATCCTTAAACTTTAACTATTACGTTTTTTTGGATTTGTAACAACTTAAATTCTTGTTTTTACGAAAAAATATATGTATATTTTAGTGATTTTTTTTAGGGTGCAAAATGGAAAAAAATTATTTTTGTGTTTCTATAATTCACATTAACTACAATCAAAGGCAGCAGAACAATTGTGAGTCAAAAATGTTTAGTTAAAATGTGAAAGTCCTTCTGTGGCTTATATAACTTCGTGTTCATTTGGGAAAAACATGGCGGACGCTGGTGGTTGGCCGCACTGTACTCTCAAGCCACTGTAATTTATTGGTTCCGATAGTGCCAAATTTTCTCTTATCGGCGACTTTTGATACTAATTTTTTTTTGCAGAATTCTTCTCCCCATGCCCTCAATAGACTATATCTGAATTTTGGTTTCATTCTGTTCATTAGTTTTCGCTGCATATATCTCCAAACAGGGAAAGTTAGTTTATGGCCACCTTGTGGTTTTGTAATAACAGCAAGCATTTTTTCAATTTCTCAAAAGTTTTGGTTCATGGACTTGGGCCCTTCTTGGATTCCGGGATTCAAATGTTTTCTTGAAACAATTATTATTAATATCACTGTTTGAGCTAGGCTTCAAAGTGCTTAACAAAAAAAACAAAAAACAAACAACAACAACATATAGTGTGGCTTTCTTTCTTTTTTTTCTTTTTTTGGTAAATCTCATTTGAAGATAATAGTTTAAGAAGATCCAGTAGAAGATTTTTTATAAATATCTATTCTTCAATGGACGTAATTGGAGGAATGTTACAAATCACATGATATCATCTTAAAACCAAAAGATTGGGTGAGAGCAAAAGTTCTACCCGTTTTTATTACCCATAAAGAAGAACAAATAAACGCAAAATGAACAGTACCTATTATTGTGCATAAGCCCCATTGCCTTCTAGGACCTCTTGCCATCTTTCTGGCAGGAGATGAATCCCACGGCGGTAAAATTCCGGCGGTTTCGAGTCAAAAAAGTCTTGAATGGCAGTTTTCACATCATCAAGATCATCAAAAATCAAATCAAATCAAAGATTTTCTGACTGAAGGAATTGTTCAACGCACGAAATAGGTGATAGACAGTTCGTGCCAAATCAGGAGAATAGGGAGGGTGGGGTAAAACCTCCCAACCAAAGCCCAGTAACTTTTGGCGAGTGATGACAGCAGCATGTGGCCTGGCGTTATCGTGATGAAGGATAACAGCGCGACGATTGATGAGACCTGGCCGCTTTGCTACCAAACTTGAATGCAGCCTGTCTAACTGTAGACAGTAGAAGGTAGCATTGATGGTTTGGTTGAGTCGCAGGACCTCCCAGTGAATTATTCCCTACACATCACACCACACACTCAATAGCACCTTCTTGGGATGAAGTTCAGCTTTCGAAGTCGATGCAGGCGGATCAGAAGAGCGACACACAGTCCTACGACGCTTTACGTTACAGTACATAACCCACTTCTCATCTCCTGTCACAATTCGTGTCAAGAATGGGTAATTTTTGTACCGGTAAAGCAAGGAAACACAGGTGGCGATTCGGTCATCCCGTTGATTAGCTGTCAGGTTATGTGGAACCCAACGATCCAACTTTCTCGTAAAACCCAACTTAACCAGCCGTCGCTCGACCGTTGTCCGGTGTACGTTAAAAGGTCTCCGCTAATTCCTGCACGGTTGGGTTCGGGCTGTTCCTTATGGCTTGGTCAATATCGTCCTCTCCAACGTGTGATGGCCGTCCACTCCTAGTATGAACTTGGCAGCTTCTGTCTCCTTCCCTAAATTTACGAAACCATCGACGACATGTGCTTTCGTCTATTGCATCCTCCCCATAAACTTGACAAACATTGCGACATGCAGCGGCTGCCATACCGTTTTTATCGAACTCGTATAACAAACAATGTCTTATAAGCTCCTTCTCGCGTTCCATGTTAGACCCTCTGATATTTTTTTTGAGATGATTAACTTTGTGAGACACGATGCATTTATATGTGAGGCATATTGTCATAGGTTTCCTTCATGTAGGCTGAGTAACCAATTGGTACAGATTGGAAACAAGTTATCATTGTGTAGAAGAACAGCCTTTAGACTTATCTTTGATGACTCTATGAATGGTCTCCATTCATCACTTTTATAGCAATTTTTCAGAGCTGTCATGAGACCTTCAATATCACTGCAAAATACCAAATTATGTTGTTTGGTGAAAAACGGTAGGAGGGTGATTCCACCAAAAGAAGGAAATTTGGCTGTGACAAAAAACTTATAATTTTTTTCCTTTAAAGCAAACCTAGTAACTATTTAGTTATATACTTGTTCCATATAGTACATCTGTTGGCCGAGCTTAATCTATTTCTTATTTTAAATAAAATATATTTTATTTTCGCAAAGTTGCTATTTTTGTCATTCCTGTTACCAAGACCAAATGTTGGGTAATTTTAATGAAAACGCAAAACGAGCAAGAAACAAATTGTTTTATTTGACGTGTTGCAAGGTTACATAAGGTTTCAATAACAAAATAGAACAGTAAAAAAGAGTTTAGAGTAATTTATTTTACAAAATACTTCCATTATTGAGGTCGTATTTAAAAGTTAGAAACAAAAGTTTCCATAAGACAGGCTAATCAATATTGAAAGGTAAAAAAAAAAAAAATCTACATATCTAGTAGTTATTATAGTTGGCAACAATGCTGCCTGTTTATTGTTGCATTCAATAAACAATTAAAAATAATTAAGTAAAGACGCTGTAACAGTAATGACTCTGGTGTAACAGCAATGACTGTAACAGTAATGACTAGATTAAAAGTATATGAAATACTGTTCTTTAGCCTGGGTTCGCAATGATAACTTCCCACAACTTGAGATCCATCTCAACATATCTACTACTGTCAGCATTTCTGCTAGTAATTTTCTTTGGCTCAAGAATTAAACTAATAACGTTACTGTACCCATATCACAGTATGTCATGTCTGAAAGGCTAAACGAATCTGTTATTACCAACTTTATGCATGATTTTAATCTCTACGTCCGTTTCATCAAATGACTGTATAATGCCTGGGTATGGTTCATCATCATAAACTGCAACGCACCACTTTCCAACTAAATCTAAATCACTCGTTTCTACAGGTATGATATCGATTACATCGTCATCAATACGGTCGGTAATCTCATTCGTAGCCAAAGTGAACTTTGTTGCAAAGCAATCCCAGCTGTAATTTTCCTCGTAACAGCAAAAACAACTTACATCTCTATAATTTATTTCAAGTTTTGTGTGTGCTATAATTTGGTGAATCTGCATCGTGCCTGGTACAGTAGGCAGGCCAGTTGGTAGAGCTCTTGTTGCAAATTCAACATCATCTTCTGAAACGTAAAATAGTTCTACTGTTTTTCCGGATGCTTTTAGGTTTTCAAAGAATACTAACGGATGTGAAATAGACATTCCATGTGCCACAAGGGAATGTTCTGTACGCTTCAAAGCTCCCCCGACTCCATCTGGGGCACCTTTACCGTAGCCAGCTTCATAGAAGTTCCATGTGGCGAGCGTGAAACCCTTCTGGAATACTTTTGTGGAAAACAAGAAAAAAATTGCCTTTTTGGCATTATTGCATTGTTGGACAGTCACTAAAAAAAAGGTATAGTGCTAACCATGGGGTATTGGTTTTTTGCGTATTAAAGCACTGGATCCAAGAAAGCCCAAATGGCAGGAGGGTCGTGCTGTGTAGAATCCGAAACTGTACAAAATGTCAACGGCTCTTCTTGGCAAACGTAGAGAACACCTGTGTGCAACGTAACCTGTTTATGGGAACCTCCGAAATGAACACACTGGATTCCAGAATCGTACTTGCATAAGTAATTTTCAGCAAAGTCAATGTGAATAATGCATTCATTTGGACTCAAATTCTGTCTTACTTTACGATGCTCAGAAAACTGATGTCGTATATTTTCGTACATGTTTTCTGAGTTTGGTAAGATTATTTAGAAATTGCTCTAATAAATTCTCTTTTTTTACCATAGTACTTTTCTTTTACTGTAATGTTGAATGATCTTTTTCCCCCTCTGGGGTAGTTTTATCTGTACTTTCACATTTGGTCACCCATCTCCACCAAACCACCTCATCACTGCCATCTGTAAGATGAGTTAGTTTATTGTCTTTACATTCATCACAATCCTCATAACTACATCCTTTGCGTGGTTCTTCACAACAGTTCAAATCGAGAGCTAATTTTTCTACGTCTACTGAATCTATAACTTTTAACTGGTGTAACTTATCAACCTGAAAAAATATATTCTCATGTTTTTTGCACAAGCAAGTTTCTCTATCAGAAGTTCTAAGAGAACTTCTAAATAGACCCAAGAGAGCAAAAGGTAGAGTAGGAAAGGTTAAAATTGTAATTTTCAGCCAAAAACTTTGTGTGTAAGTTCTTTAGGCTATCTGTTAAAAATCGCTTCTGCTTCTTCTTTGATTCTTTTGTTATTGTCTCTTTTTTCCCAGTTGTTACTCGGCTAACCTCATCTCTTACATGAAAGTTAAAAATGTTGTTTTTCATTTCACTAGTCAGTTTGTACACTCTTTTTTTCCTTTCATAATCAATAAAAGTGGATTTTGACTTTTTCCAACGTCTTTTAGAAAATCTAATTTTTTTTCTGTGCAAGTCTATACATTTTATGCTTTTTTAATGATTTTTCCTGTAAGAATCTTCGCTATTACTTGCTTATTCCTCTCTTTTGGACTGTTTGTGTATTTTTCTCTTAAATGGTCCATTATAGTATTATGGAAGAGAAGTTATCTGCGAACTTCTTCTGTGACAGTACAACCAGTCAACATAACATTGGTTTCAGAATTTGGTATATTTTTTAACTCTTGAAAGCATTTTTTTATCCGTGCACACTGCTTTCTGCAGCGTTCGGTTGGTCGTTTTTGATTACTCAGCGTTTCTTTTAGTTTGGCAATCTCTCGGTAACAGGCAGCTCGATTTCTTTTCTTGGCCTTCTTTCCAAACAGTTTTTGTCTGAAATTAGACAAATGAACACGCAACATTAATTAAATACAGACATAAACTTGAACGCCACATGTGCAAATTTTACAATCTATAACTTCCCTAGAAGGTGTCATGGTCGAACACGTGGGTTTTGTCTAAGTTGAAGCCTTTGTTTTACGTTTTTCTCTGCATCTATGCTGAGCCAGTTTCCATATTTTGCGCTGGGATCATTGTGCACGTTTAGATAATTCAGAAATAGGCTTGATTTTGTGACTAGCCTTTTTTTGTTTGTATCTATCCTTTTCCTTTAACAGATACTGAGACCTCCTTTTAGGATCAGCATCACGCCGCACTGTTGGGTATTAGTATTAGAAAGCTGATCGAAACTCAAATTTAATAATTTCAAAATCGGACAATTGAATGGGTGAGTTGAAAAAGGTATATATTCCACAAATGTAAACTTTTGGAAAACTAAAAAAAAAAAACTGTTTTTTAAGAAAACTAATTTTTTTACAAAAAAATTTTCTGTTATCGATTTATACCTTTAAGTGAAGTGAATTCATTGTGATTTGTAAATATATGGATATATAACTTTTTATAGCATAAAACTATGAAAATGTATCTCAGTTTAGTTTGTCAATTTTGTGGAATATGTACCTTTTTCAACTCACTCATTCAATTGTAATGAGTTTTGGGAATAGTACAATAGATGGCCCAGCTAACGGCAGCCATTTGGAGTCTCCATTGATTGACAGCGTCAGTCGGAATATCGTCTTCGTTTACGTTGCACTTTGCAGTTCTCGGCACTTTGAAGAACACCTACCTGTAGTCTACCTGCAAGTCAGTGATAATTTGATTGAGAAGAAGATTTTAATACGGATATTGAAAATGAAGGTATGTAGCGTATTACTAGCTGTATACAGTAACTTACGATACAATTTTTAGGCTTTTGTGATCTATGAAAATTAATGATACAATTTTATTGTGTTTGGTAATTTTTTTTATACAAATTAGTAGATTAGTTATGTTTCCGAGTTCGTCCGAGTAAAAATTTAAACAGAATGTTAATATAGACTATCTTAGGGAGTAATCTAAAAAGAAAAAAGTAGCGGAAGTTTGGCGTTTTATTTAATATGATTTTGTTTCATATGAGGTGTCACTAAGTGTGGATTTCACTATTATTGAGTGTTTTTTTTTTGTTTTAGGTCACTCGGGGGATATAAAGACGTTTACCAAACAATATTATATGATATTGTGCTTCAATGTCCTATTAAAGAAATTGACAAGAAACTTGAATATTTGGAAGACCATTTGTTTGTAATTACCAAATGTGAACGTCATATCCTGACGCATTTTCGTGTTTAGAAATGATTCACAAATGGGGTTGTGATGGATCACAGCAGAATCAATTCAAACAGAAGTTTGAAAACACAACAGACTCAGATGCAAATATCTTCCAGAGTTCCTTCGTTCCACTGAGATTACAAACTAAAAAGGGCAAAATATTGTGGCAAAATCCAGTGCCATCCTCCCCCGATATTGTAGGTCCATAAGAATCAGGTTCATTCATGAAACAAAGGATGTGACCAAGGATGAAATCAACTATGTAGAAGGTCAAATAAAAGATCTACCAATAAGTAGAGTACCTTTAAAAAGTGGATCTGATCTTGAAGTGGAACACAAACTATTATTTACCATGGTTGATGGGAAAATATGCAATGCTGCTACTAACACAGTAATTACAATGCGGTGCTACTTGTGTGGGCTGACTTCAAAAAGTTTTAATGACTTAACACAGAAGAAAGATGTGAACCCACAATCACTATCATTGTGGATATCCGCCTTTCATGCGAAAATAAGGTTGTTCGAGTCAATCCTTCGCTTGTTATACAAGATTCCAACTGGAAAGTGACAAACAAGATCTGCAGAGGATAAAAAGACTATGGCCGAGACAAAAAAAAAATCAAGAGAAATTCAAACAGAAGATGGATCTTTTAGTAGATATTCCTAAAGCTGGCTATGGAAATGCGAATGATGGAAATTCGGCTAGAAGATTTTTCCAAGACCCTAAATTATCAAGCGAAATTACTGGAGTCGACGAAACCTTAATTTTACAGATTGAAGATTATATTGGAGGCAATATCAAGTGGACATGAGATTGATGTCGCTGAATTTGATAAATATGCATATGAAACAGCTCAGTTGTATATAAGGTTATACAGCTGGCATCCGATGACACCAACCATACATAAAATGTTAGTGCATGGTGCTGAAATTATTTCACATGCCTTGTTACCGATCGGACAACTATCGGAGGAGGCTGCTGAAGCCAGAAACAAGCACTTTCGTACATACAGACTTGGGTTCGCAAGAAAATTTTCCCGAGAGGCTTGCAATAGAGATGTTATACACAGATTATTGTTGAGCTCAGACCCTCTTTTGACAAGTATACGTCCTTTGCCAAGAAAATCAACGAAGCCATTTACCAAAGACACCATCGATCTTCGTCTGCCATCAAACTCTGCAACAACTTCAGCCCAAGGAAGTCCAAAAAGTGTCCATGCAGACGATGAGCCAAATGAGGAGAGCTCGTATAATGAAAAAGCATAATTATTTCCTATGGCATCTTATTATTTTGTAATAAACATCCCATTTTGTGTTAATTCTTGTTTTATTTAAGTTTCCAATAGTAAATAAAGCTTAGGTAACGATTTTACTGACATTTTAATAACAAAAGAGTTTTGATCAACATTTGATATCAAATACCCCTATGTGCGCCGTTGCCGATACAATAACCATAGTTTTCCTAAAATACGTAGTTAATATTAGTTATGTTTACCTACTTAAACTTTTAAATTACTTTAACTACCTTAATTAAAATATTTAAATTAAATTAAATTACATTAAATTATTCTCATTACAGTTTCAGGAATTGTCATAACTGTTACCAACTGTCATTCCTGTTACTATTCTATAAGTGACAGCAATGACAGTAACAGCACTGACCAAATCACATTGTGTTTGCCAAAAAATCGGTTAGGCCTGTCTACTTCATGCTCATGAACTACAGCCTTAATCCGCACAATTTAACGAATATTTTAATAATCAAAGCAATTCGACAGCTACATAACATTAACTTTAATATAGGTAACAGCAGATGATTGCTGTAAAAGGTACAGTAATTTAAAAGTTAAATTACTTACCAAACAGCGTCTCCACACGGTTGGAGGTACAGTGGCGTACTCTAGTGGCAAAATCTCGCTATAAACTTATGAACAAGGGAACGTCTCCTTGCTAAAACTGCACCAGTAACAGCAATGACATAAATGTGGGACCAATGAACAAAATTTAATGTAAATTAAACTAATAATTATTTTTAATCAAACTCATTGTTATTGTAATTGTAGTTAATTATTGAATGAATAAATTAAAAAATGTACGGAATAATTTTTTTTGTGTGTGTCAACGAAGTGAAAGACTGATGGAGGTGCATCTGTGGGACACGACTTTTAGCAGTTTTTGCAAGAATTTTTAAAATAAATAAATAAAAATAAATTGTAATTAATATTGTATTCGTAAACGGTTTCTTGACTGCATAGCTGTATATGTTCTAGACGTGCCTATTCCGAAAATTGTTAATTTTTATCTAAAATTGTAATTTTAAAAAAACTTGGAAGCCAAGAGTACCGGAATGGCGGAATGACGCAGGAATGGAGTGTGGCGTTCACGGAACACACTGTCAGTTACCGATTGGTCAAGACAATTCCACTGCTGCAATCTAGATGCCAACAGTTCTGCTTTACCTTTAGACAATTCCAAATCTCTTACCAGATCATTCAACTCACACTGTTTTACTTTGTGTTGCTGTGTAGACTCCTCATTACACTGGAAATCAGGATCTTTCGATATACTCGGTTTAGAAGGTGATGGAGTAGCATTAGAGTCACTGCTGTCCTCGTCACTAAATGTATAAGAATTAGGTGAGATGGAACAGGTAGTCCATCTCCATGAGGCACTGGACGCATAGCTGATCTTATGTAATGATACGGCAATGCTGACTTTTTCTTCTTTGAAATACAATGTTTTAAGGAAGTTGCCAAGCAAAAATAATAATCATTTACGTGGTTTAATGGTTCTGTCCAGATCATCGGAATAGCAAAGCCCATTGACGATGTTTTACGATTCAACCACGAACGAAGACCTGTGGCACAAGATATGCAACATATATGAAGATCTCTCCCCTCCCCCTTCTCTGTTACTGGGCACTGCGGATTAAAATAGGCTTCCAACACTGCATGATGTGAAGTAAGAGGGTTAGAATCGCTATTTTTTTTAATGTATGTGGGATTTCCACGGCAAAATCAGGGCAGGCAAAATGAATTCTTAGCACAAGCTGATTCTGAACCCCCCCCTCCCCATATCCATAAAACTAGAGCTAATCTGAGATTTTGATGGTCATTTTCGTGGTAAGCATGTTCGATTTAGTAAAGATCAAAAGGTTTTGTTCAAGATACATTTTCACTGTTGTCTAGTGTAATACACTATCAGACTTAATGAAGTATTGCTGGAAGGTAAGTATATCTTAATATATAAAAATGAATGTTTCTTTGTTTGTTTGTCCTGTATGCGTTCCTATACCATTCATCAGATTGCGATGAAACTTTGCTGGATTGTTGTGCGCACGCCGCGAAGGTTTCTAAATTAGTAGAACCATTTTACAATATCTGGTGCGCGAGACGCTTCAACAACTGAGTGTTTTTCCGGTTTAAACGTTTCCAGTTTCCGGTGCGTCTCGCATTTGCAATGACCATCAACAAAGCACAGAGACAATCGCAACAAGTGTATGGACTAAATTTGGAAAATCCATGCTTTACACATGGACAACTGTATGTGGCCTGCTCACGCGTTGGAAAAACCTTCTGATTTATTCGTGTATGCACCAGACGGCAAAACAAAAAAATATTGTGCATCCAAAAGCACTTCAATAAACAGAATTAAAACACAAACATTTTCTTTCTTTGAGTGGCATTGCAGCGCATACCTGGTACAGCTAGTGTATATATACAGTAAACTCCCGATTATCCGCGGAATTGGGTGGCGCGGCCACCGTGGATAAGCGAATTCCGCAAATAATCCGAAATAGGACGAAAAAGGACGAAAATCAATACAAAAATGCTTTGTGCATGTTTTATTTACATTAAGATGGCAATACATAGAGTTACAGTACATTCATTATAAACAATTACATTAATTTATTTTACTTTATGGGGGGAGACGTTACCCTCTCCATGTTCAACTACAACTAATACCTCAAGCGTCAGATGTCAAGTTTTGTTTCAAATAACACTCACCTTTCGAATTAGCGTACTTGAATGAAAGAATGTAAAACAAATTTAAAAAATAATAAAAAAAAATTCAAGTTGGTGTCTTATTTCACAAGTCAGCTGTCTGTAGAAGGGGAAGGCTCTACCGTAATTTAGTGTAACCTGCCGGCCTAAGCTCCGCCCACCAGGTCGTTCTTTAAATTTATTGTCTGTGATTGTCTTCACTTACTTTGTTAGCCTCTTTTATTGTTTACCTTATTCTAGAATTTTTTTTTAATTCCGTAATTTATTGTACAGTAAAAAAAAAATGGAAACAGGAGAGGTCCGCGGATAATCGGGACTTTACTGTATATGTTTACCAAACAAGCTTTTAGTCTTCTGATCTAGATCAGCAGACTAATATTCCTGCTTTGTCTGTCAGTCTGTGAATAAGTATCATTAAAATCTCATTAAATTATCATTAAAAACTTATTAAATTTTAATGATTAAATTGTTATGATTGCACAACAATCATAATAATCGCAACAATTGCGTCTTTTGCATTCGTAATAATCACATTTATAGTGATTGTTGTGATTGTGAAAAGGCGCAATTGTTGCGTTTATTGAAAATAAACATAAGGAAATTAAAGCAATATCAATGATCAGAAGACGTTGCAAAGCATTGTGATTGGTTTACTAATCATTTTCCCTAAAATTATTAATGTCAACAATGGTTATCTTCATTCAATATAGCATACTTAATACAAATAACATGCATACAGACACAAGAAGGAAGACTTTTTAATTTCTTTGAAAATTCTTATCATAAAAATTGTTACAAGTTTCTTTATATTTTAATTAGTAACATATTAATAGTATTAACATTAAATTCATCAGTAATCATTGTAAATATAGATAATCATACATGTTTAAATTATGTTATCTTATTTTAAAGGTAAAACATTAGTTAATTCTCTCTCTTGAGGATAATCCACTTTTAATCTGTGGTTAATAACTGATATGAAAACTAATCCAATTGATTAATGCAGAATTTCTTTCACTTACCTACAATTAATCAAAGGGTTAATTATTATCCTTTGAGTATTAAGTAATAAAAAATAAAACTAAATAAAAAAAAAGAGTTCCAAGGAAGTGGGAAATTAAGAATGAGCTTAATTGCAGATTTGGTATTTCTATTTCCATAAATTATAAATTTTAGTATATATAATATTATAAAGATAGTAATTTCTACAGTTCAATCACAAGTATTTCCAAATATGATTAATTACAAGTTTTCATTACATTGCAGAACTTTACATTAATTTAAATAAATACTACTTCTGTCATAAAACATTAAAAAAAATATATTTTTTAATGCAAACGAATTTTCGAAAGCATATTCCTTGCTGTCTTTTTCAAGTTTGTTTGATAACAATATGTTCTCAAGTGAACTTAAATTACGTATACATAGTCATCAACAATGACAATACTGTAATAGCATCTACAATCATACATTAATATTAAAATAATTGATAATTTACAATTCATTGAATTCATCAATTTTGACAGATTTTTTGTTTCCTTTGAAGCATTTTTTTACCATTTCATTAGCTAATTTTACAAATATACTCTCTACTTCTAAGCCACTACTTTTATTGAAATTTAAGTTCTTAGTATTTCTTATTATGAAGCTCTCCAATATTTTCCTGGTTTTACAATTCTTTTGTAACATTAAAATTTTGACCTCATCTTAAATGTGGCCCGGTCGAGAACAATGATCAGCTACATCAGACTTGTAGGTCTAATTTATTTTTAATACAGTATATGTGTTCTTTTGCTCTTACAAGGGTCGTTCTTTTACTCTTTCCAATATAAATTTTACGGCAATTAAGACATTCTAATTGGTATATTAATCCCATGTTTGTATTTTGACTATTTTCATGTACATTGTGGCATAAAATATTTTTCAATTTGTTCTGATATTCCAATGTCTCATTTGCAAATTTTCTTTAATTCCCAACTGCTGTTGTTTAAGTATGGGACTATTATTCTATTTTTGTTTTATCATATTTCCCTATTTATTTCATTTTAATTTTATTGAAATCATTTATTACTTTGTTTACAAACTTATCTTCTTAATCATTTTTCTTTAATATTTCTTTCATATTTCTTTTTTCCTTTTCAAAATCTAAATTTTGGCTGGCATTTCTGCCTAACCTACAAATGGAATTTCTGCTTAATCTATCTATAATGTAATTATCTATAATATTCTTTTTAATTACAAAGCTATGGCTAGACTTAAAATTTAACATATGGTCGCTCTGGAACTCTTTCCGATGATGTTTAACATATAAATTACTATTAATCTTTTTTATTAGACATAGATCTAAAAAGGCTAATCTTTCATCTTTTTCTTCTTCTAATTTAAATTTTATGTCAACATTCCTTCCATTTATAAAGTTAAAAAAATTTTGAAACTGCCTTTTTGTTCCGTACCATATAACCAATCTATCCTCAGCATATCTATCCTAGTATTCAAAATTAAATTTTGATTCTTTCAATACCTCATTTTCAAAATAAATCATGAAAATATTGCAAAGGCTACCCGATATAGATGAACTTTACATTGTTAATTTATTAGGGTCATATATTTATTTAGATTTAGAAATAAAAGGAATTATAATTTTTTAATAATGCCTCAATGGTCAATTCTACACAAACTTCTTTCTTGTTCAGTTATTTTTTGTGCAACGTCAAAAAACTCAAATATTTTCTAGCCGTTTTCCACCACCATTTCTTATCAAGAACACTATGTTAATGATCATATATGCTGTTCAATACCACATTGACTAGAACATAAACGCTTTGCCAATGTGACTTGTCATATGAAAGTTGGATGTAATTTATTAAGTACAAGGATTTACATAAAAAACTGAAGCACAGCAGTGGTGGGTAGGGAGTCTACACAGGAATTCGAAAAGATATGGCTTTATTTACATGAGTTGTATCAATCTCCACTGTCGGATGAACAATTATACAGTGCACTGCTGTAGGGAACATATTTATTTTGATAATAAGTTTTTTCCTAAACTATTTATCTTGTCTTATTAAGATGAGGTAAATATTAAAGCTTGGCAAAGTGATATTGAAGTTATAGAATTCCTAATGTTATTTAATTTCAGGCTAATCAAAGGGTTCTTAACCAATTGTGCTTTGAAATTAACTTCTTATAGTATTCATTTATTTATTATATACAGTGCTTTTTGTTCTGTAAAAAAGGTTAATGGTACTCTCTCATCCCACCTAGAAAAAAAAAACCATTCATACATAAACTTAGTACCCAACATCACAGCAGTTACAAAATTGGCATCAAAACACTAGTGTTGTCATCTTTACATGATCATTCTTTGCTCTTTATAATAATGATGTTACTGTTGATAAATTTCATATTTCTTTAGCCATAAAAGTTTACCTGTAAGTAGGCTGTACCAGACCGTAGCAGCCGAAGAAAAACACCATACAAGATTCAAAAACACACTATGCCTGTATGCCACACTGTATAGCCTATATGCGAATCTTTGCATGCTAAGTAGCCCTGAATGGTCTGAATTACTTATCTATGTTTATCTGTGTGAATGTTCATAATGTGATTCTTATTTATTGAATTACAATGAGATTAAAAAGATCAATAAAGCAAACTTTTACCTTCATGCAATTAAAAGACTTCTTAGTTATGGGTCAATCAATTATTCTTTGCTCTAAACGAGAGCGACAAAATAATGATTTTTAAGCAAAAAAAAAAAATCGAAAATCTAACTTCCTACGTAGCAGATTTTTAAGATTAATGAATGAAGTTTTAGTTAAGATAACGGGCAGAGCGCTTTTTTAATTTGGAGAGCAATATTTTGCTTTGTTTAGTGAGATTATGGCGGTAATTTGTCCCCTGCGGGACAAAACAAAACAAACAACCTACTTTATTGTATAATATTTCAGATTTTCCCTGTCATTGTCGCATATCCTTACTATCAGCTACTACTATTTAACATATATTTTGTATTTTTAATAGCAATCTGTATTAAAATATTCGCTTTGGGAGTTTGCGAAGTCTGAAGTGACAGGGAAACCAAATGCTCGCGGGGAAACATTGTCCCTTAAGTTACTATAAAAATACTAAAATACAGTAAAACCCCGTTATTACACACCCGCTTATAGCACTATCCCGTTCTTTACGCTCCTTTTATACGGTCCCTGGAATTTTCTATATATCTCTGTATACTTTTACCCTCTTATAACGCTTCAAATCCCGCTTGTAGCGCATTTTTTATATCGGAAATTTTGTATCGAAAAGAAATGTAACATTGTAAAGATTCTTTTCTTTCCCTGGTAGGAGGGAATCTTTGAACCCTTTGATGTGCGGGTCTGTGATACAGTAAGTTAGTGCAAAATGTCGAAGCGGAAATCCTACAAGTGAAAAATTGCAAATTCTTTACGACGAGAATTCTACACTAAGTCAGAAGGATTTCGCAGAATCTCTAGGAATTCCCTCATCCAATCTGAGAACAATAATAAAAAATAAGAATGGAATTACCAATGCAGGGAAGGGGGGTTGCAAACGTAAAAAAGTAAAGTGTGGAAAATATCAAGATGCCGAGGAAATTCTAATTGAATGGATTCATCTGTCCCGTGCATCAGTGCCATTAAGTGGCCCAATCATTCAAAAAAAGGCGCGTGAAATAGCGGGCAGTGCAATAAATCTGCTCCGAAAATATATTAGTGTTGTTCCTAGTGGTGTATCAATTGATGTTAATAGTTATTTGAATCGCATTGAAAATGTCATAATTCATAACAGTAGCGCACACAGATGGCAAACCACAATCAAAGACTTTTTTAATAGGAAATAAGCTCACATTTGCACTATATCTATTGCAGAATCAAGTATCTTTCCTGTAAAACGGTGTTTTAAATGTTTCCCCATCTCATAAATCATTTCCCGTCTATAGCGCTATCCCGCTTATTACGCTTGGAGGTCATGGTCCATGACGTAATAACGGCGTAATAACGGGATTTTACTGTATTCGTAATAAAACTAATTTCGGTACTGTTAAGCTTTTGATCAATGACCTAATAATATTTTGGGGTAAAAATAAAGTCCAATAATTATTTCCAAAAACAATATTTATTAAATTTCTGATCGGGACACATTTACCGTAGTGGCCCGAATATAGCACGACCTCGAATATAACACGACCCCCAATTTTTCGAAATCCTTTCCAAAAAATCAAAAAATCAAAAGAAAATTAAAATGTAGACTACATCCAATTTTTATTTACACTACAATGAATGAATAACCTAAAATTTCATTTATGTGTAGAGTATTATTTGTTCTTTCACCTAGCGGCACGTAGCGGAATTTTCGAATATTATTCTAACGGAAATCCTGAGGAACGCAGAATGAAGTTAGTTGTGTAGTAAAAATTAAAAAAATCGTAAAACTAATCGTAAATTATGATGATTAAATAAATGAGAAACAAAGCTGAACTAGCAGACAGCTGATAAGAGCGCGGCGCGGGAGTTGTATTGCAGGTGGTGTACGTTCAGGCTTTATTTAAAATGCAAGACTGCGAAAATAACGCGAGTACAGCTTTTGAGATTGTATTTTCGGAAAAAAAAACATCGCGCTATATTCGGGCCAATATGGTAGGTACAAAGAATAGTTGATTGACCCTTATATTTATGCAGTGATTTATCTTCATTTACTATCAGTAATTAGGAGAAAAAAATCTACGATTCATAACTATATAATTCTGTTTTTAAGATACAGAATTACATATTTTCTTATTTAAATTCATTTTAAAATCGAGAAGTTTTAAAATTTAGTGTTGATCTTTCTGATCCCATAGTCGACGTGTGCTTGTAGAAAATAATAATTCTAAAATATGAATTTATTTTGTGTAAATTGAATAATAAGAATTAAAAAAATAAGAATTCATATTATTATTCAATTTACACAATAATTTATTATCAGTAATATCACTTCTCTCTCAGGGGATTTGAAGATATAAATTACATTAATTAAATCAATGCTATTTGATTTCAAAGGAAAAAAAAACCAAAAAAATCCCACATGGAAAGAGATTAAAATGAAAGTTGTCAAGGAACACAGATAAGATTACAAACTTCAAATTCAGTTCCTTCTTAATCCCTGGAAAAAGTCACATCAAGACAGATTTAATTGATATCATCATTACTTATCCTGATAAAAGTGAGAATATTAACTCTTATCATCAAATTATTCTTATTAAAGAATGCAAACTATCATATTTTTAATCTTATATTAATCTTATTAACCATCTGTTAATAGATACATTTACGGTATCATTACCTTACTAAATTATTTCAAGCAATTTTACCTTGATTGTATCAATGACACAGGAATTAAGGATATGGTGTACAAACTAAAGGAGGTATTCTTAAGTAAACTATGAAATAGGTAGTTTTCTAAACTAAATAAATGTCACACTTTCTACTTTTTTATAAAAAAAACAAATTCATTTTAAAAATATTTACACTGAATCTAACAGTACATAATGGAATTAACCCCCCCCCTCCCCAAATAATCGTGTTAGATACCTATAGTACATTCTACGTGGAAATTGCCCTTGGTATTCAGGAAAAAATTGAAAAAATTGTCATCTTTCATTAAGTAGCCAATGTATCTTCTAATATTTTTCAAATTGCTTTAGTAAATAGTGGGCCCGGTAGCCAAGTGGTAAGGGCGCTTGGCTGCGGGTTGGAAGTGGCGGCCTCGGCTGATGGCGGGGATTTTTCTACGCTCCTTTCATCTTCAAACGGGTCCTAGGGTCTACCCAGCCCTCTGTAAAATGGGTACCGGGTTTCTTTCCCTGGAGTTAAAGGCGGGCGGGCGTCGGGCTGACCACCAGACCTCAACTTCGTCCCGTTGGTCCTAAATGCTGGGAGCCTGACCTCCTGTGACCCCCAAAAGCCTGTGTAGGCTTATCGTGGGGCACTTTAACTTAACTTTAGTAAATAATAATTATATCTTAGTAAATAGAAATATTTTTTTTCTTCTTAAGTTTTGGTGCGAAACCTGGCCTTTTATACGGATTTCACCTGCTGTAATTAATCATTTGGCAACATTTTAACAACATTATTTCAACATTGAATTTTTTTTCTTATACCAAACAAATAAAAATCTGTAATCAATATTTGACTGTTAATGATATTCTTAGTAATTTTTAACTTTCTTACTGTGCTGATAGCATCTTACAGGAATTTGTCAATTCTAAATTTAAATTTGTTTTAATTGTGATTTCATATCAATTAGCTTAATTACGAAAGTAAATTAACATTAGTGTTAATGGTTTGGCAAATCACAATTATATTTTTAATCTTTTAAAGTATAGGGAGAAATGCACAATTTATTCAATGATTGTTCAATAAGGTTATGAAATAAGTTTTATAATGAACCAAAAAACAAAAAGAAAAGTTTTCATGTAACAAAATGTTGGTAGACTGAGAGATAGAAGTGGTTGTGTAACTATTTTCTATATCTCAATTCCACAAATAAATATACAGGAGTGCTTACTGGGATAATTGCAATACATATAATAACACTGTACAGTTCATTAAAATTAAAAGTCCTCTTAATTGCTGTAATTAAATCTCTCTATTTTTGTATAATTGGATTTGCTATTTAAAGCTTTTTTTTTTTTAAATTATCTCCACAGTCTTGGTTTATGAGATGACTTTTCTTCTGTACTTTTCCTTCAATCCCAGCTGATGCTTATCTTATCTTTTCTTTATCAATCATAAAAATCTGGGTTTCTACTTAAACATTAGTTAATTTTTTGGATAATCATTCTATATGGCTATCTGTATTAATCTCCTCAAAATCATGTTTTGCCACTTGAAAGTTTCATGGCTGAGGATTAGAACAAAATGTCCATCTCATTGATTTTGTTTTTTAAACTCTATACTTCTTATTGCCTTTAACCTTATTATTGTAGTTGCATCAGTTGCAGGATAACTTGATGTTGTAATGCAACCTCTGTATTGTGGGTCAGGTAGCTCAAGTAGTAATATGCTTATCTGCAAGCTAGAGGAGCTGGGTTCCATCCCTGACAAAGGTCAATGATTTTTTTTTCCTGGTCATGTTTCCTTGAGATAGTCTTCTGTCAAATGAATAATGTGTTTCTGTAGGGTTAACGGTGAGTGAGCATCATACCGGCCCTCTGATCGTTTAATTTACGTTTTTTGGTTAAATAACCATTTTGGAAATTTATTTTCCTTGTTTTAAAAAGCCTTTAAGCCCATGAGTTATGGGATAAGGTTTTTCGTTGTTGCTTAGCAGCACAACATTTATTATTGTTGTTTCTTTACTTTCGAGGGTTACTGCCACGTATGACGGTGACTTCCACTTAAGTTTTTGTCGTTCTGGGCTTTTTTATCGGATTGGGCCAACGAGTCCCTTGCAGGATCAAATGGCCGTCCCCAATTCTCTCCCATTATTAACCCAGAAATGGGATTTTTTTTTTAATTCTTGGTGCTGCAATTCTTTGATGTTGCTGCTACTTTCACAGTCATCTTCTTCTTCCTCTTCCTCCACCACTTCTTCTTTGCAGCTGCCTTTGAAGCACGATGATGGTTTCGTGGACGAGGGCAGCACAGTTTCTCGCATTTGAGGAAGAAGCGGCCGCTGCATTTGTCTTTACCAAAGCAGCCTTTGAGGCAAACTTTCTTCAAACACTCTTTTATGACGCATTTCAGATCTTTTTTGGTTTGATGTTTTTATCTTCTGTATCAAGATGAGTAATTTAACTGCATTCATAATCCTTTTATTGGTGCATCTCTTCACAGATACAGTTCTCAATCAATCATCATGAAACAGATCCTATTTTATTTCATCATAAATTAAATTAATTAATTTTAATTCATTAATCTTGAGTTGATGATTACATAGTTACCCATGAATGTTTGTTTCTGGTCTTTAATTTTGACTTTATTCTGGTTAAAATGAAACTGCTCGGCATTACTCTGGCAAGTTTGTATCTTGTTGTTTATTTGTATGTATCAATTGCAATTCCAGTAGCCATTCTTATCATTTTATCCATTCCACCTTCCTAGACTGTAGAGCGGACATGATTTCTCATCATCTCAAATTCTTCTTGTTTTTTCATTAATAATGGAATCAATTTGTTTTTTTGTAATGTGCCCTCCTGGTTTGGGTGTCTTGAATTTTCTTTTATTAATTACCAATATCTGTCTCATTTGAATCCCCTCAGCCAGCCTTTTCCATGATATATTACTGAAAATTTATCTTCATCTTTCTTTCCTTTTCCTTTGCCCTTTATGTCATTCGGTGCAAAAATTATCAGTGCACTTTATCCTTAGATAATTTTGTAATTTTTGGATTCTTCCTCTTCTCATCTTGATGATAAACTTGTTACTTCAACTCCCTCTTCTACACTAAATGGCTGAGTTATTTCACTCGTCACAATTTGCAATGCCACATGTAAATATTAGTGACTATTAAAATTTCTCCTGAAATGATCATTAAAACTTTAAAACTTTAAAAAATGAGTAAATAAATAAATAAAACTAATCTCATTTTCTAAAATTAAAAATTAAAAAAAAAAAAACTTCGGAGGATTTTAATGCATGATGATAAAATTATTTTATACTTTTTTGTTCCTTCACTTTTAAACCATTCAGTCATCTTTCGACATGTTGGAAAGGTTCTTATTTCAGAACTTTTATGATATTTACAATTCTCTTTTGGTCATGTTAGTACCAATCGAGCAGAAACTCAAAATCTCTTGTTCTATAGATTTACCAGAAAATTTTCCAAGCAATTCCACAATATATATCTGGCAACTTCTCCTTGTTGGTTTGTCATTGATTCACTATAGCAGACTGTATCTTCTGGGAAACATTGCTAATCTTTATTTTCTTTTTGTTTGGTAGTTTAGAATGGATATACTATACCATTAAAGGGCACGTGTATCCTTACAATAAAAAGCTGTGACTTATTCTGAGCTACATATGGCCAACTGTAGCTGGTTTTCAGGACTTAGTGTTGAACTCTATCAATACGCCGTAGAATGGTTCTCTGTATACCTTTTTTTCAGGAAAAAAAGGATTAGGATCTTGACAAATAATGGATTCTATCAACTCTTTCTGAATCCTCCAAGCAATTTGTGGAGAAGTTATCTGAAGCATCTTGTGTTTCTTTCCTTCCCAGAGAATCATGCTGTGAACATCCACAGAAAGAGAATTTGACATTTATATATTTTGTTGCTTTTTTGTAAGATGTATTAATGGTGAATGGTAACATTATTGCTTAGTAAGAAATTGTCTTGTTTTTTTTTTCATTCTAGTGTTAAGATGTAAAATTAAAACATTCTGCTTTCAAGATTGTGGGATCTTTCAAGTGGGACACGAAAAATTATGACGGCATCAGATATTACAAAGGAAATCCCATATTTTCTACCAAAATTGTATATTCTACCTATTTTATATTTTTATTTTAGGACTCACTTATAAAATGAAGGAAAAAAATGAACAAGAGTTTTCAAAAAACAATACATGTTCAAATCATATTTTAGTAATTATTTACTTTGCATATTATTTCTCAGTATAAGTCATTAATTATTATATTAAAGCAAATTTTTAAAATATGTTGGCTAACAAATCTAGTGACTGAAAATTTTGGCAAACTTTGTTTAATATAATGAGATCAACCGATTGTCTTTTTCTCACTATTTATAAGAGGTTGGTGTGGGAAAACAGAACAAAAACAACTATTTGTGTTGTGTTGAGTACCATAGTCTTCTGCAGTTGTGCATAATTGTTTTTCTGAAGTCCTAGTGTTCTGAGACTGTGGTGCAATGTTTGAGGGACTAGACCAGTGGCAGACAGGACGATGGGTACAACACATACTCGGTCCTGTCTCCACTGCTCCTGGCGCTCGTGTGCTAAGTCTGTGTATTTACTGATCTTGTCTGCGTGAGTTTTCTGCATGTTCTTGCTGATAGGCACAGCAATATCAATGAGATAGGTCTGTTTGTTGATCTTATCAACAAGTGCGATGTCAGGTCTGTTGTGATGTATGGTTTTGTCTGTGTGAATGGGGCGATCCCAGTACAGCTTATGTGAGGATGACCCTAATACGCTTTGTGGTACGTAATTGTAGTACAGGACTGTGTTCTTAGTAAGTGAGTGTTTGTGTGCTAGCTGTTGATGAACAATCGACGCTACCTGATTGTGTCGGTGGAGGTAATCTGTTTGGGAGAGAAGGGAATAGCCTGATATTATGTGGTCGATCGTCTCATGGGTAGTGTGGCATTTCCTGCATCTGTCGTCATGTGTGTTTGCGTCGTGTAGGATGTGTTTTTTGTAGTTGCATGTTGGTATGACTTGGTCCTGTATTGCGATCGTGAACTCTTCGGTCTCCCCAAACAGCTCGCCACTTGTCAGCCATCTGTTCGACGCTTCCATGTCGACATGAGGTTGGCTGAGTTCGTGGCGATGTCTGCCATGGAGTTCCTTACGAGCCCATGATTCACGCAGCTCCTGTGTGTGGGTGTCGGGAGTGGTGAGTGTTAGAGAAGGGTTTGCGAGGTCCGGGGGTGTGAAGTGTGTGTCAGCCTTGACAATGGCTGAGTGGAGTGAGGAGTGTTGTGCTCTTTGGTGGTAGTGTTCCCTAAGTGTGTGCACTTGTTTTTCGTGTAGGGTGATGAGATTGATGAGTCCTCGGCCTCCCTCCTTGCGGGGAAGAGTCATCCTTTCCGTAGCGGACTTGGGGTGGTGCATGTTGTGTTTCGTGAATGTCGTGCGTGTTGTGCGTTGTAGTGCTTCGAGTTCAGTGTTTGTCCATGAAATAATGCCGAACGAATATGTTAGTGTGGGGACGGCAAAAGTGTTAATGGCTTTAATTTTATTTCTGGCATTGAGTTGTGTTTTGAGGATGTTGTGAACGCGAGCGCAGTATGTTTTCTTGAGTGCATTTTTGATGTTTGCGTTGTCAATGACGCGCGCTTGCTGGAAGCCCAGGTACTTGTAGGTCTCTCCCTCTTCCATGGATTGGATGGCCAACCCATGGTCCCGTTCAAAACCCTCCAAATTCGTAGTCTTCCCGCGTGTTATATGTAGCTTGCGGCATTTGTCGATTCCAAATTCCATCCCAATGTCTTTGGTGAACTGTGTTGTGACTTGTAGTAAATTAGTAAGTTGTGCGTTGTTTGTGGCGTAGAGTTTAATATCATCCATATAGAGTAAGTGTGTGATTTTGTATGGTGTCAGAGTGCCTGAGGTAAGCCTATAACCGTGTTTTGTGTTGTTTAGCATGTGGCTTAATGGATTCAAGGCGAGGCAGAACCAAAGAGGACTCAAGGAATCTCCCTGGAAAATACCTCTCCTTATGGGAATGGGGACTGTAGTGATGGAGGTGTTGGAGGTGCGTAGGTGTAATGTTATGTTCCAACTCTTCATCGTGGCATCCAAGAATGCCGTGATCTTGGGGTGTACTTTGTAGAGTTGAAGAGTGTGCAAAAGCCAGGAATGGGGGACTGAGTCAAATGCCTTCTTGTAGTCGATTTACGCGATGTGTAAGTTCCTACTCTTCGCGCGCGCCTGGCGCAGGATTACAGAGTCAATAAGGAGTTGCTCCTTAAAACCCCGGGGAATTCATACGACAGCCCTTCTGCTGTTCGGAAAGAATGTTATGTGTCTCGATGTGTATGTAAATTTTGTCTGTAAGGCAGGAGGTGAGGAGTTTGTAAAGTGTGGGGAGGCAAGTGATTGGACGGTAATTTGCAGGGTGTGCTGTTTCAGTGTTCTTGCTCTGTAGGTAAGTGACACCCTGTGTGAGGAAAAGAGGCATATGTTCTGGGTGTTGGATTATGTCAGTGAGTGCAACAGCTAGCTTCCCATCATGGGACGTGAACCTCTTGATCCAGAAGTTCTGAACGCCGTCTGCACCAGGAGCCTTCCAATTGTGTGCATGTTTTAGGGGTGTCTGTATGTCTGCGAGAGTAATATCATGGAAGGGCATGAAGGGTAAGTGTTCAGCGAGTTGTTCTTCATCTGTGATCCATGGTGCTTTGTCATTGTGGGGGATGGGGTTGGACCACAGAGACGACCAGTATTCATGTAATGCCTCGCTGGTGGGTGTGTTTGTGTTGGGTGCAGTGGAGGGAGATGAAAGGGATCTGTAGAATTTTTTCTCATTATATTGGAAAGTATTGTTCTGTTGTTTGCGTAGAGTGCACTGTTTGTATCTCTGTAATCTTTTTGCAAGTGCACTGAGTTTTTGTTTTATTGTGTCGAGATGTTCCTGAACCTGGTTATGATGGTTTGAGTGTGAGGGGCGAGTGTTTATATGCTTGAATATCTTCCTGACCTGGGACATAAGTTTCTTTGTTTTGTTTCCTGCACAGTATTGTGTGAGCCTGGCTATGTCTCCTCTAAGGTCGCTGATGCGGCCTTCAAGGCGACGTCTCCAAGGGAGGATTATTCTTGTGACCGTGCAGTGGTAGGTATGTGGTGTTGTTTGATTCCAAGTGCCCGAATGGTTCCCTGTGCCGCGCAGTAGAGTGTTGTATGTATGTCTTCTAATGTTTGGATATTGTCAAGGTGTTGTGGGATAGTGTGTGTGTTGAGATGGTATATGATTTTGGCGAGTTGTTTTGATGTGTGTACTTTGGGGAGTGGAGATCTGAGTGTGGGGTCTGTGCCTGTATATTGTGCTAGTGCGGTATAGAAATTATCATGTGCTGCTTGTTGTATGTCATTAGTTGTATTGTTGGGGAATGTGGACTGAGGGGTAGAGGCTTCTGAGGCTTCTGTGTTTGCCATAAAGGTAATGTCTTCTGGTGGGGTGGGGTGTGGTGTCCTGTGGTTGGATTCAGCGACCTCTTCCCTAATTTGTGTAAGTATGCATGGAGGAATAAGATTGTTTACTACTATAGAACGTCGCTGATCCGCTACTCGCTGTTCGCTAAGCCCTAACGATGGATAACGTGTGGTGAATGCATGGTGTAGTGCCTGTCTGTATCCTGTGAGTTGAGTCCCTAACTGTGTAACAGTGTAGAAGTCGCGCATAAGATCCTGGTTCATCTGTGGTGACCATCGGATGCGCTGGCGTGGTTTCCCAGTCTTGGTGGTCGCCTGCTCTGACACAGACGAAACACTTCCGACTGTTCGGGCTGGATGGTGTTGCCCGGGCATTGTGGTAGCCTTACTACAGGATGGGATGCCACTTTCTCCACCACCACCTGCGGGAGGCTGTAGCATATTTTTCGAACTGAGGCCTCTGCCTAACCCCCAAACGCGGGTGACTTTATCCTGCGCCACACCCGATGCAGCATGATCTATATTAGAACGAGTTCTCATCATGGATGGTTGGACCCTTTAGCCTACCCTAAAGCTAGTGTAGTTCCCGCCCCCACCGCGAGGAGGTAGGGTCCATGGGGGCTTATTATTATTATTATTATTATTATTATTATAATTATATCGAAAAAGTTTTAAACCATGGGTTTCCCCAGCTAAGACAATATGGCGGGTCAAGGACAAAAGCAGATATTGCCAAGTCTAAAAAAAAAAAAAAAAAAAAAAAGTGCAAAAAAGAAAAAGGATGTTTGGTTGTGTCCATAAATTTCCTAACTATGAATTTTGTGTTGGGTACCACATCTTTCTGGAGTTGTGCATAAATGAAGTCCTAGTGTGCTGAGGCTGTGGTGCAATGTGTGAGGCACCAGACCAGTGGCGGACAGGACGATGGGTACAACACGTACTCGGTCCTGCCTCCACTGCTTCTGGAGCTCGTGTCATTAAGACTTACATAAAGAAGTTCATTTTCGATAAATGAATGATGTCAAATTGGCCACAATTTATCTATTGTTAATATGTTTAAGGTTAATCATTTAATTCCACCCATATTGTGATTTTTGTAGAAATAAAGAATGTAGATCAAAGTTCTATACTGAATTCAATATTTTCTGACTATACACTAATGAATAGTAATTTCAGGATATAAGTTCATGAATAAAATTTTTGATGAATAATATATTTTATGTAATTTATTCGAATAATAACGAATAACGTGGTCAGTACTCTATAATTTCAGCTATTCAGTGGTTCGCTAAACCATGTAAATCTTCCAAATACTTTTCGATCCGCTGTAAGATTGAAGCAGTTCATTGTGCCAACCGCAATGAATTGAGTTGAATATTACTGCTATAATAAAAAAATGAATACGAAATATTATAAGGAACTCTTAGAAGCGTCATTTATATAAAGTGAAATCGAAAGTGCCAATCAGACAAACGTCGAGCGCCGTGAGATAATGTAACAGTTTTTATGTAAATATTTTTAGATATCATTTATTTGTATTTATCTGTATATATCTTTATTTTATTCATTTTATCTTTACCGTTATTTATTTTAAATCATTCGTTTTCTATTTCCTAATTATTGATGTTTGGTTTATTTTTAAAATCTTTTCCGTTACAGTCGTTTAATTAATTAATTAATTATTTAATTAATGTAAGTTTGGTATGTTTTGAGTCAATAATGATGTATATTTTTTTATTTAATCTTCCAATGAAATCCAACTTTGTAAAATCTATAAAAAAAAAACCCATATTTTATGTTTAATAAATCAATTCACTTCTGTTCCAAAACTTGACTCCAAATTAATATCCAAAAACTAGAAAATTATTATTCAGATATAACAGGCAATATTATATAGAATTTACAATTTTTCAAGGTATATGTTATTTATATATAAATAATTTCTTTTTGAAAAAAATAAATAAAAGGATAAATAAATAAATACATTCTAGAGAATAAATATGTATTAATATCATAGTATTATGGATAATACTTACAATTAATTACAATGAATTTACAATTTTTATATATAATTTACAATTTTGCAAAATATTTGTTTATATAATAATAATAATAATTTATTATTCTCTTATTGCAACACTTAAGTCCTTTTAGGATCACCAAAAAAAGATCCCGTCAACAGGTGCTTACAGTATATAATCATAAATTAATTAGCTTTGGGAACCGGATTATAGATATTAGGCAATGGTGTGTCCACATGCCTATTAACAAAATCAATAGGGTAGCCATTCGAAACCAAATACTCCCCGATATGCTGAATCTCAGCATTAAGAAATATTTAAAGAACTAGATAATCTGAAGGCTCTATATACGCCATGCTGACGAAGTTACTCTTAAAGAACATAAGACATGTATCCTATCATAGAACATGTATCCTGTAGATACATAGGGGAAACGGGACAACTTCTTAGTAAGTGTTTATTACGACTCCTTGGTCGTCCGCAGTAGGAATGCCAATTGATT
>JAFIDM010009631.1:24795441-24806448 GCA_023159025.1 Thereuonema tuberculata | reverse complement strand
CAACCTCACATAAGCTGTACTGTGATCGCCCCATTCACATTCCAATGAAATGACATTACTCGAATTTTCTATTCTAATTTTCTAGGATGATTTGAGAGACTTAATTTTGATACTTGAATTTATTACTGATTATAATCACTTCAAAATATCAGTAGAGAACGCTTTATAAATTACAGACAGAATTCTTATATGCAATTTCGTTGTTGTGTTTTTTTGTTGTTTTTTAGTTTTAACTTTTAACATCAGATAATTTATGAAACATAGGTTTCATTTCATTCAGAGGTAGTCACTATAAAAATATGTTAAGCTACAAAACATAAGAACTATAAAAAGATGTTATATCTAGAAAAATAAGAACTATAAAAAGATGTTCAAGGCTTTTAATGTAAAAGAATTTACAGCTTAGTTTTTTAATTGTTTACAAATTTTGTATTGTAAAAAAAAATTAAAAATATTAATTATCGACAATACACAATATTAAACTTCAATGAAGTTGGAGAAATTAGAGAATAAATCATTCATTCTTTTATTCGCTTTTCATTTTATTATAAACTTCCAGAATCTGACATTTATAGTTTTGAGAAATTATAATTTGTTTTTCCTATCTTGCCATTATTTGTGATATAATTTCAGGTTTTCATAAATTAGAAATAAATCCATTTAACACCTTACATTAAAATATATATTAATCTACAACCAAATAGATAATCAACCTATTTTGTGGGATTTAACTATTTTTCGAAAGTTCCATTGGTAGGAATTAAAAATTTACCATAAGTCTTCTTAATTCTCCCTCTTCTAGACATTCTATCTATTGAAAAGTCTTCAAATCTTCAAAATAAAACAAAAATAAATGTATAAAACCATACATTTATTGAAATAAATATCTCTTAATTTTCGAAAAGACATGACTTCTTTTCTTTTTCAAAGCCGAAAAAACAACAACAATACGTTACAAACAAGTAGAGGAAAACGATACAGATATGAGACATTCATGAAATTGTATTGTTACAACAATACTTACAATAATACTTAAGGTGAAAATTAAAGAATTAGGAGAATAGCATTTGTAAGTATTGTTGTAACAAAACAATTTCATGAATGTCTCATATCTGCATCGTTTTCCTCTACTTGTTTGTAACGTATTGTTGTTGTTTTTTCGGCTTTGAAAAAGAAAAGAAGTCATGTCTTTTCGAAAATTAAGAGATATTTATTTCAATAAATGTATGGTTTTATACATTTATTTTTGTTTTATTTTGAAGATTTGAAGACTTTTCAAGGAATTAAAAATTTTTTAATTCATTTTTGATTATTTCTTTTATTAACATAGATTTTTCATACTTGGAAATCATCTTCTAAAGCAGCATTTTCCTCAAATTCTTCACTCTGCAAACTCTATCTGACCAATACAAAGACAACATTTGGAAATTTCCATTTAAATTAGAGCGAATGATGTCAATGTTTCAAAATCTCAACTGATGGAATTCTACATGAAATTGCCACAGAGTTGTATTCTTCTATGATTAGATGTCTTTAAAATCGCTATGCAATCAGTGTATGTATTGTTGAATACACAAAACAATCCAAAAAATGCACAGTGTAATAGAATCTCTTTTCAGATAAAGATCAGTTTTGATATTTACTTGAGTTTGTATATTTTTTTATTTCTTTAGTTTTTATCGGATTGTTTACCTGTAAGGATAATTACTACCTTTTACAAACAGGGAATTAAAGAAAAAAAATCCGAATTTCCGGTTTTATTCTTGGATCCTAATGATTCATTCTGCACCTTATGTTTATCTTCTAATTTAAAAATAACTTATGGAAACTAATGACAATTTTAATTCCAATTAACTACCAATGGCGGTGGAGAAGTATTTTATGTTTTGCTCTCATGAAGATCGTTTCCATTTTGTAATATCTGAAGTAATAATTCTGCACAGTATTAGCTATCGTCTCATCAAACATGTTACCATCACTGACTGAATGATGGAAAAAAAACATAAGACGACTCAGACAAAGAAGAACATCGAATAAAACTTCTTATATGTAATAGTTAACGGGAAGCAAAACGAACTCAATGAATATAACTTAAAGCTTTTTTCTGGATTAAAAGTCTGAATGTTCTAGTAGTTTTTGTCAGTTTGAGGAGCTTTTATTTATCTCCTCAATTTGACATCCTCCTTTCTTTCGCTTCATGAACCAATTATAGAGTATTAAAAAAACAGTGAGTTGTATATTAAAAATATAAAGAGTCTGTTCGACCAACACCCACTACGAATCACGAGCCACAGTTTGAGAAACACTTCTAGAGTATTGTTTTTTCAGTAATATTTCTAATCTCAGCTTCGTACTCTGCAGTAAATCATTATTACTAGATTGTATTATTATTTTGCTTTTCCAATGTCCAGTTCTGGCATGGGCAGATAAAGAAGCTGCATTATGAGGTAGGTTTGGATAGAAGAAAGGCTCAGGGGGCGTGTTCTGGATACCATAGAGACCTCGTCCTGTGCTGCCGTTTGCCCAACTCTGTATCTAAATGTTTTGAATCTATTTCTCAACAATAGATCTGAATTTCCTCAGAGAGTGCAGTGTTGGTGTTGCAGGAAAAAGGTCACAAGCTAATTTACCAATAACTTTGGCCTTTTCGTTGCCCTTAATTCCAGAATAGCTTGGCACCCACTGGAAGGCAACAGTCTTACCCCTCAACATTCTTAACAAGCTCCATATTTCAGTGATACCAAACGAGTAATCAGAGGGCAGTTCGGCCGGTATGACTTGGAAAGCACATTTAGAGTCCAGAAGGATACAAACCTTCTTTGCTGAAAGGGTCGTGCAGAAAGCCAAGGTAGCAATTCAGTTTTCATGCTCGAAGAATGCTCACAAGGAATATAATATTTTTACAGTAGAAACCTGCACCTGATGAATATTTACAGTGTTTGTCTTGTGGTAAATATAAACATAGAAAGTTTAGTCAATTTTATATTTATATGATTAGTCTAAAAACCTCCCCATTATTTTTCATTGACCTTGACTTTTGAAACATTGAAACATAACTGCATATGGTAGAACTGTTCGAAACATACTGTTCTAGTTTTATTTTACAAAATGAAACTTCTGGTAATTATAAGAGAATTCTTTTAGCTTTGTGTCGACAGCCTTTGCATAAAAAGACCATCAATAGTTTTTGTGGTGTCTTCAGATCTTAATAATATTACAACCGATTTTAATGTAGAAGTTAAATTGTGAGGGTCAATTTTTTGTTGTTTTTTTGGTTTTGTTTATAAAATCGTTAATGGAAGAAATTGAATAAAAAACAAAATTTTTAAACCAATTCTTAAAATTGCTTCAGTAATCTCACTAATTTTGTTTTTAATCAGTTTATTTTAAAATAACAAATTTACAACTATATTTAGTAACTACATTTAAAAATATGTCATTGAAACTTTTGTTTGCTTCGGGTGAGTGATCAAACTGCTGCTCCAAGACCAAATGAAAATGTTTCCTCCCTTCCACAATAATCCTGCGAGTGCTGTTATGTTGGACCTTCATTAGGAAAAAACAAAAAAGATAGGATTATTTTTCAAGTGAATGTTACAAATAGGCTCGAATGATTAAATCCTAGTTATCTCTGTTTATTGTAGAGGATGAGGGTGGGAGGGATTGACTTAAAAGACAAACAAAACTTTATACAATTCAATATAAATCTACTTTTCAAAGAACATATTCAGCTTTCCTTTTTAATATTGAAATTAATTCATAAAGAAAAACAAAGTGAAATTAGAAGCGTTTATTTCAATTTTCCCCAACTTATTTCCATTTTTGGAATAAATGGAAATTTTCAGAAATAAATAGAAAACTATTCTCAGAACATTAAAGGTTAAATCTACAAATAAAGCAAAAAAAAACATTATTCAAAATAATCCCTAATTTAGAGCCTTGATAAAACAATTTCTGAGCCAATATGAGTGATCCATGAATTATTGAAACCAAACGTCAATCAGGGATACGTTGGGGGATTGGACCATCAGGGATATCAGAAAAGGAATTGACGCATTTTGTTCAAGGGGTTTTAAGTAATCCACGGTCGAGGTGTTACTGGAAACTATCTGGATGCACTCATAGTTGATTTATGACTGATGCATACAGGGAAAGAATTTTTTTACGGTACAATGGATACATTTATATTGGTACGTACTTGCCTTGACCAAAGACGCAACAAATTTCCATTTATCGATGGAAAGAAAACGCTCGTATAATTTTCGGCAATTGGTACGTTGGTCTGTAACATATCTGGGCAGCAGCAAATTTGTGACGTTTAACCAGTGACGTTTGTGATTTGTGACGTTTAACCAGTTGCAGTTTCTAGTGAATTCTGTGTACCGTTCACTGAGAGACGCTCACTTGTCTTGCAACAAACCTTAGTGTTTTCTGATTCTCTTCCGTGACGAGGCGATCATCTTCAGCAATCACCTCCGAAGTTTGAAAAGATGCGGGATTCTGCCTCTAGGGTCCTGGTTGGTCTAACGTTGCCGATGTTTGATTTTTTATTTTCTTATTTAATACGTTGTTCACCCCTCTGTCGAAAACTGGTGCAATCCCCTGGTTTTGCACATGCTTACAATCTCAGAATATATTTTGGATCGGCAATCTCTCAAGTCACGTGAGATACACACCCGCGATTCGTCCCAGGCTTATGAAGGCAGCGTAGAAGCTAACATGCCGTTAATTGATAATTGCACATTGGTTAGAATGCCACCGAAAATAAAACCGATTTTGGGAGGGCTACATTACTGCAATTGGACATGATCAAATATCTATTTCTGATATCAAAGAGAAAAAGGAAATTTTTGCTAAATTGATAACATTAATGATACAATTAATTTTCAATAAAGAAATTTATCCAAATAATTTAAAAATATCAAAAATTGTTCAAATATTCAAAAATAATGCTTTTAATGATTGTAAAAATTATAGACCTATTGCTGTGTCATCAACTATAAATAAAATAATAGAAAAATTTTTTACTAGGAAATTACAAGAATTTTTAAAAATATTTAATGTAATTAATAAAAATCAATATGCTTATCAACAAAATAAAAGTACAACTAAATTATTAGAAAAATTTTGTGGGCATATTAATACAAATTTAAATAAAAATCATTTTGTACTATTAATAACTATTGACTTGAGTAAAACTTTTGATCTGATAGATCATAATTTGCTATTGATTAAATTGAAAAAATATGGAATAAGAGGTAAAATATTTAATATTATGAAAAATTATTTAGAAAATAGAAAGATTTTTGTGCAAATAAATAAAATATTAAGTAAAAGGAAAACAATTAATATTGGAGTGCCACAAGGATCCAATTTAGAGCCAATTTTATTTATAATTTTTTTAAATGATCTTTTTTATGTTTTAAAAGATTGTTATATATATGTATATGCTGATGATTTAATAATATATACATCAGGTTTAAATTTGGAGATTGTGAATAAAACTTTACAGGATAATTTTTATATTTTACAAAAATGGCTTCGTGATAATAAACTTGTTCTTAATAATGAAAAAACAAAAGGAATATTAATAAAACTCAAAAAGAAAATAGTCGATTAAGAAAATTATATTCATAATATATTCGCATGATTGTTTACATGGAAATAGTACAAAATGTACTTCTTGTACTGAAGTTGATATAATAAATAATTTTAAATATTTAGGTGTAATTATAAATGATTTTTTTACATGGGATAACTACATAAATATTTTATATAAAAAATTAAATGTAACCATAATAAAATATATAAAAAATATTCTTCCACTTAATATAAAATTTTAATTTATTTTACAATTTTTGATTCTTTACTAAATTATGGAGATAATATATTGGCAAATGTAGGAAATATATATTTGGAAAATTTAAAAAATTTACAAACCAAAGTTTTAAAGTTGATATTTCCTAAAAACATTTAGAATAATATTAATAAAATGAAACAAATATTACTAAAATATAATATATTATATCCTAAACAAAAATTTATATATAATACAATAATAAAGAATTTTTATAGTGTTGTTAAATTAAAAGATGAAAGTATAAAAGAAAATTATAATTTGAGAAATAAAAATAGAATAAAACTTGATTTTCCTTATATCTATAATGAATTGGAATGTATTTAAAGATTGTAAAAGAATTTCCATTGTAAAAAATAATGTAAAAAGTTGGATATTAGATTATATTAATTAATAATTTGTTAATTTTTTGTTGTGCTAAATTGTTTTTCGTTGATATTTTTGTTTCAAATTGTTTGAGGATAAGTTGATTTTGTAATTTTTATAAAATTTATTTAAAATGTAATTTTTCAATATAATTATTATGTATTACAATAAATATAGCACCTGTTGATAGGAATTTAAATTCCTAACGGGACTGAAATGTAATTTAAAATAACTAAGAAATAAAAAAAAAAATTATTATTATTATTATTATTATTATTACTAAAACATAATATACTTAATCCAAAACAAAAAATTTTATATAATGTAATAATAAATAATTTCTTTAATATAATTAATAAAAGAGATGACAACAAAAGATTACATAATATGAGCTACTGCAATAGAATCAAACTTGACTACCCTTGTATTAATAATGAATATGGTGAAAGAAATGTAAAATATATAATAGAAAAAACTCTAAACAATATGAATGGGATTCTTACTAAAGATTATAAAAAAAATATCACTAGTAAAAAAAGAGATAAAAAGATGGATTGTGGACAATGTTGATTAATAATGGAAAAAAGAAGTAATAAATAAAAAAAAAGGGAGTGAAAAATATAAAGAATGTTTGAAATTGTTTGATTGACAGGTTTAACTAAATTTCTGTGTTCTATTTTGATGGAAAATGTTGTTTGAGTGAATTATTATTGTGAAAAAAAAAAAAAAAAATGAAAGGAAATTGAAATTGTTTGAATTTAAAGGAATGACTATTTTTTTTTTTTTTCAGTATTTTAACTTTGAATGACTTATGTAATTGTTAAAAAGATATTGTAGTAAAACCCACAGCACCCTTTGATAGGGATTTTTTCTTTAATTCCTAATGGGACTGAATTATGTAATTTAAGTGAATAATAAAAAAAAATAATATTACTATTATTATTATACACATTTTGAAACGCAGTCAAAAATTCGCTGACTGGAGCCTTCAGTTGATACAAGTTTCAGCCAGAAACCTAAGTATCAACCAGGTATCTGCGCAATATATATGATGTTCCAAGGAGCGCAGTTTTCTGAAGTTCTGATGTTGTTATTTCAGACAACTGTAATTGGTTCAAATACTTGGTAAAATTTTTTGAGATTGTTCCAAGTGTATTGTTCTATTATTATTATTATTATTATTATTATTATATCTGTTGTCAAAAAAAAACCTTAAAAAATGGCTTATTGAAAATAGTTGAAAAAAAAAAAGTAAGGTAATTATATTATTAATTATTTTACTTGTTTTTCTTTTCCTCTAAATATCTCTCTTTAGAAGAATTCAAACATCAAAATGGAGAAATAAAAAGAAAAAAAAAATAAACACCAAAGTAAAATAAAAAACTAAAATTTCAGATGCTTTAATAAATGGTACTATTATATAAACACTGGCGCCTACCCTCCAGCGGCCTCCTCGGCCTACACGGACTGGTTTCAGTTTCGTGCGGTCCTCAGGGTCTGATCGAGTAATTAACTTAACTATTAATAAAACTAATAAGTATCAAGACATTTCAAGCATGATAAATTAATTCGAAGAATACCTTCAATAGTAATAATTAATCATTTATTTATATATGTCAACCCATCTATACTTAATTATTGTTATTTTCTTTTTTTTTGTTCTTATCTTTACAATCTTGTAGACTTATAACTTATACATTTTCAAATGTATACTATGTAAATATATATTGTAAGAAGAAAAAAAAAATTATGTAAATATCAGAACCCGTTGATAGGGACACCTCCCTAACGGGACTGTACTGTGTTATCTATCTATGTTAATAATAAAAAAAAAAAATAATAATTACGTTAAAGGTTCAAACCTTGGGTTTCCCCAGCAAAGACAAAATGGCCGATCAAGGAAAAAAGCACAAATTGTCAAATATAAAAATAAAAAAAAATAAAATAAATGCTTGCAAAAATGGTTAGGGATGTGTGTGTCCATAAATTTTCTAAAAATGCGAGTTGTGTTGAGTACCACAGCCTTGAGTACCAGTTGTGCAAAAGTGTTTTTGTGAAGTCCTAGTGTGCTGAGACTGTGATGCAATATGTGAGGCACCAGACCAGTGGCGGACAGGACGATGGGTACAACACGTACTCGGTCCTGCCTCCAATGCTTCTGGAGCTCGTGTGCTAGATCGGTGTATTTACTGATCTTGTCAGCGTGAGTTTTCTGCATGTTCTTGCTGATAGACACTGCAATATCAATGAGATAGGTCTGTTTGATGACCTTATGAACAAGTGTGATGTCAGATCTGTTGTAATGTATAGTTTCGTCTGTGTGAATGGGGGCTGTCCCAGTACAGCTTATGTGAGGGTGACTCTAGTACGCTTTGTGTTGTGTACTTGTAGTATGGGACCGTATTCTGAATAAGTGAGTGTTTGTGTGCTAGCTGTTGATGGACGATCGACGCTACCTGATTGTGTCGGTGGAGGTAGTCTGTTTGGGAAAGAAGCGTAGTATTGCATTTCCTGCATCTGTCGTCGTTTGTTTTTGCATCATGTAGAATGTGTTTCTTGTAGTTGCGTGTGGGGATGACTTGGTCCTGCATCGCGATCATGAACCCTTCGGTCTCCCAAAAACAGCTCATCACTCGTCAGCCATCTGTTCGACGATTCACGCAGCTGCTGAGGGTGGGTGTCGGGGGTGGTGAGTGTTAGAGAAGGGTTTCCGAGGTCCAGGGGTGTGAGGTGTGTGTCAGCCTTGACAATGGCTCAGTGGAGTGAGGAGTGTTGTCCTCTTTGGTGGAAGTGTTCCCTAAGTGTGTGTACTGGTTTTTCGTGTAAGGTGATGAGATTGATGAGTCCTCGGCCTCCCTCCTTGCGGGGAAGAGTCATCCTTTCCGTGGCGGACTTGGGGTGGTGTCTGTTGTGTTTCGTGAATGTAGTGTGTATTGTGCGTTGTAGTGCTTCGAGTTCTGTCTTTGTCCTTGGAATTATGCCGAACGAATATGTTAGTGTGGGTATGGCAAAAGTGTTGATGGCTTCAAGTTTATTTTTGGCTTTGAGTTGTGTTTTGAGGATGTTGTGAATTCGAGCACGGTATGTGTTCTTGAGTGTGTTTTTGATTTTTGCGTTGTCAATGACGCGCGCTTCCTGGAAACCCAGGTACTTGTAGGTCTTTCCCTCTTCCATGGATTGGATGGCCAACAAGGGTCCAGTTCAAAATCCTCCAAATTCGTAGTCTTCCTACGTGTTATATGTAGCTTGCGGCATTTGTCGATTCCAAATTCCATCCCAATGTCTTTGCTGAACTGTTTTGTGACTTGTAGGAAATTAGTAAGTTGTGCATTGTTTGTGGCGTAGAGTTTAATATCATTCACGTAGAGTAAGTGTGTGATTTTGTATGTTGTTAGAGTGCCTGAGGTAAGCCTATAACCGTCTTTTGTGTTGTCTAGCATGTGGCTTAATGGATTCAAGGCAAGGCAGAACCAAAGAGAACTCAAGGAGTCTCCCTGGAAAATACCTCTCCTTACGGGAATGGGGATTGTAGTGATGGAGGTGTTGGAGGTGCGTAGGTGTAATGTTGAGTTCCAACTCTTCATTGGGGCATCCAGGAATACCGTGATCGTGGGGTGTATCTTGTAGAGATAAAGAGTGTGTAGGAGCTAGGAATGAGTCAAATGCAGTCTTGTAGTCGATGTACGCGATGTTCCTATTCTTCGCGCGCGCCTGCCGCAGATTACCGAGTCAATAAAGAGTTGCTCCTTACAACCCTGGGAATTTCTGCGACAGCCCTTCTGCTGTTCGGAAAAGATGTTATGTGTTTCGATGTGTGTGTAGATTTTGTCTGCAAGACAGGAGGTGAGGAGTTTGTAAAGTGTGGGGAGGCAAGTGATTGGACGGTAGTGCAGGGTATGCTAGGACGTGAACTTCTTGATCTAGAATTTCTGGACGCCGTCTGTACCAGGAGCCTTCCAGTTGTGTGCATGTTTTAGTGCTGTCTCTATGTCTGCTAGAGTAATCTCATTGAAGGACATGTAGTGTAAGTGTTCAGTGAGTTGTTGTTCCTATCCATGATCCATGATCCATGGTGGATATTATATTATTATTATTATTATTATCTCGAAAAAGTTTCAAACCATGGGTTTCCCCAGCTAAGACAATATGGCGGGTCAAGGTCCAAAGCACATATTGCCAAGTGTAAAAAAAAAAAAAGTTTGGAAGAACAGTTTGGTTAATAATAATAATAATAATTATTATTATACACTACAAAACAATGTGTATCACAGCTGCCAGTTCTTTAGCTGGTGTTGGCCTTCAAACGCATCGAATTCTTCCCAAGAATCTAGGATGTCGTAATGTATCGGCGCAAAATATGTGCTGATCCAAGCAGTGCGGCTTTTTGGAGTTGACCGATGGAGATTTTGTCAATATTTAGATCTTGTAAGTGCTTACCAAGGTTTTGTGGTATAGCACCCAGTGTGCCGATAACCACTGGAACCACCACTGCCGGCTTGTGCCATAATCGTTGAACCTCGATTTTTAGGTCTTGATACCGTGTGATTTTTTCTAGTTCTTTTTCTTCCACTTTACTATCACCAGGTATGGCTATATCAATTAGCCATATCTGTTTCTTTTCTATCACTGTCAAATCACATTATTATTATTATTATTATTATTATTTATTTCTTTATTTATTTATTCATTTATTATTATTATTAATAATAATAATAATAATAATAATAATAATATTATAATGCCACATTACGCATGAGACGATCGACCACGTAATATCAGGCTGT
>JAFIDM010009631.1:24766951-24782491 GCA_023159025.1 Thereuonema tuberculata | reverse complement strand
AACATGAAATGGGAATAATTTACAAAATAGAATGCAAGAATTGCGATTTATTCTACTTGGGCGAGAGTAAAAGGACAGTGAAGGAGCGAATGACGGAACATGGTTGCAGCATTAGGAACAAGTACATGGAAAAATCAGAAGTAGCAGAACATTGTGTGAACAGAAATCATTGCATTAACAACGAGATAAAAGTTTTATATATTGAAAGAGACACCAAGATAAGAAAGATAATAGAAAGTATGTGTATCCGGAACACAAAAAGAAAAAATATGAATAGGAATCATGATTTTGAAATAGAGAAATATTTCATAAGATTAGCTAAAAGTTTTGTAGATCAAATGTGCACAAAATGTAATGATAAGGTTACAATCAAAGAACTAAATTGTTAAGCCGTATCATGTATTATGTTAAAGAAAGATTAAAGATGTTAAAGATTGTAAGTAAATGGTATTCGTTTCAAATATTGTTAATATTTTCTCGAGGAGTTTAATGTAATTTGGAGTATTGTTCTTCAAATTATTGTTATTTTAGGCTTCAAAAAGTAAAGACGTGTAATCTTTTCAAAAATTTGCTTTTTCATATTAAATGTAGTCTTTACATTTAAATTTGGTGTGATGTTAGAAATATTTAATAGTAGAAGATTTAGGAGAAGAGATCTACTAAAAAAATATGGGAACTTTACAAATAAAAAAATAATGCCTGTTTTGGAGTACTCATGCATACGGGTAACAACTGTAAAAAAATCATTTTTTTAAAAAATGGTCGAGCAACCAATTTAATGTTTTCTGGAACGTTTGGTATGGATTGACCGTATACGAATGCAGAAACATAGAGGAAACAGCGCTTAAATAGTTTATTTATGAATTTATTTGAGTGTATATTATCAATATCTTACATAAATATCAATAGTTGAAACAATTAATCGTAGGGTATATTGCATCTAAAATTGTATAGCTGATAAAGAAAAAAATGTTTCATTTTTAGATTCAGCGCCCCAAATTTAGTGAAAATGACTACAAAGAGCCTAGGCACCAAAACATTTTTTTTTTTTATCTGCACGCCTGTGTAATTAAAATGATTAAAAAGTTACACGACATTTAATGCTAGTAAAATTGCAATACATTAGATTTTCCATATACTTGTGTTTGTTTTAACTTTTTTCTTATTTCAATTAATTATTCCAATGAAACAATGTGAGGAGTCAGCAGATTGTACATGAATTCGCGACTAAGTATCTTGAATAAAATGGAACTCTATAGCGTTTCTGTGATCAGAGACGTTTACCCGGGAAGAGATCCACCCTTTGCACTTTTTGGGTGGATTGATTCCTGCGAAAATTATTGTTTCAAAGATGATGAGATGAGTCTAATTTTTGGAATTGGGAACTGCCTCAGCAGTTCCCGCAAAAAAACAAAACATTAAAACCTGACAAACTTAATGAAATTGAAATCTGTAATGATTCCAAGAAGCACTCCTAATGGTAATACCATTTGGAGTATGAATTGGAAAGAAATACAGAACCATATGGATATGAACCATTCAAGCGACCACTGGAAAGGCAGTGCGCTATAATCCCTTCCCATGATTCATTGCGTTCCTTTGGGATTGCTTCAAAAGTTTAACGTAGCGGTAATAGTAGCTTTCACTAAATTTCTGTATAATCGTACATAATTGTTGGGTGCTTGAATGTCACAATACATGTAAAATAAAAAGGCTCCGTATTTATAAATTCTCAAAAGAAAAAATATGATCTATTGGCAGCATACACTGAAAATTGGGAAATCTATATCCAAATGGATGTCGCTCACAACATTTTTACTGTAACTCACAACTGTATAAAACAATATCAATCCTAGCGATACAATAACCTTTTTCAAATTAAAATAATTAATCCATCTAAACATGAAATTAAAATATAAACATAAGCATTTGAACTTTATTTAAAAATACCCCTTTCAGTACGATAATGAAAGTCTATTATTATTATTATTTTATTCAGCAGATTACTCAAGGTCCCTCAAGTTTCACAACTAGGCCCTTTTCATCAACGATGTATTTCAGGTAATAAAATCATGTTACATATATATTTATGCAGATATTACAATGATCTATCCGAATGGAAACAGCACTATAGAAATAAGAAACAAATAACAAAAAGATTTAATTAGAATATAAAATTGGACAACAAAATTGCATGACAACAGACTTCAGATAAATGTAGACAAAACGAAATTCATGTTAATATGTCCAAAAAAACAAGCAAATTAATAACAGATAAGCCAAAAATCTTTATTCACCATCATAACTGTCTTCATAATTAACCAGATAAATGCAAAAGCTGTTCAGAACTAAAGTACACAAAAACAATTAAATATCTGGGCTTAATAATAAATGAAAAATTTTGTTGGAATAATCAAACACATTAAAATATTACATAAAAAGCTAAACAAACTGTCATACATATTCTATCATATAAAAGACATACTTCCAACACGGATTAAAATGTTATTATATAATGCTTTATTCGATTCAAACATAAAATTATGCTGCTAACAGTTGGGCCAACACCAATGACAGTTGTTTAAAACCTATAATTAATTTGCAAAATAAAATTTAAAAATTAATTTTCTTCAAGCAAAATATAAACGATAAAAGTATAATATTAAAGAAAAGACTTCAATACAGAATACTAAATCCCAAACAAAACTTCATATACAACATACTAATTAAAAACTATTATGAAATCTTTGAGCACAAGAAAGAAGAAAAACAAAAATCCTCATATAATCTAAGAAACAAGAAAAATATCCGTCTTCCGTATCCTCTTATATACAATGCATATGGAAAGAGGCATTTTAACTATATAGGCCTACTTGAAAATATATTCAACACTATAGATGAAAAAGAAATATATATAAAAAATGGAAGCATATCCAATGTGAAGAAACTATTAAAAAAGTGGCTGATAAAATGTAATTAAAATGAATTTCTGTTGTTTCAATTGTTTTCATTGTAATTATAAATCCTGTCTGTAATATCTCATTTAATTATTTTGTTCAATTTATTTACAATGCCCTTAATATTTATTGTTACTAGTTCTTACTTTACACGACAATAAGCTAAACATAGGCAACTTTAATATATATATGTACTAATAAATATAGAGTTGAATCAGAAAATTATTTTGACTTTTAAATTATATTAATGTCTAATTTCAAATTTTAGAAAAATATCACTCAGCGGTCTATTTGACAAAAAAATCACTTGAAAAAAAACCTATACTATGTAAGTCGTTTAATTTTTTTTAAAATGTATTCAAAATTAAACATTTGTAGTATACTTATATTCAGAACCTGTTGATAGGAATTTGTTATTCCTAACTGGACTGTAACTTTTATATTTAGAAATCATAATATTAAAAAAAAAAAAATATTATTATTATTATTATTATTATCTCGAAAAAGTTTCAAAACATGGGTTTCCCCAGCTAAGACAATATGGCGGGTCAAGGACCAAAGCACATATTGCCAAGTATAAAAGAAAAAAAAAAAAGTTTGGAAGATTAGTTAGGGATGGGTGCTTGTGTCTATAAATTTCCTAACTATGCGTGTTGTGTTGAGTACCACAGCCTTCTGGAGTTGTACGTAAGTTTTATGAAGTCCTAGTTTGCTGAAGCTGTGGTGCAATGTGTGAGGCACGAGACCAGTGGCGGACAGGACGATGGGTACAACACGTACTCGGTCCTGCCTCCACTGCTTCTGGAGCTCGTGTGCTAGGTCTGTATATTTACTTATTTTGTCTGCGTGAGTTTTCTGCTATTGCTGATAGGCACTGCAATATCAATGAGATAGGTCTGTTTGTTGACCTTATCAACAAGTGTGATATCAGGTCTGTTGTGATGTATAGTTTTGTCTGTGTGAATGGGGCGGTCCCAGTACAGCTTATGTGAGGTTGACTCTAGTACGCTTTGTGGTGTGTACTTGTAGTATGGGACCATGTTCTTAATAAGTGAGTGTTTGTGTGCTAGCTGTTGATAGACGATCGACGCTACCTGATTGTCTCGGTGGAGGTAGTCTGTTTGGGACAGAAGGGGACAGCCTGATATTATGTGGTCGATCGTCTCATGTGTAGTGTGGCATTTCCTGCATCTGTCATCGTGTGTGTTTACGTCGTGTAGAATGTGTTTCTTGTAGTTGCATGTGGGGATGACTTGGTCCTGTATCGCGATCATGAACCCTTCGGTCTCCCCAAACAGCTCACCACTCGTCACCATCTGTTCGACGCTTCCATGTTGACATGAGGCTGGCTGAGTTCGTGGCGATGTCTGCCATGGATTTCCTTACGAGCCCATGATTCATGCAGCTGCTGTGTGTGGGTGTCGGGGGTGGTGAGTGTTAGAGGAGGGTTTGCGAGTTCCAGGTGTGTGAGGTGTGTGTCAGCCTTGACAATGGCTGAGTGGAGTGAGGAGTGTTGTGCTCTTTGGTGGAAGTGTTCCCTAAGTGTGTGTACTTGTTTTTCGTGTAGGGTGAAGAGATTGATGAGTCCTTGGCCTCCCTCCTTGCGTGGAAGAGTCATCCTTTCCGTAGCAGACTTGGGGTGGTGCATGTTGTGTTTCGTGAATGTAGTGCGTGTTGTGCGTTGTAGTGCTTCGAGTTCAGTGTTTGTCCATGGAATTATGCCGAACGAATATGTTAGTGTGGGGACGGCAAAAGTGTTGATGGCTTTAATTTTATTTCTGGCATTGAGTTGTGTTTTGAGGATGTTGTGAACGCGAGCACGGTATATTTTCTTGAGTGCGTTTTTGATGTTTGCGTTGTCAATGACGCGCGCTTGCTGGAAGCCCAGGTACTTGTAGGTCTCTCCCTCTTCCATGGATTGGATGGCCAACAATGCTCCAGTTCAAAACCCTCCAAATTCGTAGTCTTCCCGCGTGTTATATGTAGCTTGCGGCATTTGTCAATTCCAAATTCCATCCCAATGTCTTTGGTGAACTTTGTTGTGACTTGTAGTAAATTGGTAAGTTGTGCGATGTTTGTGGCGATGTTTGAGTTTAGTATCATCCACGTAGAGTAAGTGCGTGATTTTGTATGGTGTCAGAATGCCTGAGGTAAGCCTATAATCGTGTTTTGTGTTGTCTAGCATGTGGCTTAATGGATTCAAGGCGAGGCAGAAACAAAGAGGACTCAAGGAGTCTCCCTGGAAAATACCTCTTCTTATGGGAATGGAGTCTGTAGTGATGGAGGTGTTGGAGGTGCGTAGGTGTAATGTTGTGTTCCAACTCTTCATCGTGGCATCCAAGAATGCCGTGATCTTGGGGAGTACTTTGTAGAGTTGGAGAGTATGTAAAAGCCAGGAATGGGGGACTGAGTCAAATGCCTTCTTGTAGTCGATGTACGCGATGTGTAAGTTCCTATTCTTCGCGCGCGCCTACCGCAGTATTACCGAGTCAATAAGGAGTTGCTCCTTACAACCCTGGGAATTCCTACGACAGCCCTTCTGCTGTTCGGAAAGAATGTTATATGTCTCGATGTGTGTGTAAGTTTTGCCTGCAAGGCAGGAGGTGAGGAGTTTGTAAAGTGTGGGGAGGCAAGTGATTAGACGGTAGTTTGCAGGGTTTGCTGTCTCAGTGTTCTTGCTCTGTAGGTAAGTGACACCCTGTGTGAGGAAAAGAGGCATACGTTCTGGGTGTTGGATTATGTCAGTGCAAGAGCTAGCTTCCCATGCAGGGACGTGAACCTCTTGATCCAGAAGTTCTGAACGCCGTCTGCACCAGGAGCCTTCCAGTTGTGTGCATGTTTTAGTACTGTCTGTATGTCTGCGAGAGTAATATCATGGAAGGGCATGAAGGGTAAGTGTTCAGAGACTTCTTGTTCCTCTGTGATCCACGGTGCTTTGTCATTGTGGAGGATGGGGTTGGACCATAGAGACGACCAGTATTCATGTAATGCCTCGCTTGTGGGTGTGTTTTTATTGGGTGTAGTGGAGGGAGATGTAAGGGATCTGTAGAATTTTTTCTCATTGTATTGGAAAGTGTTGTTCTGTTGTTTGCGCAGTGTGCACTGTTTATATCTTTGTAATCTTTTTGTAAGTGCACTCAGTTTTTGTTTTAGTGTGTCAAGATGTTCCTGAACTTTGGGTTCGATGGTTTGAATGTGAAGGGAGAGTGTGTAGGTGCTTGAATATAAAATCTTCCTGACCTCGGACATAAGTTTCTTTGTTTTGTTTCTGCACAGTATTGTGTGAGCCTGGCTATGTCTCCTCTAAGGTCGCTGATGCGGCCCTCAAGGCGACGTCTCCAAGGGAGGATTATTCTTGTGATCGTGCAGTGGTAGATATGTGGTGTTGTTTGATTCCAATTGCCCGAATGGTTCCCTGTGCCGCGCAGTAGTGTGTTGTATGTATGTCTTCTAACGTTTGGATATTGTCAAGGTATTGTGGGATAGTGTGTGTGTTGAGATGGTATATGACTGCGGCGAGTTGTTTTGATGTGTATACTTTGGGGAGTGGAGGTCTGAGTGTTGGGTCTGTGTCTATATATTGTGCTAGTGCGGTGTAGAAATTATCATGTGCTGCTTGTAGTATGTCATTAGTTGTATTGTTGGGGCATGTGAACTGAGGGGTAGAGATTGCTTCTGTGTTTGCCATAAAGGTAATGTCTTCTGGTGGGGTGGGGTGTGGTGTCCTGTGGTTGGTTTCAGCGACCTCTTCCCTAATTTGTGTAAGTATGCATGGGGGAATAAGATTGTTTACTACTATTGAACGTCGCTGGTCCGCTACCCGCTGTTCGCTAAGCCCTAACAATGGATAACGTGTGGTGAATGCATGGTATAGTGCCTGTCTGTATCCTGTGAGTTGAGTCCCTAACTGTGTAACAGTGTAGAAGTCTCGCATAAGATCCTAGTTCATCTGTGGTTACCATCGGCTGCCCTGGCGTGGTTTCCCAGTCTTGGTGGTCGCCTGCTCTGACACAGACGAAACACTTCCGACTGTTCGGGCTGGATGGTGTTGCCCGGGCATTGTGGTAGCCTACTACAGGATGGGGTGCCACTTTCTCCACCACCACCTGCGGGAGACTGTAGTATATTTTTCGAACGGAGGCCTCTGCCTAACCCCAGAACGCGGGTGACTTTATCCTGCGCCACACCCGATGCAGCATGATCTATATTAGAACGTGTTCTCATCATAGATGGTTGGACGCTTTAGCCTTCCCTAAAGCTATTGTAGTTCCCGCCCCCACCGCGAGGAGGTAGGGTCCATGGGGGCTTATTATTATTATTATTATTTTCATTACAAATATTACTAAAATATAATATATTATATCCTAAACAAAAATTTATATATAATATAATAATAAATAATTTTTATAGTGTAATTAAATTAAGATGAAAGTATAAAAGAAAATTATAATTTGAGAAATAAAAATAGAATAAAACTTGATTATCCTTATATCTACAATGAATAAGGTATAAAAAATTTAAATTATATAATTGAGAAAACCTTTAATGATATAAATTGGAATACATTTAAAGATTATAAAAGAATTTCAATTGTAAAATATAAGGTAAAAAATTGGATATTGGATAATATTGATTAATAATTTGTTAATTTTATGTTTGTGTTAATATGTTTTTGCTAATATATTTGTTTCAATTTGTTTGAGGATGATAAGTTGATTTTGTAAAATTTATAAAATTTATTTAAATGTAATTTTCAATATAATTATTATGTATTATAATAAAATAACAGCACCTGTTAATAGGAATTTGAATTCCTAATGGGACTGAATTGTATAAATTTAATAAATGAATAAATAAATAAATAAATAAATAAATAAATAAATAAATAAATTATTATAAGTAAAAACATTTCAGCTGATCTCCAGTCTTGATATTTAAAAATATATATATTTGCGTATAATTTAAAAAAAAAAAATATGTATCCATAGCTCTTTTTTGAAGTCAATTGTTAGGGATACATCCGTAGCTTGTTTGTATATATGGGTAACCCATTGTTATATGGTACATCATTAACCTCCTCGATCTCGTCAAACTTCGATTTCCTCATTCTCTTTCTTTTGTCTTTGCAGTCAGCTTCTTCAATTACTTGTTTCGATGAAAGAATATCGTTTAATGTAGTCCTGGGAATATGATGTTCTTTGGCAAAAGCTAATTTCGAAACATTTGATTTTTCAAAAAGTGCAATTAAGTTTTTTTTTTCTTTAAAAGATAACGAGGTAAGTTTTCGTTTCCCTGGCATGTTAAAAATGTAATCGAACCACGAAATTGCAAGATAAAAAATAGCCGTTATAGCGGAGCTTACTCGCTATGAAATGAAATCACACTCAGTAGTGGTCAAGAAAAACGTTTACACTTGACAAGAGTCGCAGAGAGAAGTGTGTAATTTCCCAAGTGAATTTTCCCACGTGAAAATTTCCAGTAAAGGCTAGGCTTTCTTAAAGTGAAGGGGCGGGGCTGAAAAGGTAGGAGGCAAAATTGAGAATAAAGATGCTTTTCGGCATTTTTGAGGGTGACGAGTTATGCGGAGTAGAATTAAATTTGGTGATGGGTAAAAGTGGGTTATTTTACATTATTGTGTATGAGACCTTGTCGGGACCAAAGGAAAATGACGACTTAAACTGAGTGACGACTTATCCGGGTGACGACTTAACGAGGTTTTACTGTATTAGGTTTGAAATATTTGAATTAACTCTTTCATCATTAAACTCACACGTTTTGTTTATTGTAAGATAAAATAGGCAATAAAAATAGAAATACTTTACATTTGCAACACGTTTACTGAATAATAAAGAAAGTGAAATGCATTTAAAATACATTTTACAAAGTGAAATATATTTTTCGTTGAGATTTTTGGTTACTTTAGAGTTTAATACGGAAATGTCAAGCTGTCCTTCAATAAGACACAGGACACGAAACGTTTAAGAGTTTATTTATTTATTACAAAATGTAAGAAAGAAATGAATACATTGGTTTGAGGCAGAGAGGGATTTTGGTTTAAAATTAAAAATAATTTTATACTTTTTGTGAGTCAAAAACCGTTCAGGCGGGCAGCGGGTTGAAGAACCCTGTTATAAATTCTATCTTTACTTACTTGGTTCGTTAGCTTTACAGGGCATTCAAAACTGAATCCCAAGAAACATCGTTAATGAAAGTTAAAAAGAAATCCTGCGCCGGAGTGTCTCGAATACCCAAAACACCTGGTGGGTTTGCCACCGGTCCCATGTTTTTTAGTTACTGTCAATTTGAACTTTCTTTAACAAGCTTTAAATATGAAATGGATTATTAACTAAATGCTTTTAGTTTAGTAAAATTTAGAAGCAATCTCCATTTGTTCTCAGTTACTAGATAGATAGATAAGTTTATTAACTTCAATCGGGTTATACCCTTTACAAGTTAGACTTGATTCCAAAGCTTCTCAGTTACTAAATTCAAATCAAAATCTGAATGATTTTTAGTTTATTTCCTTTGAATGTCATTTCCCTGTGTCTATATCTGTGTATCCCCTTTCCTCCATCTGTTCGACAGGTGTTGTTCTTCGAACACCACCAACATTATGTTTGCTGAATTTTATCTGCTGTTTCTGTTTACTTGCCGAATTATTGAAACCAGATCATGAACCAGGTTAAGCATAAAAATACAAAAAAAAAAATTCCTCCTACAGCTCAACGGAGGTTGTTTTTCTTGAAATAAATTTTTTTGTAATAGAGTTTTCTTTAACAGTAGTTTATTATTCTTATGAAACATGTAAAGAACGCAATATAAATTAAAAATAAACATTTCGAACCAAAACATAGTATTATTCCCTGATTCAGAAAATAAACAAAAAGACAAATGAAAAAGGAGAAAACCTTTTGTTTCCAAACGCTAATTTTTATTGCCCAATTAATCTATGATACAGTAAATAGTAAAAGTACAAGAATATTCCATAGAAGCATTTTCCCACAGAACCTTAGCCCCAACAATCGAAATTGGTATAAAATGATCTCTGTAAATATTGTACCATTTAACCCATTCCAAATTCCTTTATTAAACACTGATATTTTTATTAGCTTCAGGAGTTACAGTAATATAAGCTCACCACAGACTTATTAATGCTAATTTTTCTCAAACCAATCGAGGTGTAATCTTAACTATCATTCTAGGTTTTACTTTGATGTAATTTACATGCGTTGAACTTTTAAGTTAGGTATATTTTTTCTGAGAATTTCCTAATATCTTTTCAGTAGTTTTGTATTCTCATTGCAACTAGGTAGCACGAAGTAATTTTGGTTGTATCCCTACGTCAATTTGGGATAACCTAAAACTATTTTCTCAATAAAGCTGAAACTTTAATGAAGGTAACCACACAAATAAAAGCCGTTAAAATGAACAATGCACGTAAAATCTTATTAATTCTGGTTATTGAAGGCTTTGGTTTTACAAGAAAGATTTCGATTTTAATAGATAATGGACCAAAAGGTGAGACCAAAAAACCGCGTAAATTAATTCTTGACATCTCGCACTAGTTAAAAATTTTTTTTTTCGATTCCTACTTCTGTAATTTAGTAAACTTTAGTAAATGCGAGTCTGCTTCTGAACCCCTACTTAGAAAGAACTATTATTACTGATATGACACTTTTGAAGAATGCAGACGAAAATATTGGTAAACAATAAATATCTTATTTCGATAAAGTAAACGCAAATCCTTATCTGTTTCGTCTTTGATCTTAATGGTTATTGACTGTTCTCCGCAGGAAATGTCATTTCGAAATTTGCAGTCGGATGCCGTTGTCTTAGCAACCGCTGTAGAGCAACTTGTCTACGTCATTAAAGGACAGAGATTTAGTTCAGCTCCCTTTCTCACATATTCTGTATTGCTCTCGTTTTGGTTTTGTTTCTTACTTAAAACCACTTTAGTTAAATAAAATGTTTTTTATTATTTCTTTATATTAAAACTAAGAAAACCAAGAAATTATTCTCTAAACAAGATACATTTCCTGGAAATTTCAAAAACAAAAGTTTCACTTCCATTCTTCTAAGAGTTGTTTTGCAATCTTGGTTTAAAGATTCTCCTAATTAGAGGTTCACAGACTTGGAGTCGCTATATTGGAATTCAGGGAATTTTCTTGAAGGTGAATTTTAGGGAACAGGTTCGATCTTCTGTTTAATAATACTGAGAAACACAGTTTTTGGCACAAGAAAGTTTTATTGTGTTCCTAGTGTAACTTTTTACTCCGAATTCAAAAATGCAATCAGAATTTGTCTTTCACCCACAGTCTTTTTGTGATAACATTTTTTACGTACTGCTTGCGCAGTATTTTAGGTATTTTTTAGGGATAATAAAGCTTTAGACAAATTTGTGACCCATATACCCAAAATGATGGGTTTTAGGTCAATAAAAACAAAACAAAACAAACAAACAAACAACAACAACAAAAAAAACACAATTTAAATGCTAAATTAACACAAACACAAGAGAAAAAAAAAAACCAGGAAAGTGTCCCGTTAAACAGATAAAGGAGGCTTCGCGCCCGGCGGCCACTACCGGGCGACTGAAAAAATACGTGTATGTGTTGGCCATACCCCCAAAATTTCTGTGTCTATATCTATGTCTTTAACACAGAATAGTCTCAAACATCAAAAACAAAAAAAAAACAAAAAAAATCTTTATAATGGCAACACTAAGAAAATCAGAAGATTAAAAATTATTATAAACATAGTTAAAACCCTTCCCCCTTTTTAAAAACAATCAAAAAGTTTAAAAAAAAGATTTAAAACATAATTCACCCTGGCAATAATAAAGTTCAGCATCGGATCCATTCTTTCCGTTCGGGAACCAACGAGGAAGCAAGAGAGATATTGCAGGAGACAGGGAAAAAATGCAACACGGAGAAGAAAAAAAAAAATTAAAACATCGGCCATGGAGACACGAAGAAAAACAAAAAGGGAAAAAAAAAGAAGAGAACATTCTGGGACGGTTCAACGATTAGCCGGGGAGTGCAGACGGCAGGACCGCACCCGCCATGGAAGGGCCGTCGAAGACCCTACCCAACCACGTACGGTCAAGTTCGCGGTCCACCTGCTGCATTATACCCCGTGCCCGAAAAGTCTCGCCGCCCAGAATCAAATACAAACATCAAAACTTAAATTGTGAGCACCCTTTTGGCATAATTTCGAAATTCTTTAGTAAATTCCAAAAGGTTGCCATTAACAAAGGGAGCGGAGATACCACTGCAGATCAAGAACCGCTCAAAGTTGGCTCTAAGGCCAAGCCTTGTGGGATGTAAACACCGCCACAAGACATGGTCTGCATCCTCGTCCTCCCGGAGCGGGCAGAACCTACAGCTGGCATCAACCGCTCTCCTAAACCTAATCAAATAGGCATTAAAGTCTCCATGGCCCGTTAAAATCTGATTAAAATAAAAATCTATATAAGTTGCTTTCACCTCTTTAATAAAAGAATGCAGTCGATCACTCTTTGTGGAAGACCTCCAGACCCTCTGCCACATGGCTGAGACCTCAGTTTTCATGCACAACTTCGAGTGGCTACGAGGAAGGGGTCTATGGACGGAAACATCGTCTAACAACGTAGCCGATTTGGCCTCACGATCCGCTTCCTCATTGCCCGGGACACCTGAATGCGCTTTCACCCAGAACAGGTCGCAGGCGATACCATGTTTATTCAAGTCGACGAGGTCAATATAAGCATCCCTAGCATCCCAATTCTCATAAGAACAATGAGAAATGGAATGCAGAGAAGAGCTGGAGTCCGAAACCAGAGCAACCCTGGCCATTTGTCCAGCCCAGAACTCTGCCACCCACAACACCACACTCCTGAGGGCGCAGAGCTCCGCCTGGAAAATCGAACAGTCATCGGGAAGGCGTTCCTTAATGATCTTAATAAGGTTCCAGGACTCGTTATAGATAATTGCTGCATATCCTACCTTCCCGTTCATTTTGGACCCATCAGTAAAGATGTACGTGTCATATGGTCCTTGATCACTACTCCAGCTTTTGACCTCGATGGGGCAAATTTCACTGGGATGAACCCAGCTCTCGCAATCGACTCTGCTACAATAATCCTGGGTGATCACGCGTTTATAATGCAAGGCCTGATGATACGCTTGAATCCAAAGAGAAGGGACCCCACTGAGGACGTGAAGAGCATCATTGGAGACGGTTCTGTAAGTTATTGTAATAGCCAACAAAAAGGGTCTACTAATGGTGTTAAGGGCTTTAATGATATTACCCTTAAGAGCATCCTCTCCCCAGATCTCCGCCCCATACATAATCTTAGGCTTAACAATGGTGTTAAACATAAGCTTACGAACCTTAGAAGAGATCCCACCGTGCTTTGGAGCAAGGGCAATAAACCTGCTTGCGTTCTTAGTAACCCTTCCGCGAACCTGAAGAATTTGATCTGTCCACGTCAGCTTAGAATTAATCGTTAAACCAAGATATACCAAATTCTCAGAAAAGGGGACTGGAATACCCTCTATCTTGATTGCTGGTAGACGTTTAAGTTTACGGAAGGGAACAGGGCCACAGTCTTGGCAGGATTGATGGAAAGTTTGTTTCTACTTGCCCATGCTCCAATAATCTCATACAGGGGATCCCATAAGTTCTTAATTTTATGAGCTGATGGGGCGTTGATCACAATGGCTGTGTCGTCAGCATAGGCCTGGACCAAAACCGCATCCCTGGCCTGGGGACTATTAAGAAAATCCTCCAATGAGGAGAAGAGGTCCTCCATTATCAGAATCCACAGGGTGGGGCCCAGATTACTTCCCTGTGGACAGCCCTTATTGCATGTGACCTTGGCCGAACCGAAACAAACGGTTCGACCCTGCAAAAAGGAAGCAATCAGATTGTACAAATTGGAGGGGCATCCCTTCTTCCTCATCACATTCAAAATCCCCGGATGCCAGGCATTATTGAAGGCATTCTGGATGTCGAGTGAGACCACGATAGCATGATGGCCCCTCGATCTACACCGGCGGAGATATCCGCACAGATCCGAGGTAGCACCAATGGTACCGCGGCCCCTCCTGAAACCATATTGACGGTCGGAAATAAGAAGGTTTGCCTCCAAATAATGAATGAGTCGATTACTACAGAGTTTATCCAGGACCTTGCCAACGACCGGGAGAAGGCATATAGGCCGAAAACGGCCATCCCCCTTGGGGATAAAAACAACCTTCGCCTTCTTCCATACATCGGGAAAGGTGCCCTCATCTAAACATTTGTTCAAAAGTTTGACCCAAATGCTGGCTAAAACCTCTTTGATCACAGGGAGCGAACGGGTTGGAATCCCGTCCAAACCTGAGGCAGAGGAATAGTCCAAACTGTTAATCACTGAAACAAGCTCAGGTTCAGTAAAGTATTTCTCCCCGTTGTCCGTGTTATACGCACTCACAGATCCGCCCCGAATTTCTTTATTAATAATAGTGTCCTGAGAGAGATCATCGAGGGGAAAATAAACAGAAAGAAGTATCTCCCCCAGACGTAGTCCACGAGCCGTCAGGTTTCCTAATAGTCTGCTGGACGAGAGGATGCCGAATCGTCCCGCCAATGATCTTAGCTGGCAAGCAGAACGGATCTCGATCCGTTGACGCCTCGCAGAAGTCCCTCCAAGAGATCCACCTGGCCCGCCTCAGGTCCCCTCGATAATCTCTTCTCGCCTCTCTCCACCTGTCCTCATAGAAATCCCTCTCCCCTTGGTTTCTGGCCTTATTCATTTTCTTTTTCAGGGTCCTCATCTTTGATCTTTTAGTGCGCAAAACTGGGCTCCACCACCTGGGTCTGGGATTCCTTTTAAAGTCATAAGTGGATCGAGGAATTGCAGAGTTGCAGGCACGCAGACAGGCGTCCTGGAAAAAACCCGCCGCAGCTCCACAATTCTCTCTTTCCAAACACTCCAACAAAGAGGATCGCTCACTCTCTAAAAAAGATTTAAAATTTTGCCAATTGGCTCTCTTCAAACAAAAGGAGGAGGGGGTAAAGGGGTCATCAAGCTCCTGGGAGATGCAAATCAGCCGATGGTCACTGCCCAGGTCCTCAACTTCAAGGGTCCAATCCCAAACAGATGAACCCCTGGTAATTGCCAAATCGATCCAGCTCCTACCCATGGAAGAAACAAAGGTAGGCTCTGAATCGATATCATTGAGTAAGTTGAGCTGGCGGTGCAGGATCCACTCCGCGACCTCCCTTCCTCTGGCATCCGTAGTGCGGTCACCCCACATAGGATGCCTCGCATTGAAGTCCCCAACAAAGATTACCTCCACTGCTTCGTCAATAATGTTGTCCAAGACCTGCAAGAGGCTCTGAAGATTACCCTCCTTATGTGCGTAGATGTTAACTAGGGTAAATGTATAGTTGCCGATTGTGATGTTGATGGCGACCAAATCTCTAAAACAATATTGACTTAGCATAAGGACCTGGCAATCCCCATTGTTGACCACGAAGCAGGAACGAATGGGAAGGGGGTCGCTTACACAGTACAAGGTGGACCCATTACCAAAAATAGGCACCGTGCCATCACTCA
>JAFIDM010009631.1:24753041-24766851 GCA_023159025.1 Thereuonema tuberculata | reverse complement strand
AATAAGTTTTGAGTGATTGATTGTGGTGAATGTGGGTGGCAGGGAAGGCTTGCACCGCGACCTGAAGGTCTATTGTGCTATCCCATGGAAATGAGGACAGACGGAGAGAAGGACTGAACTAAATAAGTTAAAGATAATGTAATTATCAAATTCGAATTCACAAAGGCCTAAAATTACAGTCTTAAAATATCAATAAAGGCTTAGCAAATATATCATATTTCACACTAAAATTAAAAAAAATACAAAGCAGTAAATGAAGACAATAAATATAGAATAACCCTGAATCCCCATGAAATAATAATAAATCAAAAATATAAAAAGAAAGAAGTGAAAAACTATAATAAATACTAACAGTAAGATTAATTTTAATTTGTTTTTATAGCAAGACTTTTAAAATGAACCAGTTTTCCATTAAAAAAAATAACACTGGATATTTTACATTGATAACTAAATATAAATAAAATAATGTGCTTCTGCCACATTAAACCCCATTTTAAAAAAAATCACTGTAGATTATATGATTTTTCTTTTAAATCTTAAAATCCTTCGTTTTGTAGATTTAACAATAAATAAGAAAATTATCTTAATTAAATCTATTTCAATCATTGTAATGAAAATTTGATTATACTCTTACCATTCTCACCATAATCCCAACTACTTCCTTTGCTTAATCCTGAAAAAAAAAAAAAAGAAATTGGTAATTTTAATGTTTAAATTTCTTTTCTTGACTATTCGAAACTTTTAAGCGCATTGCACATGGGTCCGAAATTCGGACTGCGGATCTAAAAATCGGACGTATTCTATTTCACTTAAGGGTTTCCTTAAGTGAACATTCATTTTATTTTAATTTTATTTTCATTTATTTTAATTCTCCGAAATGAATATTCGTCTTAAGGAAACCTAAAAACTACTTTGATTTTAATGAGTTTGAAATACAGTGAATTCTCCGAAATGAATGTTTGTCTTAAGGAAACACTTAAGTGAAATAGAATACGTCCGATTTACGGATCCATGTGCAATGCGCTTTATTCAAGTGGTATATTTTCATTATTCTAGTGAAAATTCGTTTTAAGGCATTATGCAAAAAAAAAAAAAAAAAATCTCCACCTTTTAATTTTATTTTTCTTTCTTTGTGGTCAAATGCCTTTTGTGGTGAGCGTTTTGCTGCTCAAGGATGTTGTCGTTTTTATTTTTCTTAGTTTTTGAGGGGTCACTTGTGTTTCTAAGAATCTATTACGTTTTGAGTCTTTGCAAGTTGGGTAGCCATGGTTGAAGACATTTGCTCATTAACGACCTCCTAATATTTCTCGTGTTTTTAAACCTTAAACTAATTATAGTGGACTAGTACCGGAAATACGACACCTGGCTACTAGCGGAGGAGTCAGGTTCGGTGAAGTCCAAGATTTTTCCCATGTTAATTCTTATCCAGACAGGTCCTACAGTCCGGGGAGCGTTGGACTTATGATCCAACTTTAACGATTTTGGCCAAGAAACGTTGGGAGTTTTACCTCCAGTGCCACCATAGATCATCGTAGGATAAATCTTGCTACAGTAAGCCTAACAGTCAAAGGACATTACAGGGTTTTGAAACCTCTCTTCTAAATTGCATTGGAACGCAAAAAAAGGGCTGGAACAAAATTGGATTTTAATGCATTTCGTGCCTATAGAAGATAGAGATCAAAAGCACCAAAAAAAGTTGGAATTTAATTTTAATAATCATTTTAACTACGATTTTAGAAAGGTCAAAACATTACTAAATGTGATCTCCGTATGTTTTGGTATAAATTATGCCATGAAGAGAAATTATTCCCAAACTGTTCATTGTAGGATCTCTTTAAAGCCTCCGTTATTATTTAATTACATTATTAAAAGATTTTAAAAGCACAGAATAAATTCCAGTTATTAAATGAAACATTTAATGCGACAAACAAGAAATAAATATTTACAACACAGTTACAGTGGCTAGCCTTCATCAGTTTACCAAAAGGCTAGCCACTGTAACTGTGTTGTAATTATTTATTTCTTGTTTGACGCATTAAAAATGTTTCATTTAATAAGTGGAATTTATTCTGTTCTTTCAAAACGTTTTGATAGTATTCAGTCACACAGATCCTAGAAAATTCAATTAAATTAGCATAAAAATGCAAACATATGAAACAACATGTATTTCAAGACATATTTAAAGAAATGAAAACGATATAAAGAAAGACAAAAACCCACTAAATAGGCCTACGTGTTGTTTCATATATTTGCCTTTTTACAACTGATGTAAAAGATAATCCCAATGCAGTCAAACGAAAACTTTGAATCTATATTACTCAAATCTTTTAATTTCTCTGTCTGTCCGGGGCAATTATTTATGAAACTCTTCAATTAATACAATTTTAACGAAATAAAATAAAAAGTATTGAATTACATAGAATTCAAGCTGTATGAATTAGGTAATGCTTTAATTAATATTTCGGATCTTTTTTGTATTTAATAAAGGCAGTCATATTCTGGAAATCACTCCGTCCTTAAGAGATTATTTGTAAGCTTGTAATTCTTATATCAACATAGCAACGGAAATGGCAATAATCATAAAATATTGAAATTTATCAATTTGTCCGTCCGTTAGAAACAGCCAAGCTATCAAACCCCAAGCGTCTTTGTTGATTTGAAACTGAAACCTTTTGCTAATGCTCTATCACAGATGCTCTGACATACAGTATAAAATGCATTAAATTGAAATTGAAATCAATTTAAATCCTTTACTGAAAAAATATAAGGCAAAATAATTCTAATACAACTTTTCGTTTCAGAAATCAAAAGAGTTTTCCTTTAGCTTTGTTTCTCAGAATACAAGCTAAAATGTGAAATGTAAAGTTTTATCATTGCCTCACAATCATTTTTGACGGGTCGCTATAGTTTATTATGAATGTTTGGGATCAGAAGTGCATAGAAATATGTGACCTTTATTGCTCCGAACCATAAAAATGATTAAAATGAGAAATAAATCAGCGTACAAAGTTGGTTGTAAATGCCAGAAAATCTTTCTGACAGCGTTAAAATACAGTTGAATCTCGATAATCCGACATTTGACAGTCGGACACGTTCGGTAGTCCGACGCCGCGTCGGATGACGTCACTGCGCTTGCTGCCGACATCTCCCGTCTGCCCCGTGACTCACAACAGTTTCAGTTTCAGTTTAATATTTCAGTTTTAATTAAATATGTACTCAATATGTATTGAAACAATATACGTACTATAGTACATACAGTACTGTGTATACATAACTTACATTCTCGTGCCTTAGAAGTCAAAATTCAGTTTTACAAAATCAACCTTTGGTAATCCGGCACTCCCTCGGTTCCGTAACTGTCGGAATATCGCGATTCAACTGTACGACGATCTGCTGATGAGGAAAATATCTTGGATACTGCTGTTAGCCCTTTTGTAAAGGGGGAGGAGTGACGTCATCTTCAGACGTCCGCTCTAAAGAAACATTTAAAGTGGAAATTATGCAGCTAGATAGAATTAACAGTTCATATCTCTTCAATTGTTATTATACAGAACCTATAATTAACAAAATCAGAGGGGTCAATATTACTTTAACTTTAAAAGTAAACACTTTTTTAATTATAAATAGAGAAAAATATCTTTTTCGTTTGTTTAAATATGTTCTTTAAATAGGCCTACGTGTTGTTTCCTATATTTACCTTTTTACAACTGATGTAAAAGATAATCCCAATGCAGTCAAACGAAAACTTTGAATCTATATTACTCAAATCTTTTAATTTCTCTGTCTGTCCGGGGCAATTGTTAATTTTCTGTGAAAAATAGAAATAATTTCTACAATGAAACGTTCGCGACGGGAATCGGACCTGCAACCTTTTGTTCCGAAGTCAGACGTCTTATCCATTAGACCACGGGGACTACATTCAAATTGTTGTTTCTTATCACTCCCTTTGTGTGTGTGTCTGTGTGGCGCAATGAGAGAAGAGTCAGAGAAAAAAGAAAATAACTCATTAATTTTAGCCTACTAGATTAAAATTTGAATTTCAATGTTCATTTTTTTATGGCGCGCGATATCAAATAATGAGTTCATTCAAAAAGGAATAAAATATCACTTTTTGACAAAACCGCTTGGAATCGATTCTTCTTGGATTATCTCATACTTACCAGGGAGAGACAGGGGGATGGCCTAGTTTGGTATATTATTGTTTATAAATGAATGATGGACTGCAGCTTATATTTTTTTTATTGTATATATATATATATATATATGGATAGTTTAGAGTTAACCGATTATCGAAAACAAACTGTTATCATAAGAGTACAACACCTAATTAAAAAAAAGTTGGTTTTTGTCTTTCTTTTATATCGTTTTCATTTCTTTAAATATGTCTTGAAATACATGTTGTTTCATATATTTGCATTTTTATGCTAATTTAATTGAATTTTCTAGGATCTGTGTGACTGAATACTATCAAAACGTTTTGAAAGAACAGAATAAATTCCACTTATTAAATGAAACATTTTTAATGCGTCAAACAAGAAATAAATAATTACAACACAGTTACAGTGGCTAGCCTTTTGGTAAACTGATGAAGGCTAGCCACTGTAACTGTGTTGTAAATATTTATTTCTTGTTTGTCGCATTAAATGTCGCAGGTGTTTTAAATGAAGACATCGTCGTTGTGATTTGTTTTTTGAAGAAGATTATCCACGTCTTGCAAATCGCGTAGGTAATCCTGTGTGGTTAAATCTTGGATTGGGGACTTAACGTCGGCCATATCCGAGCCTTGTAGCGGGGACGTCGTGGTGTTCGCCATCGCTCTATTCACACACCGCGTTCGTCGGTTCACTGGGCTTCGGTGGAGCAATGCGCAGACCCAACGGACAACTACTAATCCAAGAGAGAGTAGTCGATCGCTGCGAGGCTCAATCACGAGCAAGCTTCAATCGTAATTCTCATTGATTTGGCTCTGATTTGCGATATTTTCTCTTGATTTTTAGGCGAATGATAATAAATTACCCTCCTACGAAATACAAGAAATTCGGACGGAATTGTGCGACAGTTACGTTGTGCGATTAATCGCTCCAATCCTGGACGAATCCACTCGCTGGTGAGTTTGTCACTATTCCGCTGTGTGGCGACGGCACGGCAGCTGACGGCAGCGATTGCCTTCACGGATTTCAATTTTTCCCGCTTCCCAGTTGTGATGTTCGTGCAGAAATAGTTCCCCGTAGTGCATCGTGTCCTCGAGAATCTAGACCGAGTCATTTTGCTGCCCAAAATTCAAGTTTTTAACGATCAAATTACCGAATTGTAATTTAGGCTTAAAAATCTCAATTTTTAGGACTACAAAATGCCTTACCGAAAGCCTGTTCATCCTCTTACCAAATTGTGCCTGCACAATATCGCTCGTCACTTCGATTCCTTGTGGTGTCGTGTGGAAGAAAGATTGGGACATGGCCTACGATAAAGGGCCTTTCGTTAATTTGCGTAGGTATCAATTCGAACGGAATAAGTTTAGATCGTAAGGCCCTAACTCCGCAAATATTTTCGTCCGCCATTTTGTGTCGTGGAACGTTATGCCTTCCAAATGGAATAGGCGGTTTTCGAGCAATTTTTTTTTTTTTTAATAAACTTATCTTGGAAATCGGAATTAAAGTATAGAAACAGATAGCTTTTCTTTGAACTTCGCTTATAATCTTTTTTCATTGTCAAGAAGAAATCTTGAGCACGCAAACTATTTCTTTATCGCCGATAAGACACGGATGGAAAGCATTGATTCGAATGGAGGAAATAAAGTTTTCTTTCTTTGATCTTTCGAAAAAAGTTTGAATTTTTATGCTGTTTCTAAGATAAGATTAAAAAGAAAAATAGCATCGAAATAAGAGATAGACAATTCGAGATAATTACGATCTCTGCTACAACATGGTGGAAATACATCATATGTCCTGTCTGTTGGAATGCGAATTTTGTGTTCTTTTACTAATTCTTCGATTAATAAAATAATGAATAAATTGGATTTTGGATTAAAATTATCAAACTAATCGGAATGTCTGAAGGTTAAAAAATAATATTTTAAAATATTGAAATATTAATGGAACACTATATACTGAATTCTTCCAATATATTTCTTTAATATTATTGTGTATGATCATATAGTTATTGTATCTAACCATAATTGTCTAATAAAAATGTTTTTTTAAATAACCTAAAACTTTAATTACTTTAATAAATAAAAAAAAATACTAAAAAGCATGCTTTGTTTGTTTGTTTTCTAACATAGCTTTTAGAATATTTTTTTATCTAATTTATTTCATAAAATTTATAGGAAATGCTCCGTATATTTTAAGATTATGTAAAAATCTCAAAACATTCAAAAGTTAAAAAAAAAAAAAAGCAAGCTAACCATTGATTTGAATTGTAAAATAGAATTACTTCGTAGTATAATAACTGCCAATTTTAGAAATTTAGTATTAACTGTAAGGGTTATTTTAGTAATTCTATAACTATTGTTTAAATAGTAATTCTTAACGGCTTATTTGTTGATTTGTTGATAATTCACAATTAATACGATAAAAATTATTAAATCAATTTGTACAATTAGCGATTTTTTTTAAAAAATTAAAATAGTTAAGAATTTATTGCCGTATATTACAGTAAGCCTTAAACGACCATGGCATGGGTGGTTTATTTTCATTATTTGTATAGAAGTGAAGTAGAGGTGGCTTTAGATATGGGCAAGCTAGACTTCTGCCTAGGGAATCGCACTGTTATTATTTATTTTGTTTTTTGATGCGTTTTGATGTTAGGCCTCGTTCACATCTGCACATTTTCTCCAAACAATAGAACGAGAATCCGAATGCAGTGAATAGAACGAGCAGATCTCTCATCTTATTTGTCTTGTTTCCGATGATTCTAATGATATTGGCAACAGGTGCATTCTTTGTAATTTATGCTGAAAAAAAAAATGAATACCAAGTAAATGTAGCATGCATAGTACAGAGTACTGAATATAGTGATAAAAAAATTAGAAAGATTCTAAAAAACAACATATAAATTGTAAATAAAGCTTAATTCAGCCAATAGATTAAAAAAAATCTCAAAATGAAAATATGAAATGATAAAAAAAAAGTTGAAAGGCGAATGAAAAAAAAAATGAAAAGGTGACAGATATAATTTACAAATTATATATAATAAATAGGCTTCAATTATTGATAAGAAAGAAGAAAAAATGGACTTGAACTAAATTTTCGGAAGACAAATTTCTGTCTAATGAAGAAATGAAATTTTGAAACTTAGCTTATCAATTATTAACATGGTAAAATGAATGGAGATTCACCTCTGCTGGGCTGCGGCAAAGACAGGGTTCCTTTGTGATCTGCCACGTGTCATTGGATAGTGGACAAGGAAGCCATTGGATCCTTTTGTGCCACTCTAATGATCAAACCATCCTCTCTCCTGGTGGTCTGTCTGGGTCCGCCGTGTATAGGTGCCTACACATGTTCATTGCCCCTAACACGATCTGATCGTAATGTCAAAACGGTCTAAATGGAGAGCAAATCGCAGCGCCCGCCCAGCTCGCAGCCCGATGATACGGCCTCTCTCAAATTCCGTGATTGTTCGTACTGACGTCTAAGGTGTCTTCGCGGCATGTTGATCGTTCACAGACCTCGCCTGATCACCTTACAGTGAATGTGGACTCCATTGTGTGCCTTATAAACCCCACGGCTTGCGATTGCATTTTTTTCTTGGTGACCAAATTTTTATGTCAATGAGTGTATAAGAAATTAAAATTTTCTGTTTAATGATAAGGAACATTATTTATTTGTAAATATATAACGGATTGTGTGACAGTAAAGAAAAGAAACCAGTGATTAACCAGCAGTAAGTAGTAACGCAATATTTATCCCACTTAAAAAGTACTCAAAGATGACAGATCTAAAAAAGTCACCCAATAGAAGATACTTTATGCATTTAGAAAAAATATTTTTTTTTATTATTTGCTAAGTTCAAGTAAACAAGTCAAAAATTCATTTTTGTGCATCTAGATTGTGAAAATTGCGGACTACGAAGGTGAAAAAGGTCATTTTATTAAATTGCTGAAAGCGTTTCTTCACAATTTCTTAACCATTATTAGATAGGATGAATGCTACTTCACATGATTGAATTTATTTAAATGAACGTTAAGTGAAAAATTATTTTGGGATGGAGACTATTTCAGTGTTATAACGATAAGTTGTCATTATCAGTAGTATATGAAGACTGAAGATGAGATTTAAATATTTTCAAAGCTACAACGCAATTTAATTAATTCATATTAAGTCATATTAACAAATAAAAATTATGTCAAAGTTTATATTAGTTATAATATTGCAACTGTAATCACACATTAAGTCTACAAAATTGAATGGCCTCAAATAAAATTATTAAACAAAGGCCACAAGTTTTTTTTATTGTTATTATTTTATTTAATAGAATAAGAAAATTAATCGAACAAGTATAAAATAAGAAGTAACAGATATTTACGTATTATATCAAATAAACTAGTCAATCTTATAATAAAGCAGTATTGTATATAAAATGTGCAATGTTCTTTCTAATAATATCACCTGAAATTAAATAAAATTCAGAAATTATTGTTTTTCAATTCCAATATTTACTGTGGCATCATCTTGATAATTGACTTCCGATTAGGAGATCGTTTGATGATGGTAAGCTGAAATTTAAACTATTTGACAATATAAAAGCTGCCTGTCAAAGGTTTGTTGTCCTCTTGACAATAAAGTTATCAAGGCGGCAGAGGATGCGATATATTTTTCGAAAAAAATAAGTTAGGAATACGAGATAGAGGGATGTACTGCTGGCTGAACAAATCAACATGACCAAAACAGTTAATTCAGATATGTCAACAATGGCAATCTTCCAAAAAAGCGATGGAAGTGGGATTTCAATTATTTATTTTTCCCTGCAAAGTTTAAAAAAGTTGTCTGCTTACATGTTGAATTTATTACCAATATGATCAATAGGAGTCGTCCATTAATTACGTTAGGTCAAAAGGGGGAGGGGGGTCCGGCAAAATCTCACCAAGGGGGAGGGGGGTCAATGAAAATCTCATGTCAACTTTTTCATTCAGAGAATATAAGTATTATAATAGATTACAACATTTTGTAATATTGACTTTTTGAATTTTTTTGATTTTTTGACATTTTGAAATCTCACGTGAGGGTCCCACCACATCTCACCAAGAGGGAGGGGGGGGTCCAAATTTTTAAAAAACACCTCACGTAATTAATGGACGGCCCCATAGAAGATTTTGATAGTTTAATGATTTGAAAAAGGTACTGAGAACGACTTGAAAGGGATTCCTTTTGAAAACAGCAATGAGAAACCAAAATAGTTCACATTGTTTTTGCAATTGCTACAAAATAAAGAAGGAAATTTTTTTATAGGAATCGTTAAGAGTAAAGTGTATGTGAAATGGTCTGATTCGCAGACGTCCTTCTCAAGTTTTTCGGGCTTTATCATACTTTAAAATTCAGAGGACCATACCAAAAAAAGGGAATCTTTTGCTAAAGACAAATCATGGATTACATATAAAGAATTTATTAAAAGGATCGGGGATTATTCTTTAGAGAGAAAATCTATATCAGAAAGTTTAGGTTATCTACACTTTCTACTCATTTAATCTTCTGATTTAGGTGCCATTTTCACTTTTTACTTTTAAATCTTTCACAGGGATAAGATTAACTCTCCGATAGTCTAGCGGGGTGTCACATACCCCAGAGCTTATGTTTTGTTTCATTGTTTCGCAAAATTTTATCCTGTGCTTCCTTGTATCTGAGAGTGCAGTTGCAATCAGTCTTGAAACACTCAGTTTGTTGTGCAGACTGATTTGCTTTTGTCAGAATGCCAAACACTCCACCAGACTACTGACGGTACACATTTTCCATGCTTGCTAAGCATAGGTAAACGTCTGAGTTTCGTAATTATATTTCTTTTATAAAAAACTTGATACTTTTAATTTTTAGATAACTTATCTTATTGTATAACAGTTAAATTGTTCTGCTTCACAAACATTTTGACACTAGTTTCATACATCCCGAAGAGAGGATAAGTTGTGCTGCTAGTTTTTACGATGCATCATGATAATAGAATCGATGATAGCACAGAGAACCAGAAATTATCATGTCGAAGAATGGTGTAGACACTGTGAATCAGATTCATCTCATATACGATGTTTCTAGAAATTCCGCACGATGGTGTCTGATGGTGTTTTATGCTGTTTTCAGAACTGCTGGAAGTTATGCTCAGATGATATTTGCAAGTAATACTATATGTAAAAGTAAATCAGACTCTGAAAAGATTGGCAATTGAACTAATGGAGGATCATTGCAAACACCAGGCTGCTTTCACTATTAATCTACCCAGGGAACTATAGGCCTAGGGTGCAGTTGAAACTGAAACACACATCTTCCACTACAGAAATAACCCCAGCTCCAAAACGACCTTGGATTGTCAGACATATCATCTATCAAACGATAGAAAAACTAAACATATATGCCAAACCTGTGACAAATTTCTATGTTTAGAAAACATAATTCCTTTCTGTAAAGAATGTGTTGTGCAAAGTGAAGATAGTGAGTTTGAATAAACTTAAGGACATATAAACTTCAGGAACTTACAGTAAATTAAGATAGCATGTAAGGTACCTCAGGCATATAACGCCATGTATACCTTTAACGCCACCTATCTAATTCTTCAACATTTTCGAGTGAAATTATATTTCCACCTTTTCGTGTCGAGGACTGGTTCTGAAAGGCTGCTACTATATCAACGTAAGATAAAATATAGATTTTTTAATGTTCAGCAAAGATATAAAACTATATATTTTCTTGATTCTTGAAGATTCTTCTATGTAGATAAGTTAATTGTTATTTTTAAAATTCGGAAATTGTAGACGAACAAGTGTATCATGTGATCCATGTGCTCAGTAGCGCTTTAACGCCATGGTGGTGTTAATGGTCTACATATACGATTTTAGGTTACGTACGACATTTATAAGTTACTAATATGTTTCATGAAAATATAGACTTTTATCTTATTTATTATTTTGCTTTTATAATCGGAAAATGCCGAAATTAATTAATTTTTACATTCCCTCTTTTGTTTTACCTACCGATTAGAAAGGCTGCGTTAATTTCAAGTGATTTTTTATTATTTTTTACAGAAAGTCAAATTTAGTTGCTTTTTACTGTAATTTTGTACAAATAATGTTTACAATAATGGAATAATTCTTAATTTTAAATAAGTTAAGCTACTAGAAAGTAGGTGGCGTTAATTGGACCAGGTGCTCCTAATAATTGCCAGTTTGCAAAGTTTTTTTATTTGAGTTCTCATAGTTCTCCAGTAAAAGTTATCATATGTTTCATTATGATATGCTTCAAACAGAAGATTAAATTTTCTTGGTCATAATTTTCGTGTTTCGATATATCTTATTTCCAGACTTACAAGAATTTAAATGTTAAGGTGGCGTTATTTGGGCAGGGTACCTTATTAGTTTATCACAAGTTAATTTTCTTATACGTCAATTGTGTTTTGGGATTCAAAGATTTGTAAAAAAATAATTTAATTTAATTGAAAATCTATTTTCAATTGAATGTCACTTAACGTTTCTAATATAACGTTCGTAATTTTTGGTTATCTTTATTGATTATTTATTAACTATTTTGTAAAAGAAAGTTGACATTCTAAAAAGCTTTGATAGTGCACAACAATCAAAATACTTTGGTAACATACCTCACCAGACTAATGGCGGAAAAATTTCTTCACAAGACTAACGGAGGGCTAAAATGAAGTCATTTAATTCCTGATACTTAACAGCATGGTTCCACAAGACAGACCAACTTTATTGTAGGAGATTCCATGATGATGTGATTCAATGTAGGGAGCGACATTTCTCCAAGATGACGATTTTTTAAGAGACAAAGATATTTATGGGATACAATTGTCGTAAGCAAAACGAAATCTAAGGATATTCATTCAAGACTAAGATGAATTGATGATCGGAAAATTGCTGAGTGGAAGAGATTCACAATTCTACGGCCAGACTGGGCAGTGTAGATCATAAACACCAACACAAATCATCAGTGTAAATGATCTACACTTAAAATCCCTGAAGCTTTTTTGAGCCGAGAAACTAAAGTCTTGTTGCGAATGTTATCTTAGATTCAAACCCTCTTAAAATGGAATAGGCGATCATTAAGACTATTATTAGGTTTGCATTTATTAATGAATTCGCATTATATTAGTATGTTCTATGTAATGCGAATCCATTGGTAAATGCATTAGATTATAGTAGGTATTTATAAATCACTGTGAAGGGACATTCAGCCTGATTTCTGATATCCTCAATCATCATTAAGGAATGAACGACTAATTTTCTGCAGTCGAGATTTTTCAGAAATTTTTCAGTTAATAAAAATGAGAAGGAAGTAATACTACAAATTTTTCACTGTATCCGTATACCTTCTGTAGAATTTACCATAACTGTAGATTAAAGAAAGATAGGACTGCGATTCTGATATAGGACTTCAGCAAAAATAACTATTGATGTGTCATTAGTTGAAAAGAACTAATGACACATCAATACAGTTATGTTTTTAATTTTTTGATTTATTTCTTAATCAATAACGATTTCCACAATAAAAGATAAAAATAAATTAATTCGTATAAATCTAACAGTCAACTGACTAGCTACAGGTGGGAAACGTTCCCTTCTGTGTCTCAAGTGCTCAGATAGGAATTCTTTCCAGTTATTTTAATTTTTCTGAATTCTTGTTCATGTACCACTAACCAACAACTTTGCCGTGTTCCAATATTTTTGGTTCAAAAGGAAAATATCATATCAGAAGCGAAATTTCTCAAATCAGCTATCACTGGCAATTCTTCTACCTACAAATTTTCCAGTGAAATCTTTATCAGTAAATTCCTTCTAAGCCACTTGTGACGGTAGGATTTCAGAATTGTTATGTTAAACGCATAATGGGTTCGGTTTCTTGTGGCTAAGAAACTTTTACACACTACAAATTGCCATTCTTTTTTTTTTTGTAATATTACATCTCTACAGATATCCATAACTTGCGGAAATAGTCCATATTTTAAAAAAATAAATTAAAAACTAAAGTGTAACAAAATAGAGTGCTAACAATATACCCCTTAATTGATGAGGAGTAGCGAACGCTAGAACCATCATAATTCTATCTTTGCTGCAATAGGAAAGGGCAACCTGTATGGAAGATTACATCTAAATAATCTTAAGGATGATTAAACGATCACGTATAGTGAAATTCATGTCCATGAATACAATGAACTACTGGGAATATGTTAAACCTTAAGAGTATATATATTGTATTGTAAAAAAATCACAGGTGAGAGGCCTAAAATGCTTCCTGAAGGAAATAAAAAGCCATAAAAATCATGTAATGAAAGTTTTACCAGAAATTTATTTCAATTTTATTTTTCAGGTTTTAGTGAATCTAATTTTGAGGGAATATTCTGCGGTTTTTTTTTAATTTATAATTTTTAAATAGATAAACTTAAAAAAGAATTTAAAAGCATAATAAAAGATTTTAAAAGAAAAGGTTTTCTTCACTTTTTAATAAAAACTATCCATTCAAATGCTTTATTTTTTTAATTGTCAGGTAAGGGACGTAGACAGGGTCGGCAGAAAACTGCTAACAATATCCACTAATAATAAAAAGATACAAGCCTGAAGGTAGAACAAAACGCTCCCTCTGATTGAGCATTTACCAAA